>CP092886.1:151133060-151171777 GCA_030710605.1 Cordylochernes scorpioides
CAAATATGCCCCTATTTTAATTAATATATATATATGAATGATGAAATTTTTATATTTATTTGAATTATATAATTGTATATTTAATTAAAAAGGTATATATTGGATCAAAATATCATTTATTTACCAATATTTCAGTTGGCTGAACGCCAACCTTTATCAAGGTGTTATAACATTCAGGACACACTTTAAAATGTTATAACACTTTGATAAAGGTTGGCGTTCAGCCAACTGAAATATTGGTAAAATAAATGATATTTTGATCCAATATATGCGTTTTTAATTAAAGATTTATCTATGAATTGCTCTATTTTCAAAATAATTGTATATATGTGTGCTAAAGACGAGAAGTACGAAATTCGTAATGTAGAATAAAATAAAATGGGAAAAAGAGACAATAGCGTCGTTGAGATATAAAAGCAATGAAAATGGCAGAAAAAAGAGGAATGGGGGCCTAGGGCTACGTCAAGTCAAACTGCCCTCACACCGTCCGCCTGGGATAAAACGATAACGTCGTTTGCTCTCTTTCTTCCTTACCAAACTTTGTTTTAGTTTTTTCCATTTAATTATTTTCTTTTTTATTTCCCAATATAAACTAAAAGGGATTCATTATATATTGTGATGAGATGTTTATAAAATTCGCCTTAATTCACTATAGATACAACATTTGATGCATATTTAAAATAAAGGAAGTGTTCTTTTGAACCTATGTTAATTCATATGTGAAATATATAGGCACATTCATCTTTTAATATAGACATTAAAAATATATCAAAAGAATTATAATCAGAATGATGTTGTAGCTTATTCGTTAATCTGAATATGTGATCTATGCTAAAAAAATATATAAAATAAACGCATTGTTTTGACGTACTTATCAAACAGTAGATTCGTGTCTATTATGCAAATTATTATAGGCCTCGCGCACCTTTACAATATAGTTTCGCATAAGCTTCTTCCAACATTCAACGTGTGGACGAATTATATTTACCTATATGACGCACACATCACAATTTCTTATTAAGTATATATATTTGAAATTATGGCATAATTTTATAACCTATATATTATCGCGCTAATGAGGGCGACGAATCGTTTGGGTAGAATAACATACTTACGTATTTATCAGTAAAAAAGGTAAATAGTTTGAAAGGTGAATTTGTTTGTGAATTGATCAAATAATTTAAATATGGATATAATTTTACTGGCAATGTGTTTCCTTTTAAATAATATCATCGAATATTATCTCTACAGACCTTACTGCAATGATATAAGTTATTGAATGAGAGGCTTGGCCAATCAGTAGTGAAGCCTCTCAGCGGTTTCGCCAAATTAATCTCTAGACAGCTCTACTATTGTATTGGATTGGTTTGGGATATACCCTGTATTTTCCATGGAAGGCAGCTTAGGGGTGTTTAATAAACTATGGACATAAGCTTATAGGATAGGTTTGTAAAGGTTCATACATATAATTTCAAAGTATTGCATCGAGCAAAGCTCTTCCGCAAATATTGTTTCATAACAAGGTCACAGGTCTGTAGAGATATTATTTGATGATATTATTTAAAAGAAAAACATTGCCAGTAAATTTATTTGTACGAAATTTTAACGATATATGGCAATTAAATTTATAAATATGAGTATAAATAATTATTAATTTAGAAAGCAATTTCAAAGATCCAAAAGACTAGCGATCGGTTTATAGAAAATGGCGGGTAATGTTTTCAACCACCAGTCTAAAGCGAACGCCATCTATCGGAACTTAGATATACTTGCCGAACACACAGCCGATGTATTATTCACAATTAAAGGCACACTATGCACATTTTTAGCTCCATATCAATTATATATTTTTAAAATTTAATGAAACACTCATTTATATTCAAAACTAATATAGTTATTATGAATAAAATAAGTGCTATATAGAATCTACTTTTAAATTATTGTTTGTTTATAACAACAACAACAACAAAAAGGCTTTTATTAGGGTCCATTGCCCTGTATGGATTCGCCATACAACAACAAAATAATACAGTAATTTTTTCCCCTTTCCCCATGTGCACGTGAGCCTTTGTTTGAAAAGGGATTTATTTAAACATCTGTTCTAAAACTTTCATCACTACCTTTTTTGTGTATGAATCTATTTACAATTGGGTTTGTTTATAATATCTATTATATTTAGAAAAGGTGAAGTAATGCTAGCCATTTTCCATTTTTTCCCTCTCATATATAATATTGTGTATGATGAACATCCCTGAAATTGGTTTGTGGATGTTTATTTTGAAAATTCAAAGTTATAGAATTAGAAATTTTATGGCAAATGTATAGTGGAAATTTGAATCTTAATGTTCAAACTTGCCTTGCCAACAATCTTGATTGTTCAAAAACTACTACTAAGGCAGGTAGGAATGCAATTTTATTGACGATTCAAAAAAAAAAAATGTTTGCCCTTATCAGGGAATGCAAAGATATTCATGTAAATATGGAAAACCAAGCAACAATTGTAAATGCATTTTTGCTTCGTGCGCGTTTTCAGGTAGCAATTTATATAATTGAAAAAAAAAAAACGATTTCGAATCAAGATGTTACTGCGATAAAGAAACACAATTTCGATACCTTTTTGTATATAGACTAACTAATATTAAATAATTAAGGTGAACTGAAATTTATTAAATCAAAATTTATATATATTGAGGAGAAAAGAATGCAGATAAAATATTATTTTAGATATATTTTGTTTTCGTTTTTTAAAAGGAAAAATCAGCCTTCAACTCTTTTTTTGTCCTGCTTTTTACGAAAATATGACTGTATATCTCCAAGTTAAATATATTTCATATTGACATAAAAAATTAATGCACTTTTATTTAAAAACATCTGTGTGTGTTTTTGACGTATATTCCTGATATTTCTTATTTATATATGTACCTTCACGTGAGGCTATTCTTGAAATATAAAATGTATTTTTAGTGCATAGAAGGCTTAAAATATTCCTCCCTCGAGAATACATATATATATATATATATATATACATTCTTTCCAAATCCCATAAAAGCTTTTAGTTCAAATTGGGAGAAATGGGTTTTGTGATCTGGAATCGAATTGAAGGATGTTCACCCCGTCAAAAACAACAATGTGTCGCATTCATTTATATCCCGCCATTGACGTAGAGCTATCTACGTGAAATCTTCATTCTTTGTTTGGATTTTTATCTTTTAAAAAGAAATAAAATATTACCTTTCTCTTTGAGACACACATATATGTATGAGAAAAAGTAAATAAAAAATAATAAAAAGGTCAGGTGTTAATATTAAAAATAAAAACGGCATATCCTGACTAAGAGCACATGTGCTTTTTGAATGGCAGAGCGCTATCTAGTGTAACAGATACCAACTAAACAGTGATTTAGCCTGTTTACTGATATTTGGCCAACCCAATTTCATGATAAATCATTCGTGGATGGCTTTTCTTGATTTATAAAGAAATTGGGTTGGCCAAATATCAGGGAACAGGCTAAATCAATGCTCAGTTGATTTCTGTTCCACTAGATGGCGCTCTGCCATCTAAAAGGCACATTTGCTCCTGGTCAGGATATGCCTTTCTATTTATATATATATATATAATTAATGTGAAGAATAGTACAAAAGTGAATTTGTACTTGGATCAGGTGGATAAATTATGATGTTGAAATATTATTTTATTATAAAATTATTTCCTAGATTAAAATACTCTTTAAAGTCGACCGCCAGATGTCGCGGATTTCCCTATATAAACCCATTGTTGTTGTTTTACGTTAACTCTTTTGGGCTCGAAAATCATACATTTTGGTTACTAGTCGTAATACCATATTCTCGCTATTTACGTTAGCCGCTCAAATCTTTTTGTAGATATGTAAATACGTAATCTTTTATTTTCTTTATTCTTACGCATTAAGTGTCAGATAGTCCTTTCTCAAAAATATGTCTCATATTATGAGCACAATTAAAGCAAATTGTGATTTAAATTGATTTTATTGTATTCTTCAGGAGATGCCTTCTTTATTTTTAATATCAACACCTGACCCACTTATCTTTTATTTTTTTTTCTATTTTTTTTATATATATATTTTTAAAAAATAAAAAAGGCATATCTTGACCAGGAGCACATGTGCTTTTCAGAAGGCAGAGCGCCATCTGGTGGAACAGAAATCAACTAAACATTGATTTAGCCTGTTCCCTGATATATATTTAGTCAACCCAATTATAAGATATATCAAGAAAAGCCATCAACGAACGCGTTTCGCGCTGTTGGTGTTCGTCAGCGTTGAGTAGGCTGTACCACTGCGACCAAAAATAATTTTAGTCCCAGTGGCTTCTTGAGAAACCAAGAAATGGGTATTCAAGGCAGAACTTACGTGAACACATGAAAAAAACAATAGAAGAAATATATATATATTATATCTAATCTCTATATACGTTTAAAAGTAAAATTCTATTCGGTTTTTTTATTTGTTAAATATAAATCAGAATATTTTTAATCTATTTGAATGAAATTCCTTTGTGTTTCAAAAACTTAGAAAGAGATAAAATTAAAATATTTCATGTGAATTCATGCGGATGTTTAGAAAACTCTTTAAATATTATTTTTATTACAATCACGAGTAATATATATATATATTTTAAAATCGTGCAATCCATAAATAGGTAAAATAAATAATATCTTGATCCAATATATGCCTTTTTAAAAAATTAATATATATTTCTGTAATTTAAACATATGACATTAGAGCGCCATCTATATGAAAAAAATAAAACTATTCAGCGCGTCTTTTTCCTCTGGAAAATATATGGAGGCCTGGCTCATCAATGGTAAGCCCTCCTTACACTGCGCTAATATGTTTATATTTTTAAAGTATTTTTCTCCCGATATTAATTATGGACAAAGTGTGAGCCCGCCATATACACAAATCGGTTCCGCCGGTTCCAAAATCACTTTATTAGGTACCGCTCAACAAGAGCAACCTAGTTTATGATAATTAAAACAATGAATAATATGTGAGTTATTGACATATTAAATAGAAGGTTAACGCGGGATTAAATCCCAGTTCATGACTGTCGGGAATCGAGAGTGTTACCCACTCGTCCACCGACTTTTTTTGTATATACAAATGGTATGAATCAAAGGATATTGGTATGAAAAGACCCATTTATTTATAGGCAATGTAAAATCACATATATAAATATAACATAAGGTTGAGAGAGAATGGTATTTATGCTCCAAAAGTGGCACCCAGGTACAAAACGTAATGGTAGTGATAAAGGATAAACCAGTTTTGTCGAACAGACAAAAGCCAACCTATATAATACCATGGTTTCGGGCTATATCCCTCATGGGGTAATTTAAAAAATCATTATTATAATGCATATTTTAAAAATGAGTTGCATTTTTTGTAGATCAATATCCTTCTCCTGCAATTTTATGTTGTCTTCTGGCCTGATATTCGGTCAGTTCAGCAGCTTAAACACCTTTTTGGCAAATTGGACCAATTTTAATACTCCTCTCACGGGATATTATGAAATCGCTGACTACAATGTTCTGATGAAGACACTGTCCGATCAATATTTATAAAGTTAGCCATTGTCTTATTATGAAAAAGGCATCTCCTTATCGTGCAACTGAAAGTTGCTAATGCCTTGCGCCTATCGGAATAAATGTTAACTATTCTCGTTGGTTTCTAATTATTTCAGAATTGGTCAAATACCCATTTTTGATTAATAAAGAAAAGCTAACCACGGACGCGTTTCGGGCTGTAGGCCCTAATCAGCGTGGTGCAAGCTGTACCTCAACGACAAAAAAAGCTCATTCAGGCATCCTGAAAAATAATGAAACGGGTAGTTAAGGCCAGAATTGCGTGAGACTGCGACACAATGTAAAACACAATGTCTTATTAATTACTAAAATGATGTGGCCAAGTCTTTATCACCACCATTACATTCTGTACCAGAATGGTTAACAAAATACATTGCTTTAATGCATGTTAAGGAAGGAGGTGCCTCTTTTGGCACATATGTGAATATATTATTAGTATTGTGGTTCTTACGCGTATACGAAATCCATAATTCTTTGATCAGAAAAATGAAAATAAAATTATTGTTAACCAACACACATATAATAAGGAAGAATGAGAAAATTATATTTTCAAATAAAAGGTATATATTATATTCGAATAGCTTTTTATTTAAGAAAATAATTAAAATAATAATTTAAAAAAAATATATATATATATTGCTTTTCGTTATCAAACATATATGTGGGAATATATAGCTTCTTAGCCTCGTGCTGCTCAGGTAATAATATCGTGTCGCCGATTGAATTTTATTTGCACATAATTCCTCGGAATTACCATCTTCCTGAGTTAGGGTCTATGGAAGAAGATCAATTTTCTTAAACTAATCTTTCATGTTGTGAAAGTACATTCTGGTAGATAATTTTGGTGCCCTTCAATCAGGGATATGGTTATTTAAAATCGTATGTTAAAACAGAAGGGAAAATGGTCTGGTTTTTTTAAGAGTGAATATTTAGGTTTTCTTTTAACTTTGGATTGGTTTGATATATATCAGGTCAGTAGGTTATGGCGTTTGAGTAATCTTCTGATTCTTTCTAATCCATACTGTATGAAATCATACAATAGCTGTTGTATTATTCTAACATATGGTCTCAATATATGCTTGCTTTTTTATAATTGAATTAATTATGAAATTATTATATATATATATATGTTGTGAATAATT
This sequence comes from Cordylochernes scorpioides, assembly GCA_030710605.1. Taxonomy (NCBI): domain Eukaryota; kingdom Metazoa; phylum Arthropoda; class Arachnida; order Pseudoscorpiones; family Chernetidae; genus Cordylochernes; species Cordylochernes scorpioides. The sequence continues at coordinate 151,139,825 of CP092886.1, forward strand.
TGTTTGTTGTTAGATAAAGGGTTGATAAGACAAAGAATCGATAAGATAAATGGTTGAAGATGCAGTCGTGATAAGAAAAAGATAATTTTTTACCGTCAAGTAGCTTTTTTTTTCAATTACTTGAGGAAATATTACGCATTAGTTATTTTCACATTATATAGTTATAAAGTTAATCCTATATTAGTGATTGAAAAAGATAGATATGTTAACTACGCATATTTACAACAAAACTGAAAGTGATTCTAAAAACGATGATAACAAAAGTGAAATTATCAATGAATAAAAATAAAAAATATATATTTTTTAAATATAGAAATATTTGAGTTTTCATATTATATAATATATATGTGTATAAATTTCTTTATTTATATTATTAAATATCAGCGCGCGCGTTTTTGAAAGCTATACAATGCTTAAAATTGAAAGTGACGAATCAGCTTTATTCAGAGAAAAATTATCAATAACAATAAGACAATTAATTTAATTGTAAAACGAAAATATAAAGACAAAAAACGAATATAAACGGCTTTTAAATCTTTGTTCTCTCTCAATATTTTTTTCTAAGGAATATATTTTATTCAGTATCGTACAAGGAATTTCGCTAATAAAAGTGAAAAGATGACTTTATACACTTATAACACCTTTATCATTCTCAAGAAAATACCTAAAGAATATAAAGCACTTTTAGATGACGGGAATGTAAAGTGATGTGCGGTATATCGCCGGGAGATTTCCCACAGGCGCAGGTAAATTATGAGCAAGTGCATGCACATAAAATTTGGCAGTTTTAAACCGGAATATTATTACCCTGGTGCCATTAAAGTGCACCGGGCATTTTACGAGCTCGGAGATTTGAGTAGGAAATTGTGCTGTGATGGAGCCATCTACAGGCGACGAAACCTCCTTTCAAACTAATTACTTGAGCGTATTCTCCAGGCATGTCTCCTTCCGGCTAAATAGCGATCTATATTCCGGCCATAGAATTGGCCTCCCTGCCTTGTCAACACCTTGGCAAATTAGGAGAATTCATAAATCCCTTGTGGTTATCATGAAATCCAAACCTTCCCTGGAATAACGAGGGCCATTTGCCGGAAACCATGGTTTCAGGAGGCGTAATGAGTTTTCCAAAGCTGGTGTTATGCATAATCACCGAGTATAGTGTGCTAGAGACTGTCAATAGACGGCGCCTAGGTTTTTATAGCATTTTGAGGCTAAAAGTGTATTTAAAAAAAAATCTATATCCTGTACTATATAGTTATTTCCTATTTTCCATTTATACTAATTTAACTAATATTTTCATTATTTCAATATATTTACTAAAATGTAAAGTGTATATTTAGAACAGAAATACAATATTCACCGTAAAATAATACATATACAAGTATATTGTACATATACTTGTATATTGGATTTAGATAAATTTTAAAATTTAAATTTATTTCAATAAGAGGAAAAAATGATCAAACCCCTTTTGAAAATCAATTATTGAATATTCTACTGCCTGATAATCTTCTTCTCAAAATCTTATATATCTCGATATAATAAACATAAAGCATTTTCGGATCGTAAAGCTTTAGTACCCCATATTTTGTTGAGAAGGTCACTTATATTCTACGTTGGAATATTTATTTAAAGCACACGCCTATAGAAATAAAAAGGAAAAAAATAATGATGATAGCCCTATCGGATATATACTGGATATAAACGTAAATACAAAATAAGATTTTATATCAATTATTAGATAAGCATTAGAGTCACATATGATAAGGTAATTTATAAACTTATAATGTTCGACTTGTACCATAATGAGAAACCAATAGTCTAAATACATACATGGTTGGCTTTATTCGATTTACCAGTAAAGCTCCTCTTCGCATGAAATTTTAATTGATAAATAAGAAGAAAATATTTAATAAATACTTAATCTGAGAGCTGGTAGGGGGCCATCTTGCAATGTTCAGTTTACGATAAGGAGATGAGACATCCATTTATTACCCTGACCTTCTTTCTACAATTTCTTCAGTATTTTATTATGTGAATAAGCACAATGAATATATGCACTTCCAGTAAGCTCAGAAATAAAAAAGGTATAAATTTGTAACTATATAATATGATGGCTAACAAAATTTACTAAAATGTATTTATTGAAATAAAGTCTTCTTTCTATAAATTATTTCAATGTTTTTACAAAGTAGAGTTATCTTCAATATAAATTGTCTCAATATGCACACTATTTAACGATACTACAATGTAATAGAAAATCCTAATATGAATTCGCTAACAAAACTTTTTGATTTTTATTATACTAGTACTATGAATATTCTTTATTTGATATATTTAAATGATTTTTAATGTATTATAAAATGAATATATATAATTCATTTTATCATACACCATATATATGATATATGCAAGTATTAATCAACTATAAAACAAAAAGAAAATATATTAGATTTTGGAAATATGTTATAAAATGAATTGTATATTGTTTAATAAATAATTCCTTATTAGAGAGAAATTAGAACAATGAATGATATATCTGTGCCGATAAATTCCTTACAAAGGAAAGTAATGGAAAAAGGACACTAAGACATAAAATCAGTAGGAATCAAGGCTCCCCTATTCTCAGTTGGACCATCGGCTGTTGTTACTCCTGAAAAAAAGGAAAATCCTTTTTTATGTGTTTGAGCTTTTGGACAAATAAATGTATCAGATTACCTGATCAATGGGCCGCCTCGCTCGGTCGATCCGAGGGGAAAAGAAATATCATTTATTGCCGTATTTTCTTTTATCATTATTATTATTTTCGCTTTATACGTTAATTGATAAGTGAGGAATATTTTTTGCGAATACCGTCATATTTATAGAATTACCTTCACGTGTATAAACCTCTTCTTAGTATTTTATTATGTATTTATGAATTGTTGCTAAAATCTATATACATTATATAATTAAAATATGAAAATTAAATATATATGTTACGAAAAAGATTTTCTGTTGATTTTAAAATATTTTATATATTGAAATTTTACAATATACAATAGAATTATTGATAATTTGTTTGATACATGAATATTATTATGATATTTTAAGCTCCTGCAAAGAAAAAGAGATGAATTCAATAAGGACAAGAATGAAAGGATAAAGAACGCCAAAGATCCCAAATCCTTCTGGAATGCCATTGCATCCTTCAGAAAAAAAACCAATAATACAAGGTGAGATTGATATAAAAGAATGGTTTTTATTTTATAAAAATTTACTGAACAAAGAAAATAAAGAAGCTACTTTTACGGTAAACCAGATGATCGGTTGGAAAGATCCAGATTTAGACGCGGAAATAACCCTTGAAGAGATCCATGATGTAGTAAAAAAACTAGCGAACGGCAAAGTAGTGGGACTCGATGGTATACCAAATGAGTTACTAAAGAATTTACCAATACCGACTTTAAATAAATTGAAAAACCTATTCAACAAAATAATGTCCACAGAAAAATACCCGCAACTCTGGACGAACTCAATAGTACACCCTATATATAAAAGCGGTGATAAGAATAACCCAACAAATTACAGAGGGATTGCCCTCTGCAGTAATATATCTAAATTATTTACTACAATACTAAGAAACAGATTAAACAACTGGATAGAAAAAAGAATGATTATTTTAGAAAACCAAGCAGGTTTCCGTAAGAACCGATCATGCACTGACCACATAATACTACTGAATTCACTTATCCAATTATCTCTGAGAAGAAAACGAGGCAAGCTATATGTCTTCTTCGTCGATTTGACTAAAGCTTTCGACACAGTCCCACATGATTTACTTTGGCAAAAATTGCATAAAATGGGCATTAGCAATAAATTTGTAATGCTGATAAAAACTTTTACCAAGAAGCTAAGATCACTATCCGATGGAAAGGACAATATTCAAATAATGTGAAAATTAATTCTGGAGTGTTGCAGGGAGAATCACTTTCCCCACTTTTATTTATACTATATATGGCCGACCTAATAGAACTTTATAATAACTCAGCACTTACAGGATTTCATCTCCCTGATTTTGGCGTTTTACACCTACTTATGTATGCGGATGACATAGCCATAATTGGAGAATCGAAAATTAATCTTCAAATTAAAATCAATTTACTAAAGTCTTACCTGGATAAGAACAAATTAGTTTTAAATGAAAATAAGTCCAAAATAATAGTATTCAGAAATGGAGGAAGACCGGCAAGACACGAAAACTGGTACTGGGGTGACACCCCACTGACTGTTGCGTCCAATATTACATATCTGGGATATCCATTCACTTCCACTATTAATAGTAAAAAGGTAGCCCTCTTTTATAAAGCCAAAGCAAATACGGCAATAAATGCAACTATTAGACTGATAAAAAAAGAAAAAATTAACTCATTAAAAGTTGCTCTGAATCTATTTGACTCAGTTATTAAATCAATACTGCTCTATGCGGCCCCTGTGTGGGCTTGGGACAATACGGATATTATAGACCAATTACAGAATACGTTTATCAAAAATTTTCTGAATCTACCAAGATATATACCAGGGTACATTGTAAGGCTGGAAACAGGCAGAATATCTTTGACTTTTACAACGATCAAATTAATTTTGAAATATTTCATTAGATTACAAAAAATGGAAGACAATAGACTACCTAAGCTATGCTGGAATAGATTGAAGGAAATTTCCTTAATGACAAAAAAACCTATAGGATTCTGTAAGAATATTATGGATATCATCAATCATTGTGGACTCACATGGCTAAACTATAGGTTAAATTATGATGACATACAGATCGAACTTCCGAATATACTAAAAATAAAAATTGAACAGCTATTGCAGCAAGATCTGGCAAAATTATCTCTTACGAAAACATACTCAAACTATAGGTTACTTTATGATTCATTTATTCCAGAAAATTACTTTTCATGCTATCTGTCTTCAGCTTTAGTGAGTTTTATTGCACAGATCAGATTAATGTCAACAATGATCAAAGAAAATCATATTTACGCAATTAAGAAAGAAGATTTGTACTGTGGGTTATGTGGAAGTCAGATAACTGATGAAATATACCATTTTATTGCCGAATGCGGGGATCTGGAAGGAGAGAGAAAAAAGATCCTGAAAAGTCTTCCTAGACCGCATTTGAACTCAATAAAGCTAATAAAAACTGTTTCAGATAAGAAAAGTTGGGCAATTGAACTGTTCAACTTTCAAAAGCGGTTGGGAATAAAATTGCACTCATGGAAGAGAGAAGAACAGGGGCACAATAAAAAGTCACCCTGTTTGACATACCTTGACTGTAAATACTATATTTTCACCTGTTCTCTTATGGTTAATATTGTCTGTAACTCCACGGAGAATCCGTACAGGGCAAGATGCCCTAATAAAGCTGTTTTGTTGTTGTTGTTGTTGTTGAATATTATTATGATATTTTCTGATTCCATTGAGTACATTGTCACTAAATGGTATGCAGTCGTGGAAAGAATCTTGAAAATATAATTATTTTAGTTCATAATTAGCTTTAATTGAGCTTAAGGAATATATATAAACATAATTTGAGAAAGTACTATCTGGATTAAGGCGTAAGAATAAAGAAAACTAAAGGCTTATTTACATATCTACAGAAATACTTGAGCCGGCCAATGGGAAATAACAATTGGTTTAAATAGGGAAAGCCGCGACATCTTGCGGTGGACTTAACAGAGTAATTTGATGTGGGAATTATAATTTTAAAGTTGAATACAATTTTTATAACATATATATCTATGGTTTTTAGTTCAAAATTTTATTATTCGTGAGTACACATGGTAAGGTTTATGATTATCATGGTTAGAATCGTGTTCGACTACATTTTAGCGTATTAAATTGTACGAATATTCTACATAGAGAGATAATTTAAAAGTGAAATTCCTAGCGTGTTATGATCTATTTTAAAGAATAAAATACATCAGAGTAATAACCTTCAATAACTTCTAAAGTTTAAATCATTCGTCTTAATTATATGGTTGCACTTGTTCTTATTGAAACAAGAGTCCTATTTTAAAGATGAAAGATGTTATGTATACTTGTACATATATTCTACTCGGTTTATTCGTGGATGGTTTGGAATAAGGCTCCGTATTAAGTGATATATAAAGAGACATCTGCTTATCTAGCCAGATACCAGTCACATATAAGCCTTGTGCTGTAGCCGATTTGTTTGCATTCAGAGATAATAAAGGAATAGATCGTTAAGTTATTTTGCATTTCACTAATGAAATGTATGAGTAGCATTTACTTAATTTATTTCTAAAGAAGTAAACATTTCGAGTTTTAGGTAAATTGAAGAATCTGTATGTTATTCTTTATTTATATAATTATATTTATATTGTGTATTTATTGTGGAGGAAAGAGAAGTACGACCAACCAGTAACCTGGGACAGAGCGATTGAGGAAGCAGCGACTGTTTATTCCAAGAGAGTGGTGAGTATCTCAACTTCCAGCAATGGCTACCTGTTGTGGTTCACACATGTATCTAGGATAGGTTAGCCTTTCAAAGAATTCAATAAGTTTAATGATAAAGTACACTTTGGATACAAGAAAATAAGACCTAATCCAAATAAATTAATAGTATGGTATGTTTCAATAACAGCATTGTTACCATCATCACACAAAAGAATAAAGTGAATAGAATATTATATATACATATAATTATATTTTATTTTGTGCTTATGTCACAATATTCAAATATAAAATCGATATTTATTAATAGAAAGGCTTCTTCTGATAGTACAGATAAAAATTGCTGATGGCTTGTGCCGTCTGTCCGAATTTTTATTATTCAAAAATATTGACTAAATAAAAAATTAACGAATAGTTGATATTTATTCCGACATATGCCGCAGTTCATCAGCAACGTTTCGTTGAACATTTAGGAAATGCCTTTTCTTAATTTATAAACCTGGTCCTAGTATAATTTCACTTTTATACTATTTACAATTTATGTTCATATTATAATAATGTGTATATATAAAGGAATTAAATATTAAAATAGAAAGTCATCTTATTTACCTCTTATATAAAGTAATAGAATGCTAAATGTCAAGGGTCACTAAAATCCCTCGGGTTATACAAAGTAATATAAGGTAAAGGTATAGAAAGTGACCTTCGAAGTTATATAAGGCCAATGTGTATATAGATTTAATAATATCATTACATATGCAGAATAAAGCTGACAATTAGACGGAAAACTACTTGAATTTTTATATATGAACAAATAAATTATAAAAATAAATGAAGGTTTTGGAAAATGAAAAATAGCTTGGATTTCTAAACAAAAAAATATTCGAAAAGTACTATCCAAAACAGAACAATGTGCGCTGCAATATATATCTAATCATTTTTTTTATGAAAAAGGGTTTTTTTGTATGCTTTCAAATATATATGTATATATAGTGCGCAAGCGCCAAAATATACTCCACTTTCAAACTTCGGGCCACTTCAATATTCGCTTTTTTCATCTTTCATATAATAAAAGCCCAACGAACTTTATATATATCTAATAAAAAAATTCCGGCGTATAAATCAATACGTCAACGAAATGTTTAATATTCAACTTTTATCCGACGTGTGTCGTCGTCCTTACATACTCTATTGATCTCAATTGGATTTTCTTGGAGCATTCAATTTGAAGGATGCTGAAATTTTTGTAATAAAATGGATTGGATTTTTCATACCGAAAAATGACATTTTGACATATCTTTAGCAATTGTATGTATGACAATACTGTTGCTTGTGAAAGAAGTTTTGAGATTAAAATAGATTCCATATAATTAAAGGATGTTCCTTTGTTATATGTGTTTATTTAAAATTTATTATAATACCTATATAGGGTATAATTATATATATTTGATTTTAAACAAATTTTGTGTGCTCAGTTAACAATTATAATTATATAGTATAATATTCTATTTTTTATTGAAATAATAATTTTGCGTGTAGCATTTAAAATATTAATTCGAAACTACAGCCTTTATTATTATTTATTTTGACGCTTCGGTATCACGCTGTCTCTCTTTCTAAGAAAACCATTTTTATAATGTTGGCTTGCTATCAAATAATAATATTTTCATGAATAGGTAATAAGTAAACTATTGAAAAATGTATTTTAAATAAAAATATATTAGGACATTAGATTTTAGAGGACATTTTTCATTTTTTAAAATAATTATTTAAAAGTAGAATTTTAAAAAATAATTTTGAATAATGTTCACTCTTTAAGAAAATTTCAGGTATTATAATAGTAGAATAAATAAAGGAATTAAATATTAAATTATTATTTATAATCTCTTATTTATCTCTTATATAAAGTAATAGAATGCCAAATGTCAAGGGTCACTAAAATCCCTCGGGTTATATAAAGTAATATAAGGTGAAGGTATAAAAAGCGACCTTCGAAGTTATATAAGTCCAATTTGGCGAAGTTTTGATGGAGTTTGTTTACGTTGCTTTATTGACAAAAAAATTAACTAGAGAGATGTCGACACTTGAAACAACAAACACACTCTCTAGAAACTTTAATCCAGTAAATTTTCAATTTATTTTATCCTGCTACATGCGTGTGTTTTCTATCGGCTTATATAAACATATTCTTGAAATATTTATCTTCTCAGTAGATGAAATATGTGGATTTGACATTACCTTTTATATACATTTCGACATTCAATTATGAAAGTATGGCGTTTTTTGACATGGCATTTAGAAATATATATATATTTTTATATGACGCCTTTTTTTCTGCCGTGCCATTTTATTCTATAATTTAGAATTATAATACAACCTTAAATAATGATACACTAGGAGGCAATTTAAATATATATACCCTTTCGTTAATAAACAAAGTTATTTTTATATACATACTTTATATTCTATGAGTATTCTTCTCGTAGTTATACGATTTCAGAAAATTGATCATGTACATGCCTCAATGTTTCTCATTAGGCATTAAAAAGTCCCCACCTTTCCAGGAGCTGCCCGCTCACCCCTTCCGCCCCCCCCCCTCCGAGGTTAATTTATCCTACTCAAAAGGATTCAAAACATCTGGATTTGATGATCCAGCGACAGTTCGCACCGAGGTGGTCTCGACAATAGTTGTTTACAGGGTGGTCCTCGGGCCTTCTCTTTCCTCTCCGATTTACTCGCCGGTGTATGCTCCCGAATTCTGCTTCTTGTGTACACCTTACCACTTACTATACAAATAACAAGAATACTCCGAAAATCATCACATATATACTTATTTGACATATATTTATTAATAGTTGCCATTTGAGTACAAAATTCAACTCGTTTCTTTGTATATTAGAAAGGTTGGTTAGAAACAAATTTGTTTGAACACACGGAATTTTTCGATCAACCTATGATACTCTAGGTGAATATTTATTCTCATGAGAAGATGTTCTAACACTAGGGCAAAATATTATTCTAGATTACATTGCGAAGGTAGAAAATGGAATTAATAATCACATATATTCACACACAGTAGCATATGTTTTTTTATGATGGATTCCCGTGAAGTTTGCCAACACATGGGTATAATGGCTGATGGAATTTCAAGTCTATCATTCTATTCTATATCAAACAAAACTTTGAATTTCTCTCGACACGCTATATTTTCGATAAAACTTGGTTCCCTTTCCGTAGAATTTAGAATCCTGGAACATCTGTCGTTTTCTATTTGTCAACATGGAAATTAACCTGAAACATATATTTATAAAAAAAGTTCAACACCTTTTGAAATACTTTTAATTGATTATCAATAATATATATAATATTTATTTCACTTTGGAAAGTTTCAACTTAGCTGATTTAATCAATGTATCATAGTCTGAGTCGCGTGGGTGTGAGATTCACTCGCGCAATACAAGACCAAATAGAGATACCATTTATTTGTTTACAAACGTTACTATTTGAAATTGTTTTTCTAATGTTCCTGTAGAAGGGCTGTTTTCGCCCGAAAGCTCGAATCTTTATTAAAGATTAAAAGAAAAGTATCCTCGTACGCTTCAAATCTTTTACTTAATAATATAATGTGTGCGTACAAACATATATTGTAGGGTTTTTTACTATTTTATAGTAGAGTATGAATATTCGAAACGATTATAGACGCGTATGATTCTTTTTAAAATTAAACAATTTCTACTGCCCTTACTGCAATGGAAAAATGCTATGCATCATAATATAATAGTAGAGTATATAACCTTTTTATTATGTGTTGAATAAAATGAAAGATATGTGATATATGCACTTTTATAATAGGAAAAAAGTCTAACAATATGTTTGTGTACATGTTATATTATTGCTAATTGATCAAACATATTGTTAAAAGTGTTAACCTATTTATAGAAAAATGTGTATCGGTTTTTAGAATATTCGCATATGTGCTTAAAATAAATTCAGCATTTGAAATTACATTTATATATATGATCACTATATAGTGTCTCTCCAGAATAGATAGCTTAAATATACTTATATATGCCACGGAAATTACTGAACGTTTTAGAAACTAGCCAATAATATTGAGAGATAGTTTTAAATAGAATTTTAAAATAAAGTTTTTCAGAAGTTAGTTCATCAAACCAGTCACGAACCATTGTTTGCCTTCAGAGTCACGGGACTCCGAATCAATATTTGCTCCAAAATAACGCTCGGCTCCTCAGCACTTTCTATTCCATACGGCTAAGTCAGGATCCTACCTTTTTCATTCTCTATTGCATACTTCGGCACATTTAAATTCCATATTGTTAACAGAATTTTCCATCTATATGAATGATTACTGAATAATAATACTAATAAACATCAATAATTATACAAATTGTGTCATATTTTTGAATATTTCTTATATATTACCTAGTTTTATATATTTTTCACATGTAATAACTACCAATGACAAAAGCCATCTTTCTCTTGGCTTTAGATTAAAGAAACTCCTCTAAAAGCTCATCTTGGTTTTTGTTCGTTTGCAATAAAAGAATTGGCCCTCATGGAATTTTTATGTTCTTGACAATTAAAAATTGTCAATCTGATCAATTGCAATAAGATATATATACTGATGTCTAAAATACCAAAAAATACATTTAAATTTCCACATATACCATTTTTGAAACATTTTACTCTTTTAGTTGAAATATATCGATGAGCTATTCTCTTTTTTTTCTGCGACTTTTATTTTTAAAGTATTTTGGTCGAAGAGTGCGATGTCTTCACGCGAATGCACGCAATGTAATTTTCAAAAAAAAAAAAAACTTCAGTAGCCAGCATTCTAAATAGATAAGTATAACTTTCTTTATATTTGCGTAAAATATATATAATCTATACTTTCTATAGAAAAAGCTCTATTTATAAAGATAACAAATATATGATAACAATTTTGTTGTATCTTTATGTATAGGCACACACACAAAATGATAATTATTTTAAAGAAAAAAAATGCCGTTATATATTTTTTTGCAATGGATTTACTTTAATATATTCAAGTTGCATAGATATTTTGAAGTACCTTTTTAGAGTTTCTTAGGGTATTTTTAAATGCCTTATAAATATTGTATAAAAAGGTTAGAGTTGTTAATGGTTATCTTTATAATTGTGAATGTAGGTGTAATTTGTCTTATAAAAGGAGTGATTGTCTGCTCTAGAGAGTGGGATCGACTAAACTAACAATCTCTGCTGGGAGATAAGGAATGGCCAAATAGAAGTAGTGATTAGGAAAGTTCTATCAATCTGCTATGGTTCCCTTTACATACTGTTGATTCTGGTGAGCCATTGGGTATTCAATCTGGGATTTATCTCCATCTGTCAACGACTTTCGAACCTTTAAAGCTAGAATTTTAGATATGTTCGGGAGATCCACACGTCGAATCTACATATAAACGAAATCAATCGCCCTGTATGAGTTTTATATTTAAGCCAGGTAAGTAGTGTAGACAAGATCTTAACTGGAACCGAATACTCAAAATCCAATGTTTTTTAAGGAGACAAAAGTGTGAAAACACAGCAGTTTTTGTAAAATCTGACGCAAATCCTCAAACTTTCTCTGTAGAGGAAGTGAGAGAGTGTAGAAGACACATTAAAACATCTAAAAGTCGCACGGGAAGATCAAATCCAGGTTGATCCAAACGGAAGTACGTGAGAGATTTGTATTCTCGGTCACTTCTGGAACGTCGCAGTGTTTTTACAAAACTTCACGCCATTTTTCTGTAAACTTCCACTTTTTTGGATCAGTTCTCACGCAAAGTGGCACGCCCATTATTGGACGCACGCCTCTTCTTATGATCTAATCACAGGCTTTTGTGTTTTGAAATGCATTTTTATTGTGTGTTTAGAAATATTAATTCACACAAGTCGCTATACCTTAGAGATACTTTAAGGAAATTATATTTCTCATTACATATATATTTCTTAGATTTTTAAATATATATAAACATGATTATTTATTAGATGGATCGCCTATTCGATAAAAAATATTTTACTAGATTCCTTTTACTAAATAGATAAAGATCATGAGTAAGAAGTCAATGTGAAATATATTAAAACATAAATGGATTGATATTATGTTTATAATTAGTTATTTAAACATGACATATATTCAAACATTTTATATCCAGAATTGCCCTCTCCTCCTCCCAAATCTACTCTAGTTTCTAACCACCACTATTCTACACAAATTTGTTAGAGAGACCTTGACCGTACGTCGCCTAAATTTTCAAAAATATAAATAATAGATTAATTATATATTATATATATAATGAATATTTTGAAAATCATGCAAATGCTATAGTTAAAAGGCAACATATTATAAAACGTCCACCATATTTGAATCATAACTCTGGCTATTGTTTCATCTTAAAATTAATATGCGCTATTAAGGAGATTAGCTACACACATAAATTCTAATATTCTAATAGTATCAGATTAATCTACAATAACTTGATGAAAAGAAACATGACCAGCAAGTACAAGTTTAAATTCAGTAAAAGTTACTAATTAAGGGATAAACAATATCAACTGAAGTATTTTCTTCGGGGAATAAGAGTAGGTTTTGTTTATACTCCACTACATCTATAAATATATAAGCTGAAATTATTAGTTTGAAGAAAAACAAGAAATTGGGATAAATATAAGAGGAGTTATTAAAATTCTAATTAGAGAATAAATTTCCATTTTCTCATTATAAAAAGTTATTTTCCGTGAAAATCTCCAAAGGCAAATACGGCAAAAAATGGAGAGGAAAATATAGTTCAAGGTTGGAGAATATTTACATATTTACATCATTATTTCAAAGAAAGTTCCAGCAAACCATTTATCTTTTCTCCTTTAATAATTTCGGAGAGAAAAACATGTTTGTGTGCCCTTCATATGACATATTGATTTATATTATATTTTTACCAGAGTTGAAATGCAATGTAAATGTTTATCTTGCTCTTAAAATTGTTCTAGGAAATTAATATTTTTGTTTACCCCATGAACTTTGATATTAATATTTTAAATAAATTTCAACACCTAGAGTAATGAATACTACGTATATTGATATTTATTAACGTTATAATTATATTTTACACAAAATAAATTTATACTGGCAATGCGTTTCTTTTAAATATCATCAAATATTTGATGATATTTAAAAGAAACGCATCGCCAGTCAATTTATTATGTGTAAAATATTAACGATAGATGGCAATTAAATTTATAAATTTAAGTTATAATTATAATTGATATTTCTAAAATATATAAGCAGATGTAAAAGTAATTAAAAATTTGAAAAAATGTGCCTAGAAGAAATTGATCTATAAAAATAAAGAGTGCCTATCCTGTCAAAATAGACGCTAAACCTAAGCGACATCTATTGACCGTCTCCGCAAACTAACGGACTCAGGTCTGTGACAAAGCCACAACACCATCTTTGTCAAACTGAGAAGCATTCACCCATGGTTTCGGGCTAATGGCCAGGGTTGACTTAATTTAAATAGATTCTCAAAGGATCAAATGAAAAATTCACATTATGCCAAAAAGATGTCCAGCTGGTGGAGTGGTTAGGCCTATTCCATAGCCAAATTAATACTTTGTTAGGAATAAATTGTACTGTAAAAATAAAGGTCACGCTTCCCATAAAAATAGAGGCTGATCATGAAGTAAAGTCTGCTGTGGACGACGAGGACCATGATCCCGAAACCATGGTATCCAAGTGGACGATTACCAGTTTGGCAAAGCTGGTGTTATGGCTTTGTCAACGACCTGAGTCCGATAGTTTGCGGAAACTGTCAATAGATGGCGCTAAGTTTTAGCGTCTATTTTGACGGTAAAAATAACCTTTATTCAATAATAGGAAAACCTTTATGTAAAAATGATATAACGACAAATTTTATAAAATATGAAAAAATAAATCATGCGCAGTTTTTTAATAAACTCCAATTTTATCAATAAAAATTCAACGCACATATTAATTTTAATCAAAATATTATATATAATTTTAATATCAATACCTGACCCCTTATATATTTTTCTTAATTTCTTTCGTTCACACACGCACACAAAGTAAAATATATATATATATTAAATATTACATTTTATTAATATTAGAATGAAATAATATTTATAAAGACTAGCGCAATATTCTAATTTAAATAGAGAAAACTTTGGCCGATATTTATTGTTCTTCCTCAGGCGCATATCTATCTGTAAAATATGTCTGTGAATAGATAATAAATGTCTGGAAGCTTTCTCTATTAAATTTATAAGAATATTGCTAATATTTATTCCACTTAAACTTACTAATACCACTCTCATAACACGTGCTTATAGTAATATTTATTCCACTTAAACTTACTAATAACTCTCTCTGATAACACGTGCTTATAGAATAAAATAATAAATGATATATTATGTTAATTATTTTCTGATATCTTCATCGATTACCATACTTGAATTGAAAATGTAAAATATTATTAAGACAACGTTAAATTTCGTGAAACAAAGTATAGGTTTGATTCAAGTAAACCTAATTTATTTTGTGTGTGTCTAATTGATCAACTTCGGAATTTGAAATTAAACAAACGAAATAACATAATATATTTTTAATGAGATTTTATAAATAAGCGCAGCACATATGACCATCATTATCTAATATATTCTTTCTGGTATTCTGCTAGAGGTAGGTTCAGTGAATTATGTCGAATACTTGCTAACCTCAGCCTTTCATCCTCTTCACCAAGTAGTTCGATATTCTAACGCTGTATATCAAAAAAGGAGTAAGGAAATAGTGTATATCTATATATCAATAGGGTTTGAAGAACCTTCCATTGATATTTTGCATTTTCCTATTTTCCATTTATATTGAGCTTTCTATTGATATATTTTAATCTTCACATTCAATTTCAAAACTATTGTCGTCTCTTTCACACGTAGTAAAATAGCGAAAAAAAAAAACATTATCAAACTTTTGTCGATATATTGAATTAATCAAATTGAGCACAGTTTGATTTTATTGAATAATTCAAACCATACGGAAATGTACTGAACAGTGAAATTGAAATGGTGCCATCTCGACGGCTGGTACAATCGTCCAAATCAATCATTTGATCGTGTCTACCTAGGCTGCAACAAAGTTTGTGTTTATTTCCCGCAGAAAATTATAATGTTGTTCTTTCCTATAACTCACAAATTTATTCAAACGTAGGTGCGTATACTATAGAGACTAGGCAAAGATTCCTAGTCTCTATTCGTTTCGACACGGCAAATATAATCCTATCTTTACTTTTCTTTGAAAACCACACTCACAAAGACTATCTTTTTGCGACTAAGAAAAATCATAAGGCCCCTCTCTCCTCCTTTTTGAAAACGGGTGACCCATTGCGACTAAAAGAATAATCAAATATCTATTCTTCTTCTGCCTTTACTCTTCTTCTAAAACGGGTGCTAACCCATTGCGACTAAAATAATGATCAAGCCTCTACTCTTTTTCTTAAACGGTTGCTATCTCATTTCAACTAAAAGACTCATCTAGCCTCTACTCTTCTCCTTAAATGGGTGTTATCTCATTGCGACTAAAGAAATCATCTGCCTTTACTCTTCTACTAAAACGGGTGCTATCCCATATGGAAATCCTGTATATAATCTTACATTGGCGAAACTGGAAAACCCCTAAAGGAGAGACTTAATCAACACAAGACAGCCTTCAGAAATCATAGCCCTTTTTCATTATTTGTTAATCATGCAATCAAGCGAGGAAATATTTCTGATTTTGAACATGCAGAGGTTTATACAGCAGCATACAGAACAACACATTCTAGATTATTTCCGGAGAGCTGGGCATCTATGGATGATAAAAATAGTATTACTAGAAAAATAGACATACCAAAATCATACTTACATAGTTAAAACAAAATTAGTTGAATATAATAGATATAGCATATTATTAATTATTATATAATTGATTCATTCAAAATAGTTCAGTCACTCCAACTTATATAAACAATACTTCTCATGAACCACACGGATGATAGGCTTACAAGGAGTTTGAATTCCTAGAAGAAGATAGGCGAACAGCCTCGTCGAAATAGGTTTTAATAAATAAGATTGATCCAAAATATTCATTTCTTTTAATGTTCTTTGAACGGATTGCTCATTTTTAACAATATATATATACATATATATAGAATCATAGGGCGCTTCTCATGTCAAAATAAATGTCAAAAACTGACGCCATCTATTGACCTTCGCCGCAAACTAGCGGCCTCGGGTCGGTGACAAAGCCACAACACCAGCTTTGGAAAATTGAGAAGCGTCCACCTTTTTTGACGTTTATTTTGACGGGAGAAGCGCCCTATGCTTATATGGATCAATTTCCTCCCGGCAATTTTTCCATCTATATATATATGACATAATAAAATATGATTTTTATGATTCATAAAATAATTAAAATTCTATAATCACAGAGTTAAATTTTAAAATGAAAAGGAATCCTTAACAAAAGGAATATAACCTAATTTTACTTTTATTGTAAATAGATAATAACATTGTTAGTTTAGGTATGCAAGGACTGTTTGCTTTTAAAAAATAATCAAAAAATAATAAATATTTTTTGGGACAAAAGTTATCATTCATTTTTACCATCAACGACTGCATGGATTGGTAACGTAAATAGAATATACGTCCTTTTTTATGACATATATATATGTGTGTGTGGGAAAAAACAATAAAAAATTAAATATATAAAAAGGTCAGATGTTGATATTAAAAACAAAAAGGCATACCCAGACCAGGCTCACAGAGCATTTCTATGGCGCTCTGCCATCTAGAAATGCTCATGTGTGCCTGGTAAGGATATGCCTTTTTTGTTTTTAATATATATTTTTTTAAATTAAAATATTTATATTTTTGAAGCCTTTCTACTGTTGATTTATTTTTAAAATTGCCTACTCAAATTCAATCAGTGCTGAATTTATCTCTCATTGAAAGTAATTGATATATTGTAATAAATAATCACTGAAAATATTGATGAATTATTCTCAAATTGACGCTCTGTAAATCGATCTAAATCACTATAAGCGCGGGTTAATTATCACGTTAGGGAAGGCAATCGTTTTCCGTTGAGAGATGGCTCGAGTAATTAGGATTAATCGAGGAGAGAGGTGTTATTGATGGAATGAGGAATAAAGGTGATTGAGCCCGCGGGAATAGAGAACCCAGGCTGCTGAATAAATAACGACTGCCATCAACAACGAACGATTAGAGCGATGGCTCAGTCGCCAGTACACAATTGAAAAAGGCTAATGTTTACAAGTTGGAAAAGAACGACTCTTTGCTGTGTTTACTACCATCTAGTGTGAATAATGATTGAGCGCTACATATTAAAATTTTGCAATTTAACACAATCTGACATTGAAATCCTCTAAGATATTAATATTAAAGTTTGATAATATTGGCAAATAATTTTCTAAAATATTGTATAGGACATTAAAAATTGCGACTAAAATTACAGATGTGGCATAACTTTATATATTTTCATATATTTATTCTTTAGATATTCTAATATATTCTCTATTATATAATCTCCTTTTTATATTTAATATTTAAAAGAATATTTTTAAATATAAAATATCAAACTATAATATGTGAAGAATTTTAGCATTTAGATTTTTAAGATATAATTAACATATGAAATATATTGAATAATTACTTACTTAAATTTTAATAGAGGATTCATGGCGTTTCTCTTAAATAACTATTTTTTTTTATCAATGAAAAGGCTCTCGATATAAAAGAAAACTAGAAGTTTGGAGTTAAAATATAAGGCAGACGACAAACCTTCCACCACCACTTGTCGACAGATGTGCGTTGGGCTGAGTGACATGTTGAGATTACATCGAAAATGTTGAAGAAAATGTTAAAAGAGAAAGCAAGAATTGTTATAAGAAACCGTGTGTCGTCCTGAGTTAGAAAACTAAACTTTGTAATGGAACTGACAGAAATCTTTTCCGAGATATCATTAGCCACGGCGGGTCATTCACTTAAACTTGAAGGCAGATTGAATGGGACACAAATCAGAGTTAAGAACTGGAGAAGTGCCAGTGGATAGATCTACAAGTGCCGAGACTATTTGTCCTCCAAGGACTTGTTGTAAATGTAAAATGGTGATTTATCAGTCGGCGTGTTCCACGGCACTCAAACAGGCTGTTTCCCCAGTAGCGTACACCAATCCTTTGCCACCTTTCATCCATCATTGCAATTACCTTGTAGCATATAGACCACACCTTTCCCCGTTATATTATTATTTTGATGCTAGAGTGTTTATATTTTACTCAAAATTTATACTAAAAGTTAATACGATTTTCGATATCCCGTTGTCAAATATATCTGAACAAATATTGAAATGATTTTATCGGTAATTGTAAATAATGATATATACTAGCTATTTTTTATAATTAATTTTATAATATTAGTCCCAAAAGGCCTATAATTTTAAAAGTATATTTAACAATAGAATCAATATTAGTAAATGTGTGTATAATAATTCCAGAGAGATATTTTCAATATTAAAGCAAGCACAATTTCTATTACTAGATATAATTAAAGAGAGCGCTCCTGTGTGTGGCGAACATTTAAAACAAATTATTACAATATGAATAAATTATATTAATAAATTGCAGACGGGGGATATGTCAACATTTGCCTTTAATATTTACAAATAGTCTATACGTATATCCTTCCATAACTTGATGATCCAGCAAAGAACGTCTTGCTCGAAAGCTCGTTTCTTTTTCGCATTAGAAAATACACTTATTGTTATATGATATTTTATTAACTTATTTCTCTCTCCATATATATAACAATTAGCAATTTTACCTAATATAGTTCTTTGCTTCTTCATGTGTTTGATTTGCCAGAAATTTTTCGAAAGTGTTTTGCGGATTTTGCGGTCTAATGGGGATAATTTTAATGTCCTTCTTAATCAAAGAATTCCCGACAAAAGGGGGAGGAGCTTTAATAACCTACCGAAATATCTTGTGTAAAAATGTAGAGATATTGTAAGTTAGATTCAGCTGGAATAAATATATGTAAGCATAGCCCTTATCCTATATATAGCTAGATAAGGTTTTATTTTATCCTTTAGTATAAATATTTATAAGAGGGCTTCTTCTCCGAATTAAGGCTCATAACCTGATCTTAGCAAGTGTTGCTTTTTTATTTGTGCATTATTTTAGTCTCTTAAAGTAATGGGTTATTATTGAAAATAACTCCTATATATTTTACATCATTGCTTCATGTAACCTGGTAGCAGAGAAAGTTCACCATTCTAGGGGATGGAGCTGAACCTTTTGACTCTGCTGTTAATTAAACATTGCTTGTGTATTTTTCTGTATTCACCCTCCATTTATGGCACCAATCCTCCACTTCATCAGTGGTCTTTTGGAGTTTTTTCAGTCTCTTTTTATATTCTTTGGTTTAACCAACACTGCAGTGTATTATCTACAATGAAGTTGGATCATCAATTGAAGAGGAGGAGGTATGACATTGATAAGTAGATTGGAAAGGTACGGGCCAAGATCATATTCTTGGGTAATTTCATCTGAAATTAGTTGAGGAAAGTGCTATCTTCACCTGACCCTAAACTTCTTCCCTAAAAGGTAGACCTCGATCATCTGAAGCAAGAAATCCGCGTTTAACAATATTTTGAATATCAATTTTATGCTAGACATTGTCAAATTCCTTTCTTATGGAAATATTTCAAGTAATTATATGAAACACACAGGCACACTATTATGATGATGGCCCACATATTTTGAATCTTTAACATATATATATCAAAAATATATATATACCTGTATTAAAAGAAATGTAGCATCTTTTATAAATATATATATACAGACACCTTGATATTTAAATCAAAGAGTTTCCGAGGATGAAAATAAATAAATAAATATATATATATATATTAATATTCTATAAAATCTATCATGTGTTGAAACAGAAATCTTTTATTTGAAATATAGGAAAGGAATTCCGCATAATATTCCTTTGAATATTAAATTAAATCAAAGAACATGTTTTTTCGAATATGTCTTTTAAGTTTTATTGAAAAAAAAATAAAATTAAGTTTTTTCAGTGAAAAACAAATAACAAACCAATAGATACACAAAATATGTATATCAATATTCTCTTTGAAATTTTCCCTTTGATCTTGAATATCATACATCAACTCTAATTTCAATATATACATGAAAATATTTTAAATTTTATAGACATTCAGTATTCACTTTCATTAAGATTATTTACGGTTAAACTTTCTTAGAGGAGACAAATATCTTTTAAAAATCTCTCTCCATCTATAAATCTCTCCATGTGGTTGACGTTTTTGTCTGAAATTTCCAAAACTGGTGTGGCACAGTCTTTATCATCACTAATAGTGCCATCGTTCTGATCACATTTAAAGGGCGAGGTGCCTTTTAGGTAGATAAATTTCATCATCCCACAACTCTATGCTATATATATATATAAAAACAAACATCCTCGATAAAGAGAGGCCAGTTACCCTTTAAATATTGGAACAATAAAATACTTATAAATTCAATATATGCAGCTTTTTTGAATACATATATATGATGTAAAACCAAAGGCAATAAAAAGAAAGGCATTTTGTATAAGTTACCGGTGATGGGTTCTTAAAAACGTTAGACGCAACAAGCAATCATATACACTGCCAACATCAGGAGAGTTATAGATTCTCTCAAGATCCTCCATCATCATATATATTAACATTCCATCGTTGTTCTTCAGAT
The DNA here is from genome assembly GCA_030710605.1 of Cordylochernes scorpioides. Lineage (NCBI taxonomy): Eukaryota > Metazoa > Arthropoda > Arachnida > Pseudoscorpiones > Chernetidae > Cordylochernes > Cordylochernes scorpioides. The sequence goes on from CP092886.1 coordinate 151,161,151, forward strand.
ATTTGATGCATGTTCTAACTATTCAATAAAATAATCCGTTGTATCAATCTTGAGTAATTTTTTACAGAAATTTATAAAATTTATGTAAAATAGTATCCGATTATAAAACGACATTTAAAAACTATCCCGCATGTGTTTCTTTTCAACGAAAAATCTAAATTTATATCAAGGAGAAATAACGATTATTTCTAACCTTTGGGATGAGGTATGAAAGGGTGAATTGTGAAGAGTAATGATAAACGGAAAAACATCCGATTATATTTAACTCGTTTTATATTGACGAATTATTATACCAGGTTTTCTCCTGTAGAAGGGCATCCGTGCCCGAAAGCTAGAGAATAAGAATATTTCGAAAAGACACTTAAACCTGGAGGCCTGATTAATTTTACTCAACATGTTCTACTCTTATTTTTAATGATTCATTAATAATTGATATTGAGAATTAGTACTCTCACAAACATTTGCCATCAGTATTTCAACATGATATTTAGATTAAAAATGGAACAATGAGAAGACATAAAGTTTAACCTGAAAATCTTTATAAGTTCCTCTTCCACAGGGAACCTGCTGAATGACGTCATCAGCAGTGACGTCACTCCATTCAACGACGGAGGACGCCCTCGGGACACTGGATTTTCCCTATTTCTCGAAACTATTTTTGTGTTTGGAAATACTCGGGTGGATAGGCTTGGAGTATTTATTCACCTTTTGAATAAACACCAGACCGCACACGGTAATTTTAATCTATACGGGATAACATGGACACTTTATTCAGTAGTGAATTACACAATATTGTTATATAATTAAAATATTATATTTCTATGAAAAATAGACACTTCGGCCAGTTATAGTTTTTTATTTTTCTCAACGTTTCGACAGAAATCTTTTGTCTTCGTCACGAGAAGTAGATAAAATAAAGCATTTAGCAAGGCGTTAAGCCTGGGGCTTTGCAAGGGGTTGCAAGGGCGTTTTCATGTGAATTTTATCTATAACTGGCCGAAGTGTCTATTTTTCATAGAAATATGAATGCCGGCCAGGCAAACTCTATCTTTACGATAAAATATTATAATTAATTGAATTGTTTATTTTGATATTTGAAGCGAAAGTTTCAGACGCATTTATAATTCTGGGTATGGAACAAAATTTATATATGTTTTATATAAATACATTGACGTGATCTCGTGATGAGAGTGTGTAAAATTTAACATATATAATATAATATATAATATTTAAAAAAACATATAAAATTTAACATACTGATAAATATAATGTCCATAAATAAAATGTAATCATTTCTGTAATGAATGAAGAGGGTAAATATTATAATCACTTTTTAATTGATTAGCAAATATGACAACTAAATGAACATAATTTCATTATAACCCTATTATTTATATATTCATTATTAATATAATTATGGATAAATTTATGATATGAAATTAGAGAGAGATCTAAATTTCAAAAAGAAAGAATCAACTAATATTTAACGAATTTCTGGAAATTCTTTTATATATATTTCTTAATTTTGTGTTCGCTGATTAAAAAACGCCAGAAATAGTTTTTAGAAAAGAATAACTTTATTTTCACAGTTTTAAATTAATTCCTTCTCTTCCTTTTGTGTGAAATTTAAAAAATGTGAAAAGAGGGAAATTTAATTAAATAAATCTCATAAAAGAACTATTGTTGAATTATTCTATAAATTGGAATATTCTATATATTCCTTTATCTGTTTCAAGAGAAAAATACTAATGGAAGAAATTTTCGTTCTTAAATTAAATATATCCATTTTGAATTAAACAAGCTAACATACAGGGTTAGAGATTAAATCTAGATACTTTTTGGAATAGTAATGTAAAGCTATTTTCGTATTTATATATTTTTATTATCCGTAGTACACGTGGTACAGGCCATGATAATCATGGTGGGTAATTAGCGACTGCTTCTACTGTAAGTGCACCACATGTCTACACATGTGAAAAGCAGTTCAATTTTGCACTTGTAAATGTGCCAGAGCCCTGTTTGGTTACTTGAACTCGCTTGGAGGTTGGAATTTGTAAGTAACGGGGTTGATTGGAGCATTTTTAAATTAAAAAAGTTATCAATGCGGGATACGATCCCGGGTCGTAGTGGTCGAAAACCAATGGTTTAAAACCACCCTTCTACCAACCCCATTTTCGTTCTATACGAGTTTTTAATGGAAAAATCAAATATGTATAAGTTCACTCCTTATAATTTACTCGGTGAACAAAACTACTTATATATTCCAATCAGCTCATGCGATATTTGATTTGAAACTTCGATATATTCATAATAATATACAATATTATGTGAGAAATGATTACCTGGGAATTATTTGAACAGGGAAATATTAGCATTTGGGAAAATATTTCTTTTTATTTGTGGTTTTGGAAGCTTTAGAGCAAATATTTGCTCTTCAACGGGAACATTTCTCGAAATTTTACAAAAACTAAAATAAAAAAGAAACCTTTGACTAAATTCTAATTTTTTCCCTATTATATATATAAAATATACAATATATTCTTAAATATTATGAACACCTCTCTCTCATCAAATAAATTTATACATGTCTAACACTTCCTATGTTATATTGAATTTAACTTTAATCACAGAAAAAAAGACTCTCCTGAAAGTCCTGTCGGAATGAATATAAACTAATGGTAGATTTTTACTTTTAGAAAATTAAATGAAGAGTTTATATTTATTCGGTTAGATAGAGCAAGCCATCATCAACTTTTAAGTTTCACAATCAGAAGATACTTTTTATATATCAACCTGATCCCAGTACAGTTTACCTCTTTTGTAATTATTTCATCTAATTACAGAGTGTAAATGGTGAAATATTCAATATAATCATGTTTAGGTTTATCTCAATTGAAAACATGAAAATGTGATTCAAAATAACTATATTAAGGTGTTTATTAATATGAAACTGTCTGAATATTTGTGTTGGCAACTTGTAATCACAAAATAAAATAAAAACATTTCGATTGTTAATTTAAAGCGATATCAATTATTTAAAACGAATATCTTGTAAATTATTTTAAATTAATCGTTATATTATTATTTTTTACATATAAATTACTAATCAACGTTAAACTTGCTTATATTTTTTCAAAGAGTATGACAATGTTAATATCTTCAAATATGTTATAATTATATTCACTTTACCTTGTTTTTTATTAACAAAATTATTTTTAGTGAAATTATATAACACTTTCTGTAAAACGCTTTAGACGTCAAAGGTTTGAAAACCACAGACTTATTGAGACGAACTATCATTTTTTATCCCTAGTACACATTGTAAAGGCCATGATAATAATGGTGGGTTGAATTTGGCGACTGCTTTTACTGTAAGTGCACCACATGTCTACATATGTATTGTTATTCGGTATATTTTCAACTCCTTGCATCTTCTCTTTCATATTTAGATTGAAATGCCTTATAATTCTCTTGTTTGTTTCCATTTATTTTCTTCGTGACAATATTGCTTGCTAAGAATGAGACCCGGTGTTCTATAGAATGCCTGGAAGGAAACGGCGGAAAACATAAAATATTTTAATTTTCACACCTTGCCTAAACCCTCTAAATAACGTCTAAAAGAAAAAAATATACAGTGGTACCTCGACATACGAGTTTAATTCGTTCCGAAACCTTGCTCGTATCTTAAATTACTCGTATCTCGAAGCAAATTTCCCCATACAAAATTCCCATTTAAAATCACAGATTAATATCTTCAACACTACCGAACCGAACTCGTATCTCGAATTTCGCTCGTAACTCAAAGCAAAAAATCACTTGCTCGTCGGCTCGTATCTCGAAAAACTCGTATATTGGGGCGCTCGTATGTCGAGGTACCACTGTATATGAAAAAATATAATTGTTCATTTTGCCTAATTCATATTCTAGTTCTTCTTCATTAATTAATTATAGTTTTATTAACATTATATTTTTTATTTTTGAATGTAAACGTTTATTATATGATAACTTTTTCTTTACTTCGACTTATATATATATATATATTTAAATTAAAATAGGGTCATATTTTGGATCAAAATATTTATTAAATTTCAATATTTCGACAAGGCTGTTCGCCTATCTTTTTCTCGGAAAAATTCAAACTCCTTGTAAGCTTATTATCCGCGTGATGCGCGCACGAGAAGTGGTATTTTATATAACATATGTTGGTGTTTGATCCAAAAACATATGTTTGATCCAAAAATATGCTCCTATTTTAATTATCATAAATGGAGAGAGAGAGAGAGAGAGAGATTGCTCCATATTCAACATATATATATTTGTTTATAGTATATCAAATATATGTAGTAATATTTTTCAATATATATGCCAAACAAATGCAGATGAAAATATAGTTTTTTTCATTGAACGATTATTTCGAAAACTTTCGGAAACCTGTGCCAAAATTTTGAAGAATATTATTTTTGAACTAGTAATAAATTACCAAAAATTTGTAATAATACTATAATTTACTCAAAAAAAAATGTGTTAGGTAAATGATCTCAGAAGAGAGATGCTCTTTCATTATGTAAGACCACTAATATTTTAATCTATTCTTCTTTTTATCTATATTTTAAATCAAAATAGCCTATGATTATCATGACAGTTTGTCCCCACCAGCGAGTGAAAGTAACCAAACGAGGCTCTGGCATATTTGTAAGTGCAAAGTCGAACTCCTTTTCACATGTGTAGACATGTGGTGCACTTACAGTAAAAGCAGTCGCCAACTTCTACCCACCATGATTATCATGGCCTGTACAACGTATACTAGGAATAAAAAAATGACAGTTCGTCTCATTGAGTCTGTGGCTTTCAAAACTATGACGTCTAAGGCGTTTCACAGAAAGTTTTGTATAATTTCACTTAAAAAAACTTTTGATAGAAAAAATAAGGTAAAGTGTATATGAATTTAAGATAACATAATGTAATATTGGAAGCTATTAAAAATTGTTATACTCTTTGAAAAAATATAAGCAAGTTTAACGTTGATACTCTAAATAACAACCCATTATCTTGCACATTGCCCACCCGCCAGTTTATAAGCAGGTTAAAAGCGATCGGCAATATTAGAAGGACAGCCTCTAAGCGGCAGAGCTTAAAGAGTCAAACCCGTGATAAACGACTTGGCCATTAATGCCGTGAAGATTTCAGGGTATGAAGAATTTTCTTCATACCTTCCGTTTATTATGAGAGGATCTGAGGTGGTTCTGATTAATAATCCTTTAAGTTTGGCCATCTATTATGATAATAAAGGAATGCTATTGGCGTGTGATATGTAATGGCCGGGCTTTAAAAAGGACAATGGTATTGAGACTATCCACACTAGTAGATCTTTCACAAAGCTCAAATATCTTTTTCTCATCCTTATTCATATAAAAACTATAATATAGTATGATTTGTGAGGTAAAATTGCAAAAAGGGTATTAAATTAAAGATAGATTTTGCATAGTGGGTGTAAAGATACAAGCTTTAAAGCGAAAAACGTTCTTCTACAGGTTTCTCTCATTAGTATATATGAAATATTACTCTCTAATCTCCATGTATAATAATTCAGTTCCTTAATCCTCAATATCATAATAAAACACAATATACAAATTATCTCCTTTGCATATAACTACAAATCCTCCTGCACCTTTGAAATGCACATAATATATTTGAATATATTTTGAAAATAGAGCAATCCATAAATAAATCTTTGATTAAAAAGGCATATATTGGATCAAAATACCATTTATTTTACCAATATTTCAGTTGTTCAGACACATATTAATATGTTATAATACCTTGAAAAAGGTTGGCGTTCAGCCAACTGAAATATTGGTAAAATAAATGATATTTTGATCCAATATATTCCTTTTTAATCAAATATTTGAATATATGTTTATATATGGAGAGAGTATGAATATACATCCATTGTGCAGAACTAACTTACTCATAAGGCGAAAAATTGCGCTTCTCTGTCGCAAGATTCTAAATGTTCTTTAGTTGCAATTGAATCGCATTTCGACAATTTAATCGAAAAAGGACATAGTTACACTTAGATATGAGATGATAATGCCTGGAATAAGCGTCTAGTTTTGATATATATTTTCACTCTTTGCTATGTAATGTGTGTAGGTATTCGATATTTACCGAAATTCCAGCCGTTAATCGTTGATGCGTAATTTAGCCTTCACTGAAATTTCAGCATTCAATTCGAGTTTATGGGGAGAAGGATTTATAGTATTTTCAATATATATGATTATAGGAGAAATATCCTTAATTAATACATTAACATAATATATAGTAATTTATTCCCACCTTTTCATTTGAAGACTTGTAACAAAAGCAAATTAAACTTTCTTAATGTGAGTACATTCTATTCACAATTAACGTCATCAACTTAATATGTTTCAATCTTTTATTTCAGTAATTAGCATTTATTTTTATTAACCGTGGTAATTATCATATTCCGGGGTACAAATTATAACAGTGGCTTTTACCACACTTAACTATATCGCAGTTGAGTTTAATTGGTGTTGAAAGTGACAATTCCAGATATTTCTACGATGAAATATTCGTGTGATTTGCATAATGTTTCAGTATTGTCTATGCTAATTAACATATCTGCCTATATAGCGCGGCTTTGTTGTATTGTTGGTAGGCTAGAGGTTAATTGAATAGGGCAGGCTGGCGTGGGTTTCTGATGTACACATAATTTGATCTTTTTATCCTTCTTTTATTGTTTTATACCTTTAAGTAATAAACTATCTTTCTCTTATTCTACGAATCAATATTCTTTACCAACAATTAGGATGCGTAAAATATTGTGGAAAGTTTACCGATCTTAAATCCATATATCAGGTTTATATGACTATAAGCCCATCTATTCAATAACTTAGTTCAAATTTACGATAAAAACTCCCCCTTTATTGGATAAACAATCTATTGGCTATTCTCTGGAGGCGGAGGGAACATCGGGCTCGGACGGCGAAGTAATTATGCGTGATGCCAGAAACTTTCTTTTTGGGCCACATAAATCATGTCCGTGTTCTTGTCTAGAACATTAAAATGTAATTGTATAAATAAAAATAACATTTAACTCCCTCTTTCTCTTAGCGAACATAAAAGAATTACTTCTATACACATGTGGATATGCACATTTTTGTGATATAATGATTTATATGTTTAATGTATACATTTTATAATATATATATATATATGCTATGAATATTTTGTTTTTTTTTTTGTTTTGAAAAAGATAGAGAATTGAAGGTGCAGTCGTGAAAAAAGATAGTTATTTAACCTTCAATTAGTTTTTATTTTGAATTACTTGAATTAAATTACACATGAAATTATTTTTCACGGTAATATAGAATTTATAAAATGAATCCTATATTCGTGATTAAAAAAAATAGGTAGGTTAACTATACATATTTACATCAATATTCAAAGTATTCTAAATCTATGGTCAGAAATGAAAGAATAGTCAATGATGAAAGTGAAATACATGTTTTTTAAAAAATAAAATATTTGCATTTTAGATTATATTATATATATATTATAGCTCATATAATATGTCTAAGTTTTTATAAAAAATATTATTGTGTATATTCGGCAATATCATGGCCTATTACCTAGAAATCAACATAATTACCATAAAAAAATATTAAAAGATAAATTAAATATCGTAAATATCCTCTAGCAACGAGGGAAACTTATTGAAAATTCGCACTTTTCCCCCCATCAAAGGTTATTTAATATTCGTTAAATATTTATTTTCAGCACAAAGTGGCCAAGTTCTCTATATATATATTTATAGTGACTAAGAATGTAGTACTACTATAAAAATAGACTAATTTATAAAATATATATTTATATGATTTTGTAATTACACCTATAGCGAGCTCCTTAAAATATCCTATGGTTAATATACCAAGTTAACCTATCTACAATTTGTATAATATATAGAGCATCGATCGGCAATTATATTTTGTTTGTACACAATTATATAAATCTCTCTATTTAAAACAAAAATATGTGCATAAAAATTAAAATATTTAATAAATTTATTTTCCACAATTTTCTATTTAAGAGTTTAATATTTGTAAAATATGCATATCTACGTGTTTTAAAACACATCTCAGCTTCATAAAATATGCTTAATGTCATGGCCGATTACCTAGAAAGTAACATATTTACCATAAAAATATATTAAAGGATAAATTAAATATCGTAAATTTCTTCTATAGCAACGAGTGAAACTTATTGAAAATTCGCACTTTTCCATCAAATGTTAGTTAATATTCGTTAAATATTTATTTACAGCACAAAGTGGCTGAGTTCAGATAATTGAATTTGCAATGTTTATAAATATGGAATGACCATCCATTGACCATAGTTTATAGGATATTCCTCAAATTTATTCATTAGGCCCAAAATTGTAAATATTAAAATGTGCATTCCATTCCCCCTATGTCATTTTCCAAACATTGCTGAAGTCGATAATTACTGAAGGATATTTTGACTTATGGATAAATATTGAAGGGATTATCTCTAAAATTTTAGAAAACATTGAGTACTATATTTATATACTATATATCCGTACTAGAAAGGCGTCGAACTTTATTGTTCTTCCGCAGGTACTATATGATGAAGTTAGAAAGCAAATACGAATATCTGTTATAGTAAATAAATATCTTTATAGCATGATATAAGCGCGTAAACTCAATCAAAAAGTTTAAACTATATTTAGCTCGAATGCCTTATTTTGAATTGTACAATTTACTATTGATTTCGCTGCATTAAGGCTCTTTCTGCTGTAAGGGTAGCGAAGATTTATTTTTACTTAGAAAATTAGAATACGCCCTAAAAAAGGCTGTGTATACCTTTTTAAAATTATGTATTTATTATACACTCTTAAATATAGGAATATATTAAAAATCATGTATTATAAAATATCTATATGAACGCGAATTAAATTATGATTATAGTTTAAGTAACTCCCTTGACTAATAATGTACATTCAATACATATACTATATAACATAATATATTTTATATGACTATATGACTATAAAACATAAACAATACAATAATGGTGTATAGCGATCTAATTGATTAAATTAGCGAAATTGCATTTAAGGTTCATTTGTTATGAGCCAAGTTTTCTCTCCTAAATCTTGATCATCGTCAGTTTAGTACATGTAGAAATGAGTCCTATGTGATAAAAGAAAAAGTTTTGAAGATAGAAGTTGCCTGGCCGGCATTCATATTTCTTCTAAAACATAGACACTTTGGCCTATTAAAGTTTTATTTTCTCAAAGTTTCAACTAAATTTAATTTTTTTCTTCGTCAGGAGAAATAAAAATACACCATTTGACAAGGCGTTAATTTTAAAAATTTTTACATCCTCAATATTTCAATTGACTCTATTTGTAAATATACTTTTGATGAAGGCTATAATTCAGAGGGAATATGTCAACATGTGACAAAATGTCGCCATCTTGTTTGACACAGTCAGGCCACTGTCCGGCCAACGTCAATGTCCACATATGCTACGGGATAAAGCGTCGCTGATGTTCGGAGAATACAAATCGCCTCTAACCTAATTTGTGAAAATGGAAAAGCTTAAAATCCTTGTCGCGCGGCTGCGTTCTAGTCGCTCAGGGAATACCAATAAGGTGCAGATAAGGTTTATAACGGATGTAAATTTTATCTATTTATACTTCCACAGATTTTTAAATACCCATCGATCTTTTTAAAAATTCATGTATAAAAATAGATTTAGGCACTTTTGTCTGAATAAATATACAAAGTAAAATATTGTTTTTAAATGTAAATATAATAATTGATTATATTAATTTATTTTTATTAAAAAGGAATATTTATAAAGAGAGAAGCGTTTTTAAATCGCATTATTATTATATGATGTGATTTTTATTTAATTTAGAAATAATAAAAAAATTAACACAATAACACAATAAGTATCTATTTTACTGCTCAGAAGTTTTCTTTTCACGATAAAAAGATACTGTTTGGTTGTTATTTTTATTATTTTATATATAACTATCAAAATTTTACATAAAATATATTTAATATGCTTTTTATTTAAATAAAAAGGCATATATTTGAGAGAGAGAGAGATTGCTCTATTTTCACCATGCTTTTTTATATATACATTTTGACTAATTATTGTTTATATTTATTATTTACACCCTCACATGATTAAAAATCACTTATTAAAGTTAAATTTAAGGAAATCAGAAATAATGTCACGTAGAAATTAGGAAATACAAACTTCAGAATGACACGACAATTTATTTAAAGCAAAGACAAATCAATATTTATAAGATATATGATAAGCAATGAAGGAAGTTTCCAGAGTAGCAAAATATAAATAATATAAATATAAAAAAATTAATAATCTATACATAAAACATCATAAATAACTTGCTACAATATTATCGCCGGTGATATGAAATTTATTGTATCTCTCTATATATATATATATATATAAATGAATGTTTGTATGTTTGTCTGTTTGTTTGTTTGTTGATTTGTATGTCCGGTATACAAATTCGCAGTAGTTCACTAATTCAAAAACAAACATA
>CP092886.1:151171877-151218325 GCA_030710605.1 Cordylochernes scorpioides
GGTAAGTCTTGGCTCAACACTAATGACCCCTTAGCGGGTTCGCCATTTCATCTACCAGACCTCACCAATTATTATATAAATTGTTTAGCTAACATAATCTACATTTTTTAATTCTTAATTATAAGAAAATGGCGTTTAGATTAACTATTGAAGCTATTTTACTGTGGTTGTAGAAATCATTAACTTTTTTACTTCTTCAGCTTAAGGAACAGCGAAGAAATACATAAGCCCGTTAACAGAATTTAGAAAACTGAGACATAAAACGAAATACATTATTTCAATGTAATTATAAAATGGTACCATCTTACACATGAATACCTTCTTGATGTATTTTTAAAATATTCATATATTACAAATAAATTTATATTAGATATTTTTCTATATAACTTAAGAAGGTTTTACTATTACACTATATTTTCATTGCATTGTAAGTATGATTACAATATAGCAGGTTATATATATTTAACTAAAATATTCAAAACAGTTTAAAAATAAGTGCAGATATCTAAAAAAGCGTCTAAAAATTCGAGTAATAAATGTAAAAAATGTAGATAAAAAGAAATAAATATATATTTTTACTATTATTAAAATATTTCATACGTGTATTTTAAAAATAAAAATAAATGTGATAACAACGTTAACGCAGAAGCTTCGGCAGCTATCCGTCATAGATGCGGAACATAAAAAATTAAAAATAAAGATAATTGTAGCAAACAATTATAACTAGGGATAGAACGATGATAAAATTTACCAAGCTATATCAAAAGTTTAGAAGTAGGATATTTGTAGAACATTCGAAAATATCCCGCATGTGTTTCTTTTGAACGAAAAATCGAAATTTATTTTAAGGAAAATAACGATTATTTCTAACCTTAGGGATGAAGTATGAAAGGATAAATTGTGAAGAGTAATAATGAACGGAAAAAATAAAAGTGTCCAGGGATGGGAATCTTCTCCTTAAAATAAATTTCGATTTTTCGTTCAAAAGTAACACATGCGGGATATTTTCAAATGTCGTTCTAAAATCATAAGCCGCATTATATTGTATTATAAAGTAGGATATTTATATAAGTTTTAAAAATATTTAAAATTGAAATTCCTGCTGCAAATGGTAGTGGACAAATGATTTTTATTTTATTACATTTTTATATATATGATGGAGACCCTAATTGTTCAACCGGTGTGACTAAAAATTGGTGCCAGACGGGTTTGTCACAAATAAATGGTAGAATCGAACCTGTTTTTGACAAGACCCGGCCTGGTACCAATTTTCTTTTTCCACTCTGGTTGAACCATTATGGTTTCCATAATACATATACAAAAAGCTAATAAACACTAATAATATTTTATCTTCAATTTGCTCTAGGATTTTAATACGAATTAAAACTATTGTGAAAGTTTCTTGAAAAATAAATTATAAAAGTATAGATAAAAAAAAAAAAATTAACTCATACCCCTTCTGTAGATGTTTATATTTTGAATAAAATTTGATCAAATTTTATCTATAACTCTGTTTCTACCCTATCAATTTATTCTATGTTCCTCATCTAAGATGCGTAATCCTCTCCGGGAGCGTTGTTATAGCCCCTCCCCCCCCTCCCCCTTGCCCATCATTTTAAAATAGCACATTTTTATTATTATTTTTTCTTTTTAATTTTCAATATATATTTTTCAATTATCAAAAAAAAAAAACGGTTGAAATTGACAATTGCAGATATTTCTACGATATTGGTTATACAGATATTTGCAGAGTTTTAGTATTGTTTATGCTAATTGACATATATGCCTATATAGCGCGGCCTTGTTGGATTGTTAGTAGGCTAGCGGTTAAGTGGATAGGGCAGGCCGGCGTTAGCTACTAATGTACATATAATTTGATCTTCTTGTTCTTTTATGGTTTTATACCGTTTAAGTAATAAAGGATCTTTATTTTCCTCTACGAATCCATAAATTTTTCCCAACAATCGCGTATCGCGTAGTGTGAATGGATACTCAAGGCAATATCCTCAGCTTAAATTAATCACGTTTATTGATGATGATTTTGATGATCGAATATTCTAGCAATAGATGTCGTCGATGATGAATATTTTTGATGAAAAATATTTAGGAAAAAATAACTTGCTATATTTATTTGGTTTATGCTGCGTTGTGGTTAATAATTAAATATGAAAATAAAATGCTTTCTATAAAAAAAAAATTTCTGATAAATATATATCGAATATACTGTATATAATAATCTCTTGTGATATATGTTAGAATATTACACAGAGTAACAATGGCTATAGATGAGTTCGTGTTTGAAAAGGAACTTGTATGTATATAATGTTTATTGTTTTTGTTTTTTTCATGTAGACATATATACCAAGATTTGTTTCATATAATTACTATTAATTTATAAAACTATTTTAGAGGCGTAATATTCTTTTTAAAATAAAGCAATTTCTACTGTCCTTACTGCGATGGAAAAATTAAAGGGAGGGCCTAGCTCGCAGAATTCCCGGCGTCCCATGCCAGCGTCGCCCGCTGGCATCCTCTTATCTCATGCCCCCCCTGGAGATTGGGACTTGGGACCGATCCAACGTAGTTGCTATAACGCGGGTTCGGTTCTCGGGTTCGAGGGGATAAGGTCTGCTGATGTTGAGCTGAGTTGGGTGGGGTGGTGTACGGTGGAGGCACGAAAGGTCGTAAGAATCTGCGATTACGGCGAAGAAGGCGTCCGGCGTCGGTCCGGATGAGGTAGCTGCGACCGCGTGGAAGTTGTTCGAGAACCTTAGCAAGGAGGGTCCAATGTTTTGTGCGGTGATCCTGGACAAGGACTATTGCTCCCACTTCCAAATGTGAGAGTGGCTTGGCGTTGCGATTGTATCGCTTCCGGAAGGAATGTTCTCTTACATTTTGCTGCAAGAGGTACTGGGCCATCTGGATCTGCTGGGGCGTGCCAGAGATGGTGATGACCCGTTCGTTGCTACCAGGTTGAGACTCATCTATGGTGATCCCCGCACCAGACTCGCGCCGGATCTTCCTGATGCGTTGACCACCTTTCCCAATGATGGCACCGGCGAGATCATTTGGTATAGTGACTTTAATTTTTCCATCGCAGTAAGGACAGTAGAAATTGCTTTATTTAAAAAGAATATTACGCCTCTAAAATAGTTTTATAATTTGATAACAGATGGCGCTCTAGTACATCGTAAAATTACTATTAATAATAAATAATATGTAAAGAGTTAAATTGATTACGGATTCAACCTTCTTACTTACTTTAATTACATAACAATATATTTATAAAAGAAAGTATTTTTGTGTATTTAATTTATGATATGTTTATGGAAAAAAGGTAGAGGTAAAATTAACCGCGAAAAATATTAAAAAACATTATTTTATATACGCATTGAATAAATTGAAACCATCTAAGAATTCTACTGAACGTATTTATTTATGACTTTTGCTTTAATTTAGATTTGATATGTGTGAGTTTAAAAACCTGTTTACATAGTGAATGAGGCTGATTCGAGCATTTTTCCTTATTCAACATTTAGTTTAACGATAACTTCAATATTATTTAGAATAATATTTTAATAAAAGACACAGAGCGAACCAAAGGCTTTTGAATACAATGAAATACTAATAAAACTATATAGTTTGACTTGATCAAAATATCAATATAAATGAGTTAAGTGAGCAAATAAAAATATTACTTTTTCTAGATAATAATCCTTGTAGGTAATTATCAAAAGTGTCTAAATCATCCCCCCCCCATAAACAGTGGCTTATTGTAACAGCAACAAAATATTTTATCAAGTCTTATACAGATTCTCTGAATAGAAATGTGGGGTACATTCAGGAGTAACAGTAATAGAACCAGTAATCTCGCATGAATTGATTCAAATCTCCTGGACATTAATTAAACAATTTTAAAAAGATTTCCGAAGATGAGTTTATTTTTATTTCAAAAACCATCTCAAGCTTTCGGGCATCTCTACCCTTATACAGAAGAACTTATATAATGAATAAAACGCTGCCTGATGCTAAAGGCGCCGTTTTATTCATTATATATGTTCTCCTGTGGAAGGGCAGAGAGATGCCCGAAAGCTTGAGATGGTACTTGAAATAAAAAGAAACTCATCTCCGGAAACCTTTTTTGATTGTTTAATAAAGAACCAGTAATCATCAAAGTTATTTACACTCCGCCTTTGCCGGTCCCAAACCCGGATGAAAAAGGAGGAGGGGGAGCAGTAATAAGCTCGCTAAAAAACTTGGGTTCAGTTGGCCCGGCTGATAGTACCCTGTAAGGGCTCCTAATCCAGGGATACAGGATGAGCAGCGTTTGTACTCCATGTTAGGAGCAGCTGCACATGGCGTCTGTTCCTCATGTCAGAGGCGACCATTTCTTTTGGGGCTAAGTCGGTCTGCCACTGAGTAGTGCTCCCAGTCTTAATGACAAAGGCATTCTACTTCACCCAGTCATGATGGTTGTCAAACAGACACCATCAAGGGTCACAACTTGATACCCTAATATGATTGAGTGGAGATAAGAAAGAAGAAGAAGAAGACAGTGGATCAAATAAGAGAGTAAAAAAGAAAGGAAGAACTTAGCATAAACTCGTATACAAGCAGCCGAGAGCAAGCAGTTCTTTTTATTAAAGACAATAATTAGTAGAATATTTACAGAAATATACATAATTATCAGTCATCTTTATAGTTTCATACATGGATGGATCAAGAATAGAGGGTTGTCTAAAGTCAGAATATAAAGTCTTAGGAGATGATTAATTTGTTCATTTACTAAGTTGTTCAGTAGAAGCCATAGGATTCATTAAGTTACTTCGGGAATCACTCGCAGATTTATAACATTTAAAATATCTAAAGGCTACGCGCTAAATATTGAATAAATCATATTTGATTAATATTTTCAGAAAAAGTCCAAGAAAACGGAGAAAAGTGTTTTTAATACAACAATAAATCACAAGCTTTGAAACCTCGCGGTTCTTCTACAAGTGTAATTCTAAATAACGTGAGAGTACAAACTTCTAAATAATTATCTTCATAGGTATTAACAATTTCGACCCGAGGGACGCGCGTTCTTGCCGATTTTGCATCAAGCTCGAAAAACGCGAATTCGCGACCTCGATTTTCAAAATTAAATATAAAATTACCGGCGGCGACACGAATTCGCGTCCACTGGGATCTTGTCCCATACCTTCTTGCCTATCTATCAGTGGGTTGGGGGATGTCAGCTGACCTAATGTATCTGTAAAACATCACATGAGGCCACAGCAGCCCCTATTGCCTGCCTATGCAACTGCGGAATCGCCCGTCCTCAAAGTGTTTAAAATAAACTTTTATCCGTTTTCTTAGACTTTTTTTCTGAAAAATATTGATCAAATATTAATTATTCAATAATTAGCCACATTTTAAGACAATAGACTTAAAAATAAGCCTAAGCTTCCTATAATAATTAGAGCATCAATATCTCGTTGAGGGAGTAATTGATTGGAGTCTGTAGGATATGACGATATCAGGTATGCTAATTAGATCGTTTGTGTAATAGATGCGTAATATTCTTTTGATGTTTAAAAATATTTGGTCTTCAGTTCTTTTATATCTTGAATATTTTATTTTATCGTTGAAAATAGGTTCAGGAAAACAATGGGTTATTGGATAAAGAGTAACTTTTTATTTTTGAAATAATGATTTTTTCGATAAAATTTGCTCTTCTACGGGTAAATAACAAAAAATAATTCAAACTATTTACAAAAAAAAGTAAATAAAATTTAGGCGTGTGAACGTGCGTGTGTGTGTTCTATTGTGTTATATTAAACCTGAATAAATGAATTTTAAAATAATCTCAAATTTTAAAATAATCGTAAGAAAAATATATGTTATTTCCTTTAAAATATTGAATATGAGGTTAATGGTATAACTATATTCTATGAGCCTTAATGAAAAAAATATTGTGTTGTTGAGAATTATAGAATGAATTCGGGATATTTTCACATTGACTAAGGAGGTCGTTTTGCCCACATTGAAACTCTCTCTCTATTTAGACCCCTTCATTCAGTATTTCAATATCCTAAAACATTTCATAAATATCTATGAAATTTTATATACATCTCATTATCATCTATATCCTTTTATATTTAGATTTAATATATAACTCAACTATTGAAGATATCTCAAGAATAAAAAAATATATAAATATATGAAAAAACAATAGAAAAAAGTGGCGCTCTGCCATCTAAAAAGCACATGTGCTCGTGGCCAGGAAATGCCTTTTTATTTTTAATATATATATATATATATATTGGGTTCATCCAACATACACAATTCAACAGAAATTTCTTGGTTTATCAACTGCAATGATATAAGCATGGTCCAGAAGGTAGTGCCATTAATAGTCAAGTTAGCAATAGAACAATCTATTCTAAATGATAAGTTAAAAAAAAATAAAATTATAAATTATATCCTCACTATAAGTAGTTACATAGTTAACTTTGACTGAAAGCTATTTACTTAGCATCCTTCTATTTCCAGTAAAACGCTATATTGCACATCAGAGAATTCTCCATTCGTTTTTTTCTCAGGTAAACCGTACCAAATATTTTAGTGAGGGGGATACAATACACCATCTTTTTTCAAAGAAAAAATCGAAATTAAAATATCTCATTACATCTTTGGCTGCCAGTATATTAGCTAAGAAAGATACATTTTTTTCTAAAAACCTACCTCTGTGCAAAGTATTCTAACTAGCACCATATCAAGTTGTTGCTCGGTCCCTATTTAACTTTTATAAACAGTAAATAGGAAAATGAACTTAGATTTATCGTTTGCTCCTCCACTACATGATGGTGAATGATCATTGCGAGGATATCGTTGCAAGCTGGCAACGAAAGAAGAGAATCTGTAGTGGTGGTGCTTATCTCCATGGTTAAATCAATTCCTGAAATCCACTCCTCTCCAATTTTGTGATGGTAGTTATAGGCCTGGAAAATAGGTCTTCTATTGTCAGTTCTGAGAATGATATGTTCCGGAGAAGCTTCCGAACTATTGCATTTCAAGCAGTTATTGAAAGTTTTTTTTGTCCATTTTGAAATTTTAAGGTTTTCATATGACCACTTCTTAGTCTAAGACTGATGTCTTAATAAAGGATTTGTATGTTCTCCAGTATAGTCCAATGCACGCATATTCAAGCACACGCCAATATTTTCTCGAGAAAGCTTGTTTCACTTCAAAAATAAAAATACGCTTTACCCAACAACCCATTGTCCTTATTATAATAACTAATCGCTAACTATATTCCTCGCATAACCTACATATGCATTAAAGAAAGAGATTTCATATTGATTTGAAAAAGAACAAATTCTCTCATATTATCTATATATTTGAGTACTTTTGAGTATGTATGCTTGTACGTTCGTGTGATCAATAATTTACAGGAATGAGAACAAATCACGATATATCCACAATCATGATAATTTGTATGATTTAAAAATGACCTTCTATAGTAAAAATGTATCAACACTTAGAAAATATATTGATCACACAGACGCACGTGCTCATTTTTTATAGTATTAATAAACTCACGTATATATAGCAAACTTTTTAAACTTCAGTTTGGAGAATTTATTAAAAAACAGCGAGCGGGAAAGAAGCGTAAAGGTATCTTCTTTCAAGATAGAGAAAATGCAATTAGTCTCGGTTGTAAATATCTAAATAGTTTCGCAACAGTTATTTCGGCATAATTTGATACTCTGTATAATTTACATACTAATTAGAAAAAATCTATCTTTAAAAAAACATCATATTTCCCTAAGTCGCCAATTTATTCAAAAAGGCACAAGTTTTAATTAACTTAATAAAAAAGAATTGCATTATGCCAGCAATGTTAATTCTATATTACGTGCTCAGACAGAAAATCTGCTTAATTATGAATAAGTAAATTATATAAAAAGAAAAGTGAGAATCAACAAAAAGTTAATTTCCTTATTTCTAATTAGAACAAATAGCAAAAACACATTTTCTGTAAATTTACAACTCGAAAAAGTAACTACCGAATAACTTGGATGGAAAAAAAAAATCTGTTCTTATATGAATACACAATTAATGTTAAGGACCTTTTTTATTCTAAGTGGAAGATTAAAAGAAAAATCCAATTTCTTTAGTTTATTTAATTATTGAAGTGTACTCTAGAATGTCGATTCTATAGTTGAAATTTAAAATATCTTTCGCAGGCCTTTTTTCTATTCCGAGAAATGCTTTAACACATATATTTGAAGCAGAAATATAGCAATATTTGTGATATGCACACAACCCCAGTGAATTATATATAAACAATTCCTCATATTATGCAAACCTATTTGAAAGATGAATTAATTAGTAAAAATCAGTAAAAATAATTTTGCTTTTTGATGAACTATATTCAGTCAACCATCGCTATAGCGAATCTCAATGGAACTGAGCCTCTGGTATACTATATAGCCAGATTATTACTTAAGAGGATTATTTTAAATTAGTTTGAAGGGAAGCCTTTTTTTCGATATATCGCTGGCCGTTTTATTTAGGGTTTCCTGTATATATTTTAAATTTCTATATTTATATCAAAATGAACTACTTATATGGCTTTGAATTGTTTGAAACTTCTGTCTG
The DNA here is from genome assembly GCA_030710605.1 of Cordylochernes scorpioides. NCBI lineage: Eukaryota > Metazoa > Arthropoda > Arachnida > Pseudoscorpiones > Chernetidae > Cordylochernes > Cordylochernes scorpioides. The sequence continues at coordinate 151,180,524 of CP092886.1, forward strand.
TATTTTTAACTTTACGATTTCAATACAAATATATTTTAATAAATAAAAGAGTTCCTATACAGTTACTTTAAAAAAATCCTCTCTAAATGAACTCAAAAATATTATGTTTTGGTGTTAGACCTGAAATGAATTTAAACTAGCATTACTATAACCGATATTAAAAAAAGGAGTAAATGTACTATTTATTAATTACTCTCCCTTTCTTTATTAGGTATATTGGTTTAGGGCCTTTTGGCTAAGATCAAAGTGTATCTAGGGGGATATTTATTATTTACCTTGGAAAATAAATCCAAATATTTCAGTCTGGAAAGTGTAACACTAATATAATGACTCTAATCTTAACCAAGAAAATGTTCAAGATAAACCTTCAGAATACTTTCAGCACGTTATATAACACACATTTATCCTTCGAATATATATAGCGCTTAGTTGTAGCGTCTATTTTGACGGGAGAGACATTAATTATTATAGATTAATCTATTCCCGGCAATATATTTGCATATATATCTAACATAAAAAGAAGCGTCTTCCTCTTTAAAAGTGCTTTAAACAATGCATTTATGGACACCTTCTCTGTGCAGACTCATATATATATAAATGTGAATTGATGAGGGCCAACAGCCCGAAACGCGTCCGTGGTTAGCTTTTCTTGATTAATCAAGAATGGGTATTTGGCCAATTCTGGAATAATTGAAAATCAACGAGAATAGTTGATATTTATTCCGATAGATGGCGCAAGCCATCAGCAACTTTCAGTTGCACGATAAGTAGATGCCTTTTTCTTAATATATATATAAATATGCCACAACACCAGTTTTTAGAAAATTTGATATAAAAATAGTCTACTTGTAAACCACGTATTCTAGCTATTTTTCTTCGTTAATACAGAGGTGGCTTAGGTATCATAACATCATACTATAAGGATAAACATATTTCTGTCAGTATCGGATGATTTCATAAGTCCTACGTAATCGAAGCCCTCCCTTTATTGATTATGGCCATTGCTCGAAACCATAGTAAAAACAGATTGGTTATATTATTTAAATTATTGAAAAATAGATCGAGAAATGCGTTGTTTAAATACGTATATATGTTTGAATAGACTTCAGGGTGAATAGACTCGCACAAGTTGAGGTCACGGGAAATGGATACAAACAAGTTGAAGTTACGGAAAATAGACTTGCACAAGTTGGCATCACGGGAAATGGATCAAAAAAAGTTGAAGTAACGGAAAATAGACTCGCACAAGTTGAAGTCACGGAAAATAAACTCGCACAAGTTGAGTCACGGAAAATAAACTCGTACAAGGTGAAGTCACCGGAGGTGGATACACACAAGTTGAAGTCACGGAAAATAAACTCGCACAAGTTGACGTCACGGGAAATGGATACACACAAGTTGAAGTAACGGAAATTGACTCGCACAAGTTGACGTCACGAGAGACAGAAGCTGTCCTGCAGTTTTGAAGAGTTCCTAGAAAAGCGATGTAATCGCCAGGAAGGAAGGAATTCGAGTCGATCGTTTTTTTTTGCCTCCCGCTCTCTGTCTTCCTGCTCTGGAATGTTCTCGATAATTTAATTATTTCGCTAAACTTCGCGGATGACGTCATTGCCATTGACGTCATACATTCCAACAGCCAGGGTCGTCAGGCGCAGCTTTCTCGCCTCCATTCCACAGATATTGTTAATTACTCAGTAAGAGTGGCCTAAGAGATATTAACACCTTAGAATATTTAGTATGTTTAAAGTAATGTAAAAATATTTTCAAACATCTATTATTCTGCACGACTCGTTAAAAATGAAGTTTCTTATATCACCACTCTGAATATAGAGGCTGGTAGCCTGGAAATATAAACTGGTGACAACCAGAACCGGGGATCAAGTAAGTATAGAGCAATTTAAAATATAAAAATCATAAATTTTATTTAAACAATCCACAGGTTGCCACCCCACATGTGAATGTAACTAACCGAATGGGTCTCTGGCTCCTTATAAACGCAAATTCGAACTGCTTTTTTACCTATGTGCACTTGCTCACTACATATCATAATTATCATGGCCTTTGTTACGTGCTTTAATATGTAAATGTAAATTTCTATGAAAACTAGTTATACGTCCAATATAACCATTTAGAAGATAAGTTACAATAGTTTATGTTTGCATGTCTCGCTATTCCATATTTCCATGTTATTGCTGATTATATCACCTTAATCTCCCATTGCTTCAGTGTTGTATACATTGAGATGGATTGCAATAAGAGGTATTGGTTAAAAGTACCTTGCTGTGGGGGCTCGAGATGCGGTTGGTGACGACGGAGTCGGTGAGGGACATGATGCGGTTGCTGGCGCTCAGCAGGGACTTGGCCGCGCGGGAGAGCTGGCGCCGGTCCACCAGTCGCACGTTGCCGATTTCGGCCGAGGTCCCGGACACCTCGCACAGGCGCTCGATCAAAGCACCTGCCCACACACGTGTTACCGCACAATTTACACATGAGTCGCTTCTACACAAATATGTATTCTATAGAAAATGTGGAAGATCTCGTTGTATTTAAATATACGCTCAGGTGTTGATTTCTCTATCCTAGGATCAAACAAAATTGTAAACATGCTAATTAAAAACTAATTAGGTAAAATTAAGTAATAAATTATATTTATAAATTTTTAAATTGCTATCTATCTATAAAATGTATAACAATATATTTTTGGCATTGTATTTCCTTTCATATATATATATCATCAAATATCTCTACAGACCTCAATGTAATGATAAAAGTCGTTGAACGAGGGTCTCGGCTCATCAGTGGTGAAACTTCTTAGCGGTTTTGCCAAATTATAAAATTGAAATTATAATTCACCAATAAGTTTTAAAATATATTATTTAACATTTACCCTAGAAAGATTAGTCTTGACCAGAGGTTCTTGACGTATGATATATAATTATGCCAACTACACAGCTAACATGCTCATGTATTGCTTGAGTGTTTCATGCATACGCTCGATTATTTTGTGCAACAACGCACCTCTATATCGCGAAGATCAACGTAAAGTTCTATATTACCATTTGAATATGATTACTTATAGGCTCAGAATAAAATAGTCTAATAAAATATCTTAACATCATTTATCGTTCAACCGTAATCGTGCTTTTGAGGGCTCACGTGAAATGTTCCTATGTGTAAGTACAGAACGATTAACGCTGGAGATAAACGGCTGCACGATAAGAATCGCGAACTACGAAACTCCAATTTTGCCTAAGTCGAATCAATTTGAATGTCGAAATTGTGTCTAGTTCTTTTTTGGCCAATTCTGAAATAATTAAAAATTAACGAGAATAGTTGATATTTATTCCGATAGATAGCGCAAGCCATCATAAACTTTCAATTTCACGATAAGGAGATGCCTTTTAAATAATTTATGCACCTTATCCAAGTACAATATCACATTTGTACTATTTATTCACATTGTGTCTAATCCGTTTTATTTTCTCCCTCAAATATCGTTCCTCGTTATTCTTAATATGATAATACAAGCACAATAAACTTTAAAACCGCCCAGGGATATTTTATTGAATAATTAATCTTGTCACCATATGATGTAGGAGATAATATTTTACATTTCCAAATATATACACAATTGTTTATTATTCAGATAAGGAACAATATACTTGTCAATATTGCACAACGCTTCTGTTTACATGGATTACAAAAACATCAAATGAAATATAGGCATAATAAATCATTCGAATAACAAATGAAAATTCAATTCATTATCGAAATTATCACAGTTGGATTCATTCCTATGTGATTTCAAACGAAATATGGTTTTCATTTATTATTGATTCAGTATATTAAATATATATATTTTTGAATATAAATGCTTTTTAAATATTTAGTATTTAGAAAACTTGATAAAATATAATATATACTGTGGGGTCGGTGGAAGGATGGCCTAAACCGTTGGTTTTCGACCGCTACGACCCGGGTTCGATTCCCGCATTGGACACTTTTTCTGATTAAAAAAAATGCTCCAATGGCCCCCGAGTCTTGCAAAAGTCTAACCCCACCAGCGAGTGCAAGTAACCAAACGAGGCTCTGGCACATTTGTAAGTCTCTAATCATAAAGAAATTGTGAAAAACCTTGAAATTACAAAATATTTTCTCAAAGTGAGTTTCCTTTTACATTTGTAAGTGCAAAGTCGGATTTTCACGTGTGTAGACATGTGGTGCACTTACAGTAAAAGCGTCGCCTACTTCTACCCACCATCTTTAGCATGGCCTGTACCACGTGTAGTAGCGATAAGCAAAAAAATGAATATTGACCGCGCTATTTTATATTTTGCTTTCGCATATGGTTACGTTACGAATGGCTTGCTTATTCGAATTAAGTATTTTTTACTTTTGATAGTAATGTAAAAAACAAATCAGTGTATATAAAACAGAAATCCAAGCATTCTGGCCTGTTTGTTCTCCAAGAGTTTTTATCCTATAATCTGGAACATTATACATTTTGTTCTATTTTTCTTTTCAAAAAGACAATAGGTCATAGGTATATAGATATAATTGATAAATTTAATATAAAATAATCTCTCAAAAATATGATCATGAATATAAATTAAACTTGTGTGGAGATTTTTTCGTGCGCGTTAAAGTTTGAAGCTATGAAAATATATAATATAGCTATTTTAACTACCAAGTCAAAATTCTATGCAGATACTCTATGTGAATTATAATCAATTAAATGCTTGATTGATTATTTAAGAGCTTTATGAACAAAAACAGATAAAATATCCATTTTTATAGAATTATACACTGCGTGACATTGAAAATGGAACACCAAGAAATAGTGGACAGAAAATTATGCAAATTTCAGGGTAGACGCGCCTAACCGAGTTATGCAAATGATGTAAAATGCGCAGCTCTCGTGCGCACATGGAGTAAGATATAAGGGAAGGAACTTGCAGAAAGGACAGTATTCGTGTCGTTATTTCTTCAAGGAAAATCATTGTAGAAATTTTGTTCTTGTGTCAAAAGACACGTGTAATAACAGAGAATGCCAGGTCATCGTAAACGGAGGCAGTTCAAGCAGACAGACGCTTTTACGAGGGGCATGGTGATCGGACTGAAAAGGGCAGGTTGGTCAATACGTCAAATCGCAGCTGATACACACCTTGGTGCGTCCACGGTGCACCGACTGTGGAGAAGATGGTTGGAACAAGGAAATGTGGCAATTTATAGGAATGTCGGTGCAACCAGAGTGACGTCAGCACGTGTGGATCGGCGTATCCTTCGACAAGCAGTGGCGGCCCCACAAGCCACTTGTACCGCCATCCTGCAACATGTGCAAGACACCCTAGATCATTCCATCTCGACCAGAACCATTTCCCGTCGATTGGTTGCTAATGGCTTGCACTCATGCCGTCCGCTAAGAAGACTGCCATTGACCCCACCGAATAGGCGCCAACGTTTGGAATGGTGCCGGGCTAGATCGACGTGGATGACGGAATGGCACAGGGTCGTGTTCTCAGATGAGTCGCGTTTCTGCTTGTCCAGTGATAGTCGCCGTGTACGCGTGTGGCGTCGACGTGGAGAAAGGTCCAATCCGGCAGCAATTGTGGAACGCCCCACCGTGCTACAACGTGGAATCATGGTTTGGGGCGCAATCGCGTATGATTCCAGGTCACCTTTACTTCGTATTCAGGGCACTATGAAGGCCCAACGATACGTTGATGATGTGCTGCGACCGGTGACACTCCCCTACCTTCAGGGGGTACCCAATGCCCTTTATCAGCAGGATAACGCCCGACCGCACACTGCTCGCATTAGCCAACAAGCTCTGGAAGATGTACAGATGCTTCCCTGGCCACCGTACTCTCCTGATCTCTCACCAATCGAGCACGTCTGGGACATCATTGAACTCCGTTTGCATGCCTTGCCACAGCCGCGTTCAGAAGACGAACTGTGGCAAATGGTTGAGAGGGAATGGAGAGCCATCCCTCAGGACGCCATCCGTACTCTGATTGACTCTCTACCTAGACGTGTTGCTGCGTGCATCGCCGTCCGCGGTGGTCCTACTTGCTACTAAGCCGACGCCGTTCTCATTCTGTATTATGACTATCATTTTGAAATAAAGATCACTTATTGTTCGTCCCTGTCTCTCTCTGTCTGCCGAGTTTCATCACTTTCTGGCCACTATTTCTTGGTGTTCCATTTTCAATGTCACGCAGTGTATATAGAGAGATATTTAAAATTCTATTTAAATAGTGTGTCTGATGTGTATTATGTTAATTAGAGAGCGGAATAGTTTTCACTATATCATGCCAGGATTTAATTAAGAACTATTATTAACAACTGCTGTAAAGACATGTTGTACCTTGGTAAATATATAAAGATGTAAAGACTTGTATATGTCATAATTTGTATAATATCAAGATCTATAATTTCCTTTCGAACTAATTCTTGATTGCATGCATAACGGTTGCACCCTTCCATTCGATCACGACATATATATATATTTATATTTACATACCAAAATATACAAGATATATTTCAAAAAGAACTATAAAATTCCTACTATATTTATATATAACAAGAAAATATGTTTCAAATATAAACGATTCAACATATAATGTGACAAACGAGGACACAAAAATGTGTTTTATTTTTAATAGCGGAGAATAACGCACCAAAAGCCAAAATTGCCATTGGCAAAATGGGTTTTGGGATTACTTTATTTTCTAGCCTTTGTTCTGGGCCAACAATAAAACAAAGTAAAAGAACAGTGGGAATTCGATTGAGATTAAATTGGTTTAAAGGTGTTGTGTGTGGCTTATATATATAGTTTTCCCAGCTTTATGTTGTTACATTTCAGCAATTGCAATCAACTGTTTGATAACCTCATCATAACCGTTTATATTGGCTGGATTAAAAAGGCTGAAAAATTTAAATATTTAAAATAGGAATCTTTTAAGCTATATATATCGAACTTCGCTATATACCCCGAATATGTGTGTATGTCAGGAGCCCTTTTGGTTACCTGACCTCTCCTGTTGTGTTAGACTCAGTCTAACACCATATGTGAGGTTAAGTAATAAAACGGCTTTTGAAATACACACATATGCAAAGTATAATTACATTCCATATGTATAAACAAGGACAATCCTTGCCACCATGAAATGAAATCATGTCTAGTATAGGAAATATCAGTAAGTGTATCAATTGGCTTAGATTGATAGCATGGCTGCCTTAATTTTATTTTTCGTCTGCTCCTCAAAGAAATTCATGTTCAATGTGAAAATATAGGTGATTGTGTACGGGTAGAAGAGGAGTAGTTCAATGGAGGCAGATGGGATTGAGTATCAAACGGAGATTTTATGACGCAGCAATATGTCGCAATATATCGATAGTTCTCGCGCGATCTTCGCGAAGTTTCGGAATTATTTAGTTTATTCACAGAACACAAGCCAAATATTGTAAAATATTTAGGAAAATAGAGCATAAACATGTGTATATGGAATAAATAGTTCAGAATGCAGAAAAAAGTGGGTCATCTAGATCACTCTGCCATATTTATCTTCAACATTTAGAAAGTATTACCACTAACTATAGATAGATACCCCCACACCATATAGAATTGCGTTACATCATTATCTTTTCGAATAATATATATATATGAATTTTATATAGTATATATTTATTAATATATATATAGTTCTCATTAAGAGACAAGGGGCTCAGAGAAAATAAAATTATTTACATTCACGAAGCAACGCGGTGATTCCAAAATGAAGAGATTGGCAAGCAGGTTACTTTGTATTCGTCAGGATGACAGATGGCATTATTTCCCCGTTGACGCTAATGAAAGGCTTCATGCTCACCACGGCAGAATACTAAGAGCGGTTCCCCGAACCCGCGCGGTTAGCATGCAGAGCGGGGTTCAGCCAGGACTACATTGATTTAGAGAAAGATTTCATTTATTGAATGTTATTTTTGCTTATTCCTGCTTATTGAATTGATATGTTACATACCCCTTCACATAGAAAAATCTCTTTATTTTAAAATATAATTATATATATATATATAAATGAATGTTTGTATGTTTGTTTGTTTGTTTGTATGTCCGGTATACAAATTCGCAGTAGTTCACTAATTCAAACCAGAATTTCCATACATAGGTAAACAATACGGGGAAGACGATAGGCTATTTAAAAATATATATAAATCAATTATTAAAGCTATATATTCAAATTATTCTACTTAGCTAACGAACTGCGCCCTCTATCAAAGATTAGATTAAATTATGCAGATGCAAACAAATAGACAATGCTAATAACAAACAATTATAAAAAAATCTTATCTAAATATATATCACTCGGGTAGATATGCACACGGGTCAATCCCGGGGCGAAGCCCGGTCACCCGTCTAGTATTATATAATCTAAAATGCAAATATATATTTTTTAAAACATGTGTTTTATTTTCATCATTGACTATTATTTTATTTTTGACTATATATTTAGAAGATACCACTTTGAAAATTGTTGTAAATATGTAAAGTTAACCTACCTATTTTTTAATTCACGAATATAGGATTCATTTTTAAATTCTATATTACTATGAAAAATAATTTTATGTGTAATTTGCTTCAAGTAATTCAAAATAAAAACTACTTGATAGTAAATAATTATCTTTCCTATTTTCACGACTGTCCAATTATTCATCATTTCAACATCAAAACATTATAATTATAACATATATATTAGATAATAAAAGGCATATATTGGATTTAATAAAATATGATTATATATATAATATTTATTTTATATTATTTCTATAAATATTTTATTAAATCCAATATATGCCTTTTATTATCTAATGAATTAAGTATGGATTGCTCTATTTTCAAAATAACATATATATGGTAATTTAAACCAACAACCCCATACTGTGTATATAACTTATAATAAGATTGTCATGTTGTATATAGAAACACATCTATAAATAATTATGCGCATGATTAATCTGTGTCATTGCATCGCCCTATGTAATGTAATTTGTACAAAGTGGATAAATAAATAAAATCTGTAATAGATTTAAGAGTTGAGCTAGGGCAGAGATCGAACATATAGTATTGCCAAAACAACAGAGTCTAAAGATGGAAGTCATAAATCAGGTAGATTCACAATTCCCACGACAGGCCACCCACACTGTCACATGTGGTGGAATGCAGAGACCCCTCTCACACCTGGACAGGTAAAGGCGCCCTTTCTCAAACGCCCCTGTCACATAAGGTCCCCCCCCCCGTCTTTTAACCTATAAATACATCACTTTTACAGGGACTTGACAGTTCAGTTCAGTTTAGTTAGTTCACCCTCGACGCAAGCTCACGTCGGTTGTCACCAAGGTCCTCCTCATTCACCATGTAGACTTGTAAGGACTCTTCTATCTCCATCTTTCGCTCCTGGCTCAACTTTTATCTGTTAACGGAACTTTCTTAGTGCAATTGTGTCTTCGTTTTTTTGTGTGGACATCCCAAACTTTCCACTCTGCCTCGACCACGACTGCCTGTATTTTGTGAGAACTTTTAAAGGTCTTCCAAGGTGCAGAGAGGTACTGGAAAACTCTACACAAGGCTTACCAGAACTTCAACTTATTCTACAAGAGTCAACAACCAAACCTCAACTTATTTCAGTAGTCGACATCAAAAACTCAACAAATCATTACAGTGAGTCGACAAGAACTCACATTATTACATTAGTCGACAGGATTCTACAAGAGTCAACAGGATCTCTCAACAAAATATTACATGAGTCGACAGGATACTACAAGTCGACAACAACCAAAGTTCAACATTATTTCATATATATATATATATAAAAGAAAAAAGGCATCTCCTTATCGTGCAACTGAAAGCTCCTGATGGCTTGCGCCATCTATCGGAATAAATATAGACTATTCTCATTGATTTTTAATTATTCCAGAATTGGCCAAATACAATTTTGTTGAGTAAAAGTTGATATTTATTCCGATAGATGGCGCAAGCCATCAGGAACTTTCAGTTGCACGATAAGGAGATGCCTTTTTTCATAATTATGCACCTTATCCCAGTACAATATCACATTTGTACTATTTTTCATATATATATATAATTTCATATATATATATAATATATATAATTCAAGATAAAAATTGTGAGAAAAGTGTATAAAAACTATAACTATTTCTAACAGTGAGCTTCTTTTATTTTAACATGCTAGCTTTCAAGTGATAATCACTCTTCAATGGGCTTAATTAAAACATCAACTATTTTTTACAAAAAAATATTTATAAATAATTTGAAATATATTTGTAAACACTTCTTCAAAGAAACAGTCGATGTTTTTAACTAAGCCTGTTAAAGAGCGAGTATCGTTCGAAAGCTAGCATGTTAATATAAAAAGAATATCACTGTTAGAAATATTTGTAGTTTTTATAAAAATATATAATATCGAATGACAGTGAATATAATTACTCTTCTATAAATGTTAACCATCAAAAATATCCTAATTATTACATATTCCATTTTTAAAATATCATTCTCTGAGTACGTATATAGGAATAAGATTATATAACATTTCTATATACTATTGTTATATAATATAACCTATGCAGGTGCACAAAATATTTATTAACATATTTTATTAAATAGAAAAAATATTTCCACTCTAACCTTTCTTAAGTATGTAAATTTAAAAATCTTCCGTTTCATAATTTTTATTGTACATAGACTATAAATTAATAAAATATTCATATATTGGATTTAAAAATATATTTATTATTCCAATATTTCGAGGGGCAACTCGCCTCTCTAATAGCGAGGATGTTTGTGTTTCTTACTAAAACACGTGAGAACGCGTGTAACACTCTCGTTCTACAAGACCAATGAAATATTACAGTTAAATATTACATTCTTTTGTATATATACAGCTAATATTAATATATATATAATGTTATACATAATTATTGTTGTTTTATCTACATATATATATTTACAACATAGTAATTGTAAACAATTATGTGTATATGTATATATATTATCAATTAATGGTAAACAATTTTTTAAATATATATATTTAATTGTATTTTATGTTAACTATAGTAATAACTCGTATATGTGTTTTCCATTATAAAATGAACGTATACACACGTATGATAAAATTATATAATAATATTACATTATTACAATATATTTTATAATATACTATTACTAATATTGAAAACGTGTTGGACAATACTACTTCAAATCTAGCAACTTAAGATTAAAGAATCGAAACAATATATTATACTGTTTGAAATTAGTTCTCTCAAATGTTGGCAATATCGGAAAATTTATTTGTATTTTATTTCTTTAAAGTCTTTTCTATTGCTATTTTTATTTTACTTTGGTTCCTTCGAGATGAATAGCTCGCTTTACTCCGTTAAATTACAAAATCCATACGGTTCTCTTTTAGCTTCGGTGTTTATTTATCAGATAGGAATAGGGAAAAATACTATTTTGTCGTTCAATATAATAATAATTATATCATTTTCAATATCCATAAATTATTTCTCTTCGTATAATCTAATTTATCTACATAATATATATGGGGCTCAGTATAAAATTAAAAATATACATATGAATATGATGGGAATATTTTTTTTATAATACAATATAATACGGCTTATGATTGTAGAATGATATTTGACAATTATCCCGCAAATGTTTCTTTTGAACGAAAATTCGAAATTTATTTTAAGGAGAAAAACGATTATTTCTAACCTTAGGGATGAAGTATGAAAGGATGAACTGTGAAGAGTAATGATAAACGGAAAAATAAAGTAAATTGTCAAATCTCGTTCTACAATCATAAGCCGCATTATAATGTATTATAAATTATTTCATATAATATTTACGAACGGAAAAAATATGTCCAGGATAGCCTAGTGGACATGGCATCTGCCCGGTAAGCGGAACACTGTGGGTTCGGTTCCCATCTCTGGACACTTTATTTTTCCGTTCATCATTACTCTTCACAATTCATCCTTTCATACTTCATCCCTAAGGTTAGAAATTATCGTTATTTCTCCTTAAAATAAATTTCGAATTTTCGTTCAAAAGAAACATTTGCGGGATAATTGTCAAATGTCGTTTTATATATTTTTTAATTGTGCCAAGCGCCAACTCATGAATTGGACTTACAATGGCATTGTAAATAAAACCAAGAAGACATAGGTCAGAAGGACAGCCAGGTAGTTGGCGGCTTCTGTATGCTCCAGTAACCTCGGCTAACTAAATAAATAATAATAAAAGTTGCTTTGTAAGCATTTTAAGTATTTTTGGAATTTTCTCAAACCGAGAAAGAGATATCCTCAAATATATACAATAATGAAATATATTAACTATCATACCATATCTTTATATACCACGATAAAAATGTGAAGGCAAACATTTCTTTGATTTTTCTTGAAAATAAAGATACTTCGGCCAGTAAATCTTTTTATTAACTCGACGTTTCGACAAAAATCTTTTTTGTCCTCGTCAGGAGCAAACAAAATTTGAAACATTTGGCAAGGTGTTAAAAATTGTTCTAGATTGGAGAATAATTTTTATTGCCTTGCCAAATGTTTTAATTATTGTTTGCCCTTGACGAGGACAAAAGATTTTTGTCTAAACGTCGAGGTAATAAAAAGATTTACTTGCCGAAGTATCTTTATTTTTCAAGAAATATCATTTCACAAGCTTTCGAACCTTCAACATGCAGCAGCATAGGAAAAAAGCACCAATGACTTGGATTCAAAGCCTTAATTTCCCAAAAGCTTAAAATATTAAACCGCCATAATAAACCATCCTGACTATCACTGCAATATTTCCGATTGAATTCTTGTATAGGTAGTAGTTTTCCTTTATTCAGTAATATAAAACTCATTTTTTAAATTAAATCCTCTGCTGGTAAACATACTTAGTCCTTTTTGCATATTATTCTTGGCAAAAATATTTTAAGCGTAATTTTACACACCCGTTAAAGAACCGAAAGGTCGTAAAACTTGTGAAACAATATGCAATTTAATAAACTTTTCCGTTTCGCATTTTCTCTCGTGGTATATCTCCTTGGCAATTATATATTTTTTGCAACAATATACACATATATATATATATATATTTAAATCAAAAAAGGTATATTCTGACCACGAGAACATAAGCCTTTTAGATGGAAGCGCCATCTAGTGGAACAGGAATCAACTTTTTTAATATTTTACTCTATTTATTATTATATTTTATCATATATATTTATAGGAATGTGAAATTTCATATGCGTTGTTATAAGTTCATATATATATGTTATATAATTAAGTAAAATTATTATAAAATGAAAAAAAGAGCCAGAAAGGTTTCTTTATATTTTAACTATTTCATGTTGAATATTTCTATAATTAGTTGGGAAAATGTTATTTGATACTTGTATTTGAGTACATATTATATTATTTAATATTTTCACCTAAAGAAATTTCTGAACTAATTTAAAAATAGTTATAGAAGAAAAAATTTCGAATTAAGCATAAAGGATTCAGATCATCAATAATTCACCTCAATACACTATGAGATAGAAAATCGAATGAAGACTCCTCAACAAATCACGTAAAATAAATTATTCCCCTCAACCATTCAATTATATCTGTCAAGATCCGTATAATGGAGCCAAGAATGGGATGCACCACAAGATCAATTCCTAATTTGAACATGAATAAAGGATGAGAAATTTGGAAAAAAATGTTGCAATTTTCCCAGTTAGTTTTCCACTGAACTTTACAATTCAATCTCGATAATTGAGTTTACAATAGAACAGAATCGATATAGAAAAACGCAAAACCGCAACACGTGTATTCATTTAGATTTTATTTGTTAAATAAAGTATTTATTTTATAATTACCACAATATATGCCTTAATCGGTTTATATACATACATACATATATTAAAAATAAAGAAGGCATCTCCTGACCACGAGCACATGTGCTTTTTAAATGGCAGAGCGCCATCTAAAAAGCACATGTGCTCGTGGTCAGGAGATGCCTTCTTTATTTTTAATATCAACACCTGACCCACTTATCTTTTATTTTTTTCTATTGTTTTTTCACATATATACGTATGCATATATGTGCATGCGTGTGTTTTATATTTCCAAGAAGGTTTGAGATATAAAAACGGATTTTTGAATTTTACTTCTTTTTAAGTCATAAATACCTTCTTTAAAATTTTAAAACATGCATCATACAGATATCATATTTATATATAAGGATTGAAATTTTGAGAAGTATACATATTAGAGTTTAAATATTATTTGTAATAAGAATATCTTTATTGTGTCTTTACATATAACACTTATAATTTATATCTAAAACCCGATATATATTAAAAATAAAAAGGCATATCTTGACCGCTCACATGAGCATTTTGAGATGACAGAACGCTATCTAGTGAAATAAAAAATGAACTAAACGTTGATTTGGTCTTTTCATAATATTTGACCAACCCAATTTCTTGATTAATCCAAAAGGCCAGCCAACATACGCCTTTGGGGCTGTAGTCAGCGGGGTGCATACTGTACTTCAACAGACAAATTTGGTCCAAAGCGCTTCCCGAGAAATAAAAAAGGTAGTAAAGGAGTAGGCTTCTATTTTTTCCTTTCTATTATTTTCTTTATCTTCGAAAAGTTTTAAAAAATATATATGTGTGTATGGCTTATATATAATTAGGTCTTAAAAACAATTTATATGGCTCTTATAAAACAAGACATAATAGGATTGTATATATATAATGTCTAATTTATTTGTCTATTGATTGGCTATTTCATGTCACATGACGTTAATTAGTCAATTAGCGATGAATTGGCCAGCGTATCAAATTTATCATAAGGAAATCTTAGTATATCTAGAGGTACCTTATTACATATTTGCACAAGGTTCAAATCAGGAATTGTTTCTTTGTTGCACATTAAGAAATACATTTTATAAAATACTTTTTTTATTTTTGATATTGTCTTCAATTTCAGTGTCTCTCTCTCACCAGTAATATAAAAAACATATTAAAACTAATATTTAAATTCGTGCTTGAATATAAAATAAAAGAAACTCTGCAAATATTTTTATATTCACACACACACAAAATCCTTTATTAAGACACACTGGTCTTATAGAGGATTCTCCCCGAGATTACAAGAGAGATAGGCCTGTGAAAGTGGGGAATATACAGAAGAAGAAAAAGAAAGATTATGTAAGTATGATATATACATACACATACATATATACAACATAACAACAAAAGCCCCCATTAAGACCCAAAGTCTTACAAAAGACTCGACTGCAGGATCCAAGAAGCAAAGTAAGAAAGAGATAAAGAAGTGAACAACAACAAAAAAATATATATATATACATATATACATATTCACTCAATTTAAAGTAACAGTAACGATGCCTTTTTATTCACTGCCTTGTAAAACCCACATAGATTCAATGAAAACTTTCTATCTGTTATGTAGTTTGTTAAGATATCCTCAACTGTGTCCGGGAATCTATTATCCTCTTTCGAAATAAATGTTTTTCTTTCATCTGAAATAATTGTACAGTGTAAAAAATAGTGAGAAATATTTTTATATTTATTTAATTAAATTACTATTCAAAAAAAAATATTTTTTTTCTATATAAACATAAAATATATAAAAATATTATTTTATCATGGAAAAATAACAATATATTTTTATATACAGTAGTTATAATATTTGTTTATTCATATTTATAATATACTTTGAAGGTATATAAATTTATAAGAGATAAATACAATAGTACAATATAAAAATAAAAGTTTTTACAACCTAAGCATTGAGAGTAGGCGCCCAATTAGAAAGGCCCGTGAGCAATAAGCTAAGAGCGTGTCAGCCCCAATAAAGCCTGGCCAGCTCAGGTGACATCGAAATGAGATTGGAAAAAGGTGGCCATTGCTCCTAGGGCTCCGCCTATCAGGTTTCTTTGTCGAAAACTGAAACTTGTGTTCATTTGAGGAGTGGATCTTCTCTTTACTGTCCAGGTGGGAATTAGGCGGCTCCAATACTTTCTTTCTATTGAGGAGTCAGGTTTTTCTTCTTCCATTTATATACCTCGAGCGTTCACATACTCCACGATATATAAAACATGGACATAGTTAATAAAGAAATATTTATATATGTATAAGACGATCTTTTAATTTAATTTATATTTTCACTATACAAACTAAAAATAAAGTATATCCATTTTTTATTTCAAAATATGAAATATAAATTACATATTTATGTAAAAATGTAAACATATGTGAAAAATTTGGCCAATTCTAGAATAATTAAAATCAACGATTAGTTGATATTTATTCCGATAGATGGCGCAATCCATCAGCAACTCTCAGTTGCATGATCAGGAAATGCCTTTTTTCTTAAGACTAAAACATAGTTTAATTATCTAAATTTCTTAATATCGAATATATATATTAAATAATATAATATAAAATACATATAATAGATTATGTATGAGAAGAATATCGTATAAAAAGTTAGCGACATTTTATGTAAAATATCTATTTCTAATATTGTATCATGTGAAAATGAATATTCAAAATATATTTCATTTGAACAAATATTTTTAAAAAACTAAATAGATGACTGGTAGTGTGTCTGTATTAGGCATATACAATTTTAAAGCTAGTTTCTATATATTGCTAGTAATGGGTATAAACGAAAAACCGCTTTAAAATACCAAAAGGAAATCGGAATAGTTTATAAATGGAGTTAGATATTAAAGCACACGAGAAAACATATCAATAAGCTCCGATGACATTATTTCATTGATTTAGTTAGAATAATATTTTCTGTAAATATATATTATGAATTTGGTGTTACCTTATGATAAATATTTATGACATTTTAGAATTATAGGCTTGCCATTATTTCGGCCAAATAATTCAAAGGAATTGAAAATTCTCCCAGTCTGTATGTAAAAAGCAAAGAAGAAAATTGAAGTTCGAGGAGAGAAATTTATCTTCATAATTGAAGAGCCTGCGGTAGACACTAAGATGAGTGCATGGCATAGATTTGGAATGGGTTTTCCTTTACACCTCATTTATTAACCGGCCTGGAATCAGAACAAATGACTTGCTAAAGTAGTAAATTTTACTTAAAATTTTCTTTCCTTTCTGAGGATGTGTGAAATATTATTCTTTCTTTTCTAAATGATAGTTCATCCACCTTTCCATTATGTCTATGTAAAGGTCACAGGTAATTTTTGTTATTAGACATTTTCTGAATGTATTTATATATTCGAAAGTCATTATTTTAATTGAGGTGATTTAAATCAATTATTGAAAGCTATATATTATTCCTAATTGTATTTTGGCAAATAGATTTAACACAAGAAAGCATGTCTATTATATAAATAATTAAAATAATTAAACAATATTGAGTTAAACCTATCTATAGCGCCCCCTCTTGGTACTCACAAAATAGGGTGCTATAGAGAGGGGGTGCTATAGACAGATCACTTTTAATGCAAATCGCATCGTACTACGTATTTAAAATCGGGCGCTATAGAGAGGAAGGCGCTATTTAGAGGGGGCGCTATAGACAGGTTTAACTGTATATTAAAAGAGAGATATTCACATGATAATACGCGTATATGAAAAAATGCATATTAATTAAAAACAGTTTTTTATTTTTAGTAAATATTTTCAAGAACAACCTCAATCTGTTTGAAACTAGGATTAAATACATGAAAGTCTATGAAATGATAAAACGACTTAACCTTTAGTTTTTTTTTTTCACTCAATATAAACAATCACATAAATCTTTAGATGCTTTTTAAGAGCAAGAAAACAAACCTGTTTAGGGAAGTAATTGTTGGTTATCGTTGAATCATTTATGAAAAAACTTTTGCGTATCACGAAAATACGAAACGCGTTCACGCACAGTTTATTTTTTACTTTTTATATAAAAATAACTCAATATTAGATGTTTTTATGTTATATCATTTTGGAGCTATAAAATGGGGCCCAACTCTTAACTAGAGAGATAGATAATACCATATTACATAATGTCAAATTAACTTAGCTATGGCGTAATCCATAGGCTATTAACTCAATTGTGTGTACATATTTATATATATGAAATGGGACCTTTTTTTCTCTCTTTAAAAAACATTAAAGCCATGCATTTTATTTTGAAAAAGCGAGATTTCGAGAAAAAACGCTCTTCTACTAGCTTACCAAAGTTATATATAAGGAGAAATAAAGACTATTTATAAGAATCAACTGCTTACCTATGCACTCGCGCATATAATATAAATAAATAATATATAATATAATATAAATCTATTTAAAACACTCATTACCTTATGTATTTACAAATTTGGTAATAGTATTGTAAAATATGAATGTAAATGCGAAACTATTAATAGACGCGTAGATTCTTTTTGAAATTAAACAATTTCTACAGCCTTTACTGCAATGGAAAAAGTTATGGGAGTGCCTGGCTCATCAGTGGTGAACCCTCCCAGCGGTTTCCCCAGTTCAATCTACCATACCGCTGGTATATTGCATTTTTCGATCTTCCTTTTATAGTGATACTGATACTAGACTCTTGGAATGGGTATTTTAGATGAACTATGGACATAAGCTTTGAGGACAGCAGAATTACATACAATTTTAAATATGTAATATGCTTCGAGCAATCGTTCTTCCTCAAATATCAAATTGAGTCTTTTATTCTAAAATAATATAAATGTAAATAAAAAAAATAAAGGGTTATATATATGAGCATATGTAGAAAAAATATACGATATATGACATTAGCGGAGGTAGAGATAACTATCGAACTCTGCAGGTAACTCAATATTCCTGTTAAAGCTATTGTAATCTTATTGTAACAAGAAAATTGAGTTACCTTCAGAGTTCCGATGTATTAGACACGAATTGTTATCCCTATAATTCGCTAATCTAATATAGCAGAAATTGGCAATAAATGTGTATATATAAACCTATATTTTTTATATATAATAGGATTCCTAAATTTCTGAATATTTAAGATAACGAAAGTTTTAAATAGCCTTTAATGTTTTTTCGATTTCAAATGATCTTTATACACGCCGGTGCGTGTGTAGATTAACATATAAATTTTATTTAAAAAAAAACCATGTAAATATTTCCTCTCACTGCTTTGATATTTGAGCCAGTAAAAATGTGTCTATGCTCTACATCTATCTTTTTAACAATAAAAAGAAACTTTTTTAATCGTTAAAATTTCCAATTAATATTTCTCCATACATTGTTTGATGCATTTATTGAAAGGGGAAGGTGACTTTTGCTTATTAATACAATACGTCTATACTTTAGGAATGCATTTTGTACTAAAATATGCCCTACCACATCGTTATTTTAAACGACTAAATTTTAGTAGATTCGATAAATTCGTTAAGTTGTCCCGTAAAGTTTCACAACACGTTTGCTATCTCTTAATGATAAAGGTCATAACCTGAAACCATGGAAAAGGATGGCCTTTGTTCGAAATTTTAAAGCTGTTTGTTATTCCGATATGATTGGTCTGAATCTACAGGGGTTCGGTATAAAGAAGACCAAAGAAATTTGTTTCAATGCATTTATTAAGAAGGAAGAGATGCATCTTTTCACTTGATTGTTCACATCTATAATGAAGTTATATTAATGTATATTCATTTATAAAGATATTAAAAATTTGCATGATGTTGAAACTGGTGAATATTACAACCAATTGGATGTAACCAAGTAATGAGAAGGTCATCTACCTGCGTCCCAAGCCGGGCTAATCAAACATTCCGTGGATCAACCGCGTGGTAATTCAATTAGACCGTCGCGTTAATCTCATTTGATCTTTAACTTGAATTATACAAATTGGTAATTATAGCATTTGAAATTTCTATAGGTGTTTTACTTGTTCTGTTCGACTTTTCCCTATATATAAATACTTGAAAAAAAAACATATA
This sequence comes from Cordylochernes scorpioides, assembly GCA_030710605.1. Classification (NCBI taxonomy): domain Eukaryota; kingdom Metazoa; phylum Arthropoda; class Arachnida; order Pseudoscorpiones; family Chernetidae; genus Cordylochernes; species Cordylochernes scorpioides. Next base: position 151,200,565 of record CP092886.1, read on the forward strand.
TGTATTTAAAAAAAAACTTATTCACAATTTTATTTTATTTTTTCTCAAAATATGATGACCCTATGACACGTGTCCCAATATCGATGTGAGGTTTGAATTTATAACATCTCACGTCAAGCAAGCGAGCTGCGATTTTATTTTATGAAAAAAATCATGTTTGCTTACACTCTTACTTGTAGCACGTGGGAGTTGACGCATATTCAAAACAACACATTGACCATAGCATACAACAATGCAAAAATATTCGGAATCATTTTAAAAATTAAATTTCAATTGTGAAATTCTCTTACAAAAACAAGCTTATTATTGAAAAAACATTTTTGTATTTAAAATACTATATTCATAGCACGCCTCAATTGTTAAAATTTAACGCTACTTTTTCATTATCAAGCTATTTCTACAAACAATATAGAGTGCAATGATATTTACTCAGGTTGCCCTATTTAAAAATTGAACAAGATTCAAAATTAGCGCATTTATATAAAAATTGAAGAGACATTTAATGCTATTTATATTTAAATAAATCAATAGCTTTGTACTTTTGAGAATAAAAGTAAAATATTCCGAAAGTCCATTTTTATTTGAATAAAAATAATAAAGTAAAAAAAATGTCTATTTTTTCAATATTTGAAAAAGAATGAATTTTATTAAATTAACACCACACTAATTAAAGCCAAATTAGTGAGACCTCTCTCTATTCAAAGTTATTTTTCAGTTGAAGGTATTCCAAACCTTCCGTTAATTAAGAGGATGAATTAGAAGTTAATATAGTTCCATAAAGGAAATTCCATATTCCAACTTATTGAATAGGACTTGTCAAGGCTTATTTCTCTAATTAAAAAACTAAGAAACTTTAATTGAACATCAAACTGTTTTATTAAGATATTTAATTAGTACTTCCATTTGTTGCCTATTTACAACAATTTGATTATGATTTAAATGAATTTCAAAAATACGCTTCCTTTTTCAACATTCTTTTTAGAGATATAAAATATTTCTGCGCTCTCTCAGAGAATCTGACATTTAATAAAAACTAAAGCGCCCCCTTTCAAAAGTTTTTTTCTCATTCTTTCCTTATTAAATTTAAATATATGCCTGATGTGTATATGATGTGTTTTTATTAAAATATAATTTCTTAATTAAAATTTACTCATGTTGCTTGTAAGGTGTAGCAATATTTAATTAAAACCTTGATAAAATACAGATTTTTTTTGTGTTTTTAATTTTTTTCTAAAGGATTTTGTTATTTTTATAATATATTCATTGTCAAAATTGAACATAATTATATTATAATAGCTACTTTCCGTATATAATGAATTTAAATTAGGTATGAATATTATAAATATTTTGTTGATAGAGAATTAAATTAACATATTTAATGAGGGAGAGATGTTTCTAGTTGGAGGTATCTCTAATTAGATAAAATGAAGGAGGAGTCTTTATCATTTTATTGACCTGGCTCGAACTTCTTGTAATGGCGAAGTTTCTTTCTTTACGAGGTTATGTAGAGGTCGCGGGGCTATAAATTGTGGACCAAGTTGTGAAAAGTTGGTCGCACTAATGCCACAGTAATGTCTCCATTTCAATATGACAACTTTGCTGAGATGTCGGACAATTTGTGCCTTGATGGATACAACTCGCGACATTTCATCTTCATGTCTTCACGTCTGATTGGATATTTGGGTCTCCGTTTACTGATGCCTCTTCAAACATTGCTACACATTTCGTACTCAGGAGGTTTGTTGACCGGGTGTTTCACCTAATATGAAAGGTATTATCTTTCTTTATTCTCTATTGACGGAAGAGGTGACCTTTAATTTTATTCAATATATTCATAAATATATAAACATAGGGCGCCTCTCCCGTCAAAATAAACGTCAAAACCTGACGCCCTCTATTGACCGTCGCTGCAAACTAGCGGCCTCGGGTCGGTAACAAAGCCACAACACCAGCTTTGTCACCGAATATCTAGATATTCATAAACAGTGCTGAGAGCCAGAATCTTGTGTTGATATATAAAATGTTGAACATTAAATCTATTTCCATCCTTTATTATACAAATCTTTTGTATTCATAATAAAAATCCTAAGTACGAAGAGAAGAAAATTAGCATTTTCCCCTTTTGCTCTTATCTCTATTCCATTATAGCTACAATATAATTGTACAATGAAAGATGTAAATATACTTTTTGTTTAAAATTTTCATATAAACACAAAATGCTAGTTTCCCGCACAGTTTATGGATGCATAGACATTCAATATATGTGTGTAAGGAGATTCAAGTCTTTACATTTTCTATGATAAAATCGAAGATAGCTATATCACATCAACATGTGTTTGTTTTTTCAGTTGATTTCTTTTTAGGATAAGGTCTTAAATGTTGGAAGCGTACAGAAGCTGAAAAAAAGAAATTTACAATGTTTATCGGAGATCTATAATATAATCTATTTATAAAAATACTTATTGTTATTCTTTTTCAGCGTATATGAGTCCATTTATTTTAGACGCAAACACTTCCTTTTTTATTTTTCATATTTCTATCTTCTGCTTCCTTCCATAAATTTCTTCAATCACTTCTACAGGGTGATCCAAAAGTCCCGCACTATTTTAAAAATTAATAACTCCGCGAATTTTTGCGCTAGAGCAATGCGGTAAACACCATTGTGTTCAGGATGCAATGGGATTTTTTATGGCAAATGATGAAAAATTCGAAATTGATTTTAGTTACAATTTTATTCTCCAGATGGCGCTCTACCAGAATCAGAGATTCAGCGGCCAAATTGTTTGATATATTGAAAAATATAACTGATCTATACGTATTTTTCCTTTTTGAATACCAGGAGAGAACCCTAATAATTTCAAATAACAAATTAATAAAACACCATTTCGCCAAAAGTATGAAGAATTGGTTAACGATTTTCAAATACAATCAGAGATATGTAAAATAGGTAAATGCAAATTAAACATGTAGCAAAAAGAAAATTTATATTTTAGATAGGGTTTGTTTCCGAAGAGATAATAAATTTCTAATATTTTTAATTCAACTCTCACTCAGTATCGATTATATTTATTTTAATTCATTTGAAAAATATGTATCTATCTCTCTCTGATAATTTATTTTACTCTGGAATGCCGTTGTTGTTGTCGTGTCCAATAAAGAGCCTTAGATGTATCCATGCATCTCCATCACAGCAGCAATGTCCACTATCTTGGGTGTGTAAAGCTGCTGCTCTGGGTCTATGTCAATTTTCTGCAAGGCTGCGGCCATTGCTGGCTATGAGAATATGTGGGTAGGTGTTAGATCCACACCAGGACAGTTGTTGCATGTCCTATAGGTTCTTGTGCCATCTGGATGTATTGTCATTCCTTCATAGTGTTTTGTTCTAAGTCTTGTTATAGATTTTGTCATTTTTCTCTTAGAGTTTATTTCGCATTTTGATATTTTCTTTTTTTTTGTTTAATTATCTTGTATTTTGACAAAGAATCAGCGTCAAATAATGACATTTGTTCTTTCCTTTGGCTCATCTTTCTGGCTTCCTTTGCCAATTCAAATGCCATTTCATTACCCACGATCCCAGCATGGGCAGGGATCCAATGTAGAATGCAGTTATTCTCCAATGGTTCCAGTTGGGTAAGTAACGAGTGTATTTTCTGTGTGATTTTAGTATTGCCCTTCTGAATTGCTTCTAGAGCGGATATGGAGTCGCTGTATATTTAAAAAATCCTTCTGCTTGATGCAGGGATGGATGGTTAAGGCATACATCAAGGGCTTTCCAGATAGCTGTCAGTTCACAAGTGAAGTTTGACGAAATCTGTCCTGCTCCTTCTTTGATTTTGATGTTTGTTTCATCTTGCAGTATTATGTTAATTCCGGCCCCTCCATTACTCAGGGTAAGGTCTGAAGATCCATCTGTATATGCTGTTAAAGGGGGTGGCCTAGCATTTTTAATCAATAATTTGTATTATGAGGGCATAGCCATTAATATTCCAAACACATTAGACCTCGAAGCCCAAGGTATCAAAGTCTACCTCAATCAAAACAAAGCCATCAACATATACAATATGTATCACCCTCTAAACAATACATTTATTGACGATGGAACAATGGCTCAATTTCTTACACAGACAACACTATTATTGTAGGTGACCTTAATGCCAAACATCAACTATGAGGATGTTCCACGCCAAACCCAAGAGGCAAAATACTATCAAACATATTTGACGACAATGCTTTCATTTGCTTAAATGATGGGAATCCTACCCACCATCCCTACAGCTATAATGCTGCACAAGCACTTGATATAAGTTTTTACTATCCTGACATTTTCCACAAATGCAAATAGCAAATATTAAAAAGTTTTAGAAGTGATCATTTGCCTAATTTGATAGAAATTAGCACCAAGACTAAAACTAGCTCAATTAAGAAAAATTCTGGAACTTCAAAAAGGCTAATATGATATCTTTCGAAAACCCCATTATTGAAGCAGCCAAAGTTTCAATACCAAGAGGTATATATATATAATATTAAGAAATAATTTCCAAATTATACACACCAGGCAAAAAATATTCAAACACTTATAACTAAAAGAAATGAACTACAAAAAAGTGCACCCAAAACCAAACAAATTGTAGAACTGAACTGAACATTGTGGTTGCAAAAATAAAATGATTATACGTAAATGTGAAAAATGAAAATGGAAACAAACCTGTGAAAACCTGAACCCAAGAAACCCAAATACAAAACTTTGGAATTTGGCAAAACAAATTGACAGAGTCCAGCCACAAACTGAAAACACAAATATGATTAAGAATACAGATGGTACACCAGCAACTAATGACAAAATTGCTGCCAATCTTTTAGGTAATTCATATCAAATAAGTAGTAAAATCAAGGTTGAAAAAAGGCCCGAAAGATTATTCATGACTGTAAAAATGTCACCAGCACTCATAATATTTTTCATGAAAAAAATCAATATGAAAGAGCTAGCTTATGCATTAGAAAACACTGACCTAAACAAGACTCCTGGGCCAGATGGAATCCATGGCCGAATGATATCAAACTTGGGCAAACTTGGCAAAGAAAGACTTCTTAATATTTTCAATAACTCCTGGAAAACTGGAAAATTGCCTCAAGACTGTAAAAATGCAACAATAATTCCCATTAAAAACTTGACAAATCTGCTGATGACCCAAAAAACTACCGACCTATCTCCCTCACAAATATTTGCTGCAAATTAATGGAAAAAATTATACTCAGACGACTCACCTACCACCCCGACACAAGAAATCTCTTACCAGAAGAACAATATGGATTTAGGAAAGGACATGGGACAATATAGACCAACTCTTATTTTTCACACAAAAGGTAAAAGATTCACAAAACAAAAAACCAACTAACCACATCATAGCTGCTTTTTAGACCTTACACAAGCTTTTGATAAGGAATGGAAAAACAAGTTAATTAGATAATTATACAAACATTTCATAATTTATGGAAAAGCTATAACTTGGATAAATGATTCCCTTATATAAAAAATATACATCAGGGTCAAATATAATGGCACTCTATCCAAAACCTTCAAATTGTACCAAGGATTACCACAAGGATCAGTCCTTAGCCCAACTCTCTTCACCCTATTTATTGCAGGCATAGAAGAAAATTTTTCACATAAAACCAATATTGGACTTTTCGCTGATGACATTATTCTATGGAGCAGCAACACTAACTGGAAAAAAGCTGAAAGAGATTTGAACAAGACTCTTTTCCACCTAGAATAATTTGCTAATAAACATAAATTAGAATTTAACCCCCAAAAATCTGAAACCTGTCTTTTTACTACCGATAAGAAACTATACAAAATAAGACCAAATATTATTCTGAAAGAACAACAATTGCAATATAATAAACATCCTAAATATCTCGGCTACACCCTGGATGCAGAAATTTACTCCAGTAAACATATTGAAGGAGTTGTTAGAAAAGGAAGAGACCGACTAAAAATCTTGAAATATATTTCAGGAAGAGTGGGGAGCTGAAGCAACAACACTAAAATTAACTTACACATCTCTAATGAGACCTATCTTAGAATATGGATATCAAATATATGGTACAGCATCTGAAACAAATCTAAAAACACTGGAAAGGATACAACTAAATGCAACTAGAATTATTACAGGTCTTCGAAATACCTGCCCTGATAATATTGTACTTTACGAGGCAGACATTATGCCCTTAAAGGATAGAAGAAGCTACAATCTGCCAAAATATATAAACAAAATCAAGAGTTATGAAAACAAACACAGAACTTTCAATTACATACTTAATTGGGAACCCAATATAAGACTCAGAAAAGAAGGCCCTCTCCACCTGGCCAAAAGAAATGGATTTTTAAAATATAAAGTGGAAAAATATTATTTAGCTGAAAAAATATCTCCATGCGCACCACTAACAAAATGTTATTTTTAATGCCACTTTAAATGAACCCACCAACAAACAATACCAAAATCCAGAATACTTAAAACAATTATCATTAGAAATAATTGATATAAAATTCCTAAAAATGCAATAACTCTTTATACCGATGGTAGCAGAGACGAGCTAGGACACGCTGGCAGTGGCTCTCTCATTAAAACCACAAATGGCATTGAGAAAATAAAAAGAAGAAACCCAGAATTTTGCTCAGTCTTCAGATCAGAACTTATAGCCATCTATGAAGTCTTAAAATCCATCAGAAACACTAAACATCACGATATATGGATTCTTACTGATAGTAGAAGTGCCATACAACACTTGAGTAACACAGGGGAACTTAGAGACAAAGTAAGCAGGAACATAATTGGTTATCTCCAAAAACTCTCAATACCTCAAAAATTCACCTTCAATGGATACCCTTACATGTTAGCATTGAAGGCAATGAAGCTGCTGGTGCGCTAGCGAAAAAAGGCACAAAAGAACCCTTGCTACAGAAAAATAAACTTACTTTTAAAGAAATAGAAACTGTAGCCAAAATAAACAAGAACTGGAGGATCCCATCTAAGCACAGTTGGTACACCCTAGAAGCAGATGGCCACCCAGACCTTTCGGTCCAAAAGCCGGCATGCGAAGCATGCCCTTCGCTGCTATTCTGTTCAACTCGTAAGCCAAGCAACGGTATCCAGGCTAGTGCTTGGACATTGTACCTGGAAACACCACCTCCCAGACAACGTGTCTGGAAGGATTTCTATACCGGTGGCCTTTAATCACAGCAAAATAGGAAACTATCTACTGTGTCCAGCAGGGACCGCGGGGAGGCAACCCCCGGTCGACTCTGTTCACTCACAGCTGAGGAAAAGCTCAGCTGCCACGTCGTGGGCTTTCTCAAGAAGCTTGCTGTGATTTCTCAGCAGCTTACTCTCGCGCCCCTCGCACTCCTTCTCTCTTCCTGCACACCCACTACCCTTGGACAATCCAAGACGTAGTGGCGTGCATTCACATCCCTTTCTCCACAGACGCAATCAGGGTTTCTCTTAATTTTAAATCTGTGGAGACTTGGGGGCCCATGTCCCGAACTACCCTAATGAGTTTGTGGGACATTACCTTACAGAGGTACTTAAGTGTTGTTACCCCATTGAATACCTCTCTCCTCTTCACACTGTTCCTCCATCTGTCCAACCATAAGTTCTGGACGTGCCCCCTGATCCTACTATACGAGGTGTGTTCAATAAGTATCGCGACTTTTGAATTTTCGCGGGTTACGTATATTCGAATTTAGATCTTTTTGTGGCTTTATGTTGGTAGTCATGTCTCTCACTTATGCCGACAAGCTCGGCCATTTTGAATGTTCACTTAATTGTTGACAGCTGCTTTGCTTGCAGGTGTTTTGGATCGTCTTCAATTTTTACCTATTAAAAAAAATGGATCAAAGAACCTGTATCAAATTTTGTGCGAAAAACGAAATTAAGTGCGCGTATGCATTCCGAATGTTGACTGTGGCATACGGAGAAGCTACCTTGGACCGAAGCAACGTTTATCGGTGGTACAAAATGTTCTCAGAAGGTCGAGAAGATGTGAACGACGAAGAGCGTGCCGGACGCCCGAGCACTTCAACAACAGACGAAAAAATTAATGAAGTGGAGAAAATGATATTGGCCAATCGTCGAATCACCGTTAGAGAAGTTGCTGAGGACCTAAACATATCGATTGGCTCGTGCCATTCGATTTTTATCAATGATTTGAGCATGAGACGGGTCGCCGCGAAATTCGTACCAAAATTGCTCAATTGCGACCAAAAACAGCATCGCATGAACATTGCTAATGAGATGTTGGACTCTGTCCGCGACGACCCAAATTTGCTCCAGAGGGTCATAACTGGTGACGAAGCGTGGGTTTATGGTTATGACGTGGAAACCAAAGCTCAATCATCTCAATGGAAGCTGCCGCACGAACCAAGACCGAAAAATGCGCGCCAAGTTCGGTCGAATGTGAAAGTTTTGCTGACAGTTTTCTTCGATTGCAGGGGCGTGGGGCATCATGAGTTCTTGTCACAGGGTAGAACGGTCAATAAGGAATATTACATGCAAGTTATGCGCAATTTGCGCGAAGCAATCCGCCAGAAACGCCCGGATTTGTGGAAGAACAAAAATTGGCTTTTGCACCACGATAACGCCCCTGCTCACACATCGTTGCTTGTGCGCGACTTCTTGGCCAAAAACAACACACCAATTATGCCGCAGCCACCGTATTCCCCAGAACTGGCCCCCTGTGACTTTTTCTTGTTCCCTAAACTGAAGAGGCCCATGAAAGGACGACATTACGCTACGCTTGACGAGATAAAGACGGCATCGAGAAGGAGGAGCTGAAAAAGATTTTAAAAAATATTTTTTTGAAGTGCTTCGAAGATTGGAAAAACCGTTGGCACAAGTGTATAATATCTCATGGGATTACTTTGAAGGGGACAAAATAGGTATTCATGAATAAATAAATAATTTTTGAAAAACACAAAAGTCGCGATACTTTCTGAACACACCTCGTAAACTTCTTTCTTGGTCACTGGGGTCCTCAGTGATCTACCTCTAAAGCATCCTGCCTTAGCGATCCTGTCTGCGAACTCATTACCTTCGATAGGGCTGTGTCTCCTAAACCAAGGGAGCTCCGGAGCCCGCGTCATCATCCCCAGCTCCTGGATTATTTGATGCGCGAGTTGCCCTTTCTCCAGATTGATGGCGACGAGGGCCGACATACAATCTGAATAGAGGCGGTCCGGGCTGAAGTTCTTCTCGGCACACACTCTGAGGGCTTCACTGATCGCAACCAGCTCGGCTGAAAAGACCAATTTGTCCACTCTGAGTGTTAAACTTTCTTGGAAGATCAGCTCTCCATTAGTGAATATCACTATCCCAGCTCCAGTATTGGTTCCAGACTTACTACTATCAGTGGAAACCTCTGTGCCAATCCCTGTCGGCCCTCCAGGACTCCAATTCCACTTTGGCAACCACTGCTGAGGCTTCCTTGGGTCCCTCTTCGATTCCAGGGCCCCCGCTTTAAGTCCCAGGGCATCTTCCCTGTTCTCCCAGATCTTCTGTCTGATGGTCTCCTCCTCTAGTTTCAATCCCAGGGGAATAAGCCCAGCGAGGACCAATAAGGCCTCACTGCTGGTTGTGCGATATCCCCCTGTGATTCTGAGTGCCGCTGTCCTCTGCACTCTCTCTAGAGTTGTTGCCACCTTCTGATCCCTGTTTCGGCGCCACCAAGCCCCGGAAGCATATAGCAAGATTGGCTCGACACAGGAGAGGCAGAGGTTCCTAAAAATAGTACCCACGTTTTTCAACGCAAAAGGTCGATTTAAAAATGATTTTTATTTGAATAGACACATTTTTAAAATTGTGTACAGTATAATAAACAATGATAACATTTGACAAGCCCATAGGATATTTGGAATAAAGTACGACAAATATATTTCGTCACTCCCCTCTATATTTCATTTGTTGGATCATCCAGTTAAATAGTCAAGGGTCGCCAATCAGTCAAGAAACTACACATTTCTTATAGCAAGAAATCCTATTAATAGTGCCATCATAATTTTTGGTACTATATTAACATTTCAAAAATTCGTGTATTGATATCAGCAGTGTTTTTCAAACATTCAATCTATTTCACAAAACCCCATATAAAATATAAATATTTTTGCTACATGTTTTAATTTGCATTTACCTATTTTACATATCTCTGATTGTATTTGTAAATCGTTAACCAATTCTTCATACTTTTGGCGAAGTGGTGTTTTATTAATTTGTTATTTGAAATTATTAGGGTTCTTTCCTGGTATTCAAAAAGGAAAAATACGTGTCGATCAATTATATTTTTCAATTTATCAAACAATTTGGCCGCTGAATCTCTGATTCTGGTAGAGCGCCATCTGGCGAATAAAATTGTAACTAAAATCAATTTCGAATTTTTCATTATTTGCCATAAAAAATCCCATTGCATCCTGAACACAATGGTGTTTACCGCATTGCTCTAGCGCAAATATTCGCGGAGTTATTAATTTTTAAAATAGTGCGGGACTTTTGGATCACCCTGTATTTCGAATATTTCACTTCACCTGGAATCAATTTCAGAACGATGTTTATAGCTGAGAAATTCACAAGTTACACATGTATGTGTTCGCTCTTTCATTTGTAATTATTTAAATATGTGTTTATGTGCAGGTAGATTCGCAACTTCGCCTGTATATGTAATAAATTGGCTATAAACCTAATATGTATAAATGAAAATAACTAGCACCATCTCTTAACGAAATTTTATATTTCATTCCCTTGTTAATGATTTAAATATGTTCATTTCTTACGTTTTATATCGCTTCCTTATATAACTAAAACCGCCCTATAAAAATATCAGACATAAAACATTTGTCCATTCAACAAACGGGTCTAGCTAACTTAAACTATAATCAAACTTTATATATTTAAATCTCCTAAATATCAATTAAACAATTCAATAAATTTCCGGAGATGAGTTCCTTATTTCAAGAGAAACCCATCTCGGGAGACCTATTGACTTGTTTAATTAATATAATCAAACTATTAAAGAAACTTTAGTTAAGATGTATTGTAAATTGCATATAGAATTATATATACCTTTCTATAAAATATAATTTTATTTTGAAAATAGAGCAATACATAGATAAATCTTTAATTAAAAAGGCATATATTGGATCAAAATATCATTTATTTTACCAATATTTCAGTTGGCTGAACGCCAACCTTTATCAAGGTGTTATAACATTTAGGACACACTTTAAAATATAATAACACTTTGATAAAGGTTGGCGTTAAGCCAACTGAAATATTGGTAAAATAAATGATATTTTGATCCAATAATTTTATTCTTAACAAATTTTATCTAACGTTAAGAAACTGATTAGCATATTATTATTTCCCACAATTATTTTTTACATCAATATATATATATATAGGCGATTAAAAATTCTCCGGCAAAAAGACATATGTTATTTTGGTGTAAATATATATATTTTTGTATTTATAAAATATATATATTGTTGCACCAAGTTGCAGCTTTGCAGGGTCGTCGACCTTGGTTTCTTCCTTCTTGGTGTTATACATGTTTCCCGAGCGGGTTTCCATGTTCAAAGCAAACAAATAAAAGTAATAGTAAATAAATAAAAGTAAATAAAAATAAATTACCTTTCAAAGTTATTGTGTTTATTCATTCGTTGTCTTCCTCGTAGGCCGTGATCCGCAGTCTTCGTCTAGGTCCTCTCTCGCTCCAATAACCAATAAAGATATATGTACAATAAATATTACAAAAGGAATGAAACTATAAAAAGGAATGATGATAATCTAAATATTCTGTTTTAAATAAATATTAAATATCATATAATATTTTGAATAAATGTAAGGCGCATTAAAATTGATGTAACAATATATATATATATTATTTAATATCATCTTCACTCTCTAAAACGCGAAAATCGATAACGAAAAATATTTATCTTTAGTGTTCAAATTCGTTATAGTTTTATTGTATATTTTATAAGTAGAGACACTTGCGTGTATACAATTTTATTTTTTATATATTAAAATCTTTTGAAAATTAATCATACTAAACCAAGAATCACACACACATACTAAAATAAATAACAAACATAGTTTCTTTTTCAATTTACTACCATTTTTCAAAGCCATGTGTAAAATAATATTAAGCCTAACGGCAAAAATAACAGTTAAAACGATTCTCATTAAAATTGATTAGTCACGGATAATAAAGATCCACACAATAGGGTTGGCAAAGAACATTATAGTTCTTCGAGTTTTTTCTTCTTCATTAATTAATTAGAAATGTATTTACAGAGAGAGAAAGAGGAGAACAGATTATTTATGATTATAATTAATAATAAATTGTATTTTCATTTTAATATTGTTTTCCTTTTATCGGATTATAATTGAATTCTGAATTTTAAAATAGAATACATGTTATTTATTATTTAATCTACTTAATTTATATTACAATTCTATCAAATTTTCATTATTAAATAATTATCAAATTGTATTATTAATAAGACATCTATTTAATGTGCTTACACACACAATAATTTTATCTGAAGACCGCGCGAAAGGCATTCTAATATTAATTAAGATTTATATTTTACCATAAAAATCGTCATTGATTTTGAAGCAAAAAAATCATCTTGATTATATTTTAATTAAGATTATTATATTGTGTAGAATTAGATATTAAAATGGACAGTTACCAGAGATTTGATATTCATTTACCATGAAAACCTCACACACACAAAACGATTAAACTTTTAGATTATTGAATTCTTTTAAAATAAATTATTTGTAATGAAAAAAAATATTTCTGAGTAATTACTAAATATATATAATTTTACACAAATAAATTTACTGACAATGCGTTTCTTTTAAATATCATCAAATATTATCTCTACAGACCTTATTGCAATGATATGAGTTATTGAATAAGAGGGCTCGGCTCATCAGTAGTAAACCCTCTCAGCGGTTTCACCAATGCAGTAAGGTCTGTAGAGATAATATTTGATGATATTTAAAAGAAGCGCATTACCAGTAAATTTATTTGTGTAAAATTTTAACGATAGATGGCAATTAAATTTAATTTACAAATATATATAAAGCACAATAATTTGAATTAATATATAACTACATCAACCAATCATTTATTTAATTTTCGACATTTCAGTAAATCTCTGTTACTCTCCTCAGGGGAATAATTACAGTCGACTCTCGATAATTTGAAACTAGTTAATTTGAATCTCTCGATAATTTGAAAAATTTTCCCCGTCCCTTAAAAAAATTCTCGATAAGTTGAATAAAATCAATATTAATTGATCCCTTCAGTAATTTGAAGTTGAAGGAATAGTATCTTACCACAAATGAACATTTGTGAATAACTGTACAAATGTTCAAAATAATGAATCACGAATTTTGATATCACACTCTGGATGTTTTAATTCCTGTTATTTTGAACTCTTGATAAATTGAAATTTTATTCTGGTCTCTTGAGTTTCAAATTATCGAGAGTCGACTGTATTTTGAATCCTATTTATACTTATATACGTAAACAATTTTATAAAATACATGTGAAGCCTCAGGCTCCTGCACACATTGAGAAATAAACAGAGAGTCATTGGAACGTCGATATTAAATAAATTATTGGTTGATTGTAGCTCTATTTTTTCCATACCAACTTCCAACCAATAAATGATCTACAAAAGAAATTTGAATTAAATCATTTATTGTTTAATCCAATATATGAAATACCCTAAATAATCACTACATGTGATGCTTACTTAAAATATATATATACGATTTAATAAATATTTTCAAAAATATATTAGTTTAACAATCAAGTACTTATTTTTTTAAATTATATTGTTACATCATTACTTGATTGAATCTGACACGTATAAAATTAAAAAACTTATAAATATTAACACAAGGAAAATATATTATATAGAACGATATATGTAAAATCTGCAAAAAAAAGGTAGAAAGGAATTGAAGAGCAAGACCTTGAAGTGAAGATCTCTCTGGTGGCAGGCACGAAACAAATCTTGCTGACGGGAGCAGAAAATCATTTTATTGCTGAACATCAAAGAGTAAAAATAAAACAATATAGCAGCTTTTATTTCTTTCCATGGATTATCAAATTTCTAGAGGCACAGGCTGCACATGTGATTTTATTATTTTTTTATTATTATTATTTTGCTTATCCCTAGTACACGTGGTATAGGCCATGATAATCATGGTGGGTAGAAGGCGACTGCTTTCACTGTAAGTGCACCACTTGTCTACACACGTGAAAAGCAGTTCGACTTTGCACTTACAAATAAATATGCTAGAGCCCCGTTTGGTTACTTGCACTCGATGGTGGGGTTGGACTTTTGAAAGAATAGGGGGACATTGGAGCATTTTCTTTTAATCAGAAAAAAAAGTGCCCAATGCGGGAATCGAAACCGGGTCGTAGTGGTCGTAAACCAACGGTTTATACCAGCCTTCTACCGACCCCCCATGTGATTTTATAGATTTGATAATTGATTACTTATAATAAAATCTAATTCTCGATCATTTATGTAAAAGAGAGAATCTATATACTTTTCTATACTTCTGGAGTCCTGATTGGAATATAAATTTCTTTGTTCCCCACAATATTGTTGATAACCGAGAATAATGAGAGATTAAAGATCTGGTTTTGCCAGTATTGGACGGTTGGTCTTCCTCTTCTCCTCAGATAAGGTAGTAGAGGTCAAGCTAGTTGTGAAGTTGGGTGCAGGAAATTCTTAATCCACTTAAATTGTAATTTATAAACGTCGTGTATAATATTCACGTCAACGCTAATCATAATGAACAATGTAAATAATAACTGTATTTATTTTAAATACAATTCAATAGAAATCTGATTCATTAGAGCGACATCTGTTATTCTAAATTTGAACTATTTTTCACTTTTTTCAAATTTCTATCCTTTTCTGACCCACAAAATAAGCGAATTAGTACGTAATTTGGAAACCTTTAATATTTAAAGGTCAAACCTGTGGCAGAATTACTTCTATATATATATATATATATGTTATATAAAAGTATTATTTAAAATGTTATATTAAGATATTATTTAAAATGTTAAGATATTGATTTATTTAAAAATATATTTCATACATAAAAATATTCTGTTAAATCGACCGCCAGAGGTCACACTTTGCCTATAAAAACTCGTTGTTGTTCTTCCCCGTTGGTCGACCCAAAACTTTGTAATTATGTAAATAATATTTTGTTTTAATTATTCTTGCGCCTTAAGCCAGGCAGTACTTGTACAAAATTATGTTTTTAATATGAATTCATTTCTCAGCTCAATAAAGCAATATCTGATCAAAACCATTATTCTTTCAATATTATAGCCACGACTGCACCACCATAGCATAATCATCAAGATGATCCAAAAATACAGCAGAAAATCTATCTTTTTTTATATTATAAGATATATATACCTGAATCTTCCTTTAATCAAGTAAATAAAATAGTTGCGGCGTCTTATGAGTTTTTGTAATAGTACAATTATTTAATATTGTTATCTTACTTGCAATTCAATATATATAAATATCACCTAAAGAAAAACCTGCCCAGAAGTCCAACCCCTCCTGTGTGGCGGGCAGGAGAAGCAGCACAAGTAAGGGACTGCCCTGTAGGGTGAAATACGGTGGGGACTTCGTGAGTCCCGAGCCGCTACGGTAACCGTGAACAGGGAACTCTGAATTGTAGCTGACTAAATGCAAAAAGGTGATTCTATCTTCGAGAGTCTAATGTGCAATTGCTTTCACACATTGTTAAAAACAATAAACAATAATTTAGAACTAATATCATCATAAAACCTAACATTATAACATTACATTCGTACAAATTTACAGACGCTATATTTTTATTGATCTCTATAATTTCCATTTATAGATTTCAATATTATGGAAAACCGTTCTCGTGCGCGCATCACGCGGATAATAAGCTTACAAGGTTTTTGAATTTTTCCGAAAAGATAGGCGAAAAGCCTCTTCGAAATATTGAAATTTAATAAATATTTTGAGCCAAAATATGCCCCTATTTTAATTAATATATATATGAATGATGAAATTTTTATATTTATTTGAATTATATAATTGTATATTTAATTAAAAAGGTATATATTGGATCAAAATATCATTTATTTTACCAATATTTCAGTTGGCTGAACGCCAACCTTTATCAAGGTGTTATAACATTTAGGACACACTTTAAAATGTTATAACACTTTGATAAAGGTTGGCGTTCAGCCAACTGAAATATTGGTAAAATAAATGATATTTTGATCCAATATATGCCTTTTTAATTAAAGATTTATCTATGGATTGCTCTATTTTCAAAATAATTGTATATATGTGTGCTAAAGACGAGAAGTACGAAATTCGTAATGTAGAATAAAATAAAATGGGAAAAAGAGACAATAGCGTCGTTGAGATATAAAAGCAATGAAAATGGCAGAAAAAAGAGGAATGGGGGCCTAAGGCTACGTCAAGTCAAACTGCCCGCACACCGTCCGCCTGGGATAAAACGATAACGTCGTTTGCCCTCTTTCTTCCTTACCAAACTTTGTTTTAGTTTTTCCATTTAATTATTTTCTTTTTTATTTCCCAATATAAACTAAAAGGGATTCATTATATATTGTGATAAGATGTTTATAAAATTCGCCTTAATTCCCTATAGATACAACATTTGATGCATATTTAAAATAAAGGAAGTGTTCTTTTGAACCTATGTTAATTTATATGTGAAATATATAGGCACATTCATCTTTTATTATAAACATTAAAAATATATCAAAAGAATTATAATCAGAATGGTGTTATAGCTTATTCGTTAATCTGAATATGTGATCTATGCTAAAAAAAAAAAATAAATGCATTGTTTTGACGTACTTACAGTAGATTCGTGTCTATTATGTGAAATTATAGACCTCTCGCACCTTTACAATATAATTTCGCATAAGCTTCTTCCAACATTCCACGTGTGAACGAATTATATTAACCTATATGACACACAGATCACACAATTTCTTATTAAGTAGATATATTTGAAATTATGGCATAATTTTATAACCTATACATATATTATCGCGCTAATGAGGACGACGAATCGTTTGGGTAGAATAACATACGTATTTATCAGTAAAAAAGGTAAATAGTTTGAAAGGTGAATTTGTTTGTGAACAAATGGGTATAAATTTACTGGAAATGTGTTTCCTTTCAATAATATCATCGAATATTATCTCTACAGACCTTACTGCAATGATATAAGTTATTGAATGAGAGGCTTGGCTAATCAGTAGTGAAGCCTCTCAGCGGTTTCGCCAAATTAATCTCTAGACAGCTCTACTATTGTATTGGATTGGTTTGGGATATACCCTGTATTTTCCACGGAAGGCAGCTTAGGGGTTTTAATAAACTATGGACATAAGCTTATAGGATAGGTTTGTAAAGGTTCATACATATAATTTCAAGGTATTGCATCGAGCAAAGCTCTTCCGCAAATATGGTTTCATAACAAGGTCACAGGTCTGTAGAGATATTATTTAAAAGAAAAACATTGCCAGTAAATATATTTGTACGAAATATCAACGATAGATGGCAATTAAATTTATAAATATGGGTATAAATAATTATTAATTAAGAAATCAATTTCAAAGATACAAAAGACTAGCGATC
>CP092886.1:151218425-151256619 GCA_030710605.1 Cordylochernes scorpioides
GATCAAAATATTTATTAAATTTCAATATTTCGACGAGACTATCTTCTCGGAAAAATTCAAAAACCTTGTAAGCCTATTTTTATCCGTGTGATGCGCGCACGAGAAGTGTTGTCTATAATATTGAAATCTATAAATGGAAATTATAGAGATAAATAAAAATATAGCGTCTGTAAATTTGTACGAATGTAATGTTACAATGTTAGTTTTTATGAAGATATCAGTTTGAAATTATTGTTTAACAATGTGTGAAAGCAATTGCACATTAGACTCTCGAAGATAGAACCACCTTTTTTGCATTTAGTCAGCTACAATTCAGTTCCCTGTTCACGGTTACCGTAGCGGCTCGGGGCTCACGAAGTCCCCACCGTATTTCACCCTACAGGGCAGTCCCTTACTTGTGCTGCTCCTCCCGCCCGCCACACAGGAGGGGTTGGACTTCTGGGCAGGTTTTTCTTTAGATGATATTTATATATATTGAATTGCAAGTAAGATAACAATAATAAATAATTATTTTATTACAAAAACTCATAAGACGCCGCAACTATTTTATTTACTTGATTAAAGGAAGATTCAGGTATATATATATATATATTATATAATCTAAAATACAAATATTTTATTTTTTTAAAAAACATATATTTTATTTTTTCATTCATTGACTGTTCTGCATTTTTGACCATATATTCAAAACATACCTTTTTTTTTGTTGTAAATATGTATATTTAACCCTGCCTATCTTTTATTCACGATTATAGAATTCATTATATAAATTCTATATTCCTGTGATATAAATAATTTTATGTATATTTTTACTTCAAGAGATTCAAAATAAAAATCTGCTTGAAAGGTAAATAATTATCTTTACTTTTCCACGACTGCACCTCTTTTCAACAATCAAACACACAAAAAAATTCTAATCTATAATATATATATAGAAGTAATTCTGTCACACACAGTTTTACCTTTAAATATTAAAAGTTTCCAAATTACGTACTAATTCGCTTATTTTATGGGTCAGAAAAGGATAGAAATTTGAAAAAGGTGAAAAATAGTTCAAATTTAGAATAACAGATATCGCTCTAATGAATCAGATTTCTATTGAATTGTATTTAATATATATATACAGTTATTATTTACATTGTTCATTATGACTAGATTCTACGTGAATATTATACACGACGTTTATAAATTACAATTTAAGTGGATTAGAAATTTCCTGAACCCAACTTCACGACTAGCTTGACCTCTACTACCTTATCTGAGGAGAAGAGGAAGATCAACGGTCCAATACTGGCAAAACCAGATCTTTAATCTCTCATTACTCTCGGCTATCAACAATATTGTGAAATACAAAGAAATTTCTATTCCAATCAGGACTCCAGAAGTATAGGAAAGTATATAGATTCTCTCTTTTGCATAAATGACCGAGAATTAGATTTTATTATAAGTAATCAATTATCAAATCTATAAGATCACATGGGGGGTCTGTGGAAGGCTGGTATAAACCGTTGGTTTACGACCACTACGACCCGGGTTCGATTCCCGCATTAGGCACTTTTTTTTCTGATAAAAAAAAATGCTCCAATGTCCCCCTATTCTTGCAAAAGTCCAACCCCACCATCGAGTGCAAGTAACCAAACGGGACTCTAGCATATTTATTTGTAAGTGCAAAGTCGAACTGCTTTTCACGTGTGTAGACATGTGGTGCACTAACAGTAAAAGCAGTCGCCATCTACCCACCATGATTATCATGGCCTATACCACGTGTACTAGGGATAAGCAAAATAATAATAATAATAAAATAATAAAATCACTTGTGCAGCCTGTGCCTCTAGAAATTTGATAATCCATGGAAATCAATAAAAGCTGCTATATTGTTTTATTTTTACTCTTTTGATGTTCAGCAATAAAATGAATTTCTGCTCCCGTCAGCAAGATTTGTTTCGTGCCTGCCACCAGAGAGATCTTCACTTCAAGGTCTTGCTCTTCAATTCCTTTCTACCTTTTTTTGTAGATTTTACAAATATCGTTCTATATAATATATTTTCCTTGTGTTAATATTTATAAGTTTTATTTTATTTTATACGTGTCAGATTCAATCGAGTAATGATGCAACAATTTGATTTAAAAAAATAAGTTACTTGATTGTTAAACTAATATATTTTTTAAAATATTTATTAAATCGTACATATATATATTTTTAAGTAAGCCCCACATGTAGTTATTATTTAGTGTATTTCATTTATTGGATTAAACAATAAATGATTTAATTCATTTTTTTTTGTAGCTGGTGTGGAAAAAATGTAGCTACAATCAACCAATAATTTATTTAATACTCGACTTTTCAGTGACTCTCTGTTTATTTCTCAATGTGTGCAGGCGCCTAAGGCTTCACATGTATTTTAGAAAATTGTGTACGTATATAAGTAGATATATGATTCAAAATACAGTCGACTCTCGATATTTTGAAACTCAAGGGACCAGAGAAAATTTTCAATTTATCAAGAGTTAAAAATAACAGGAGTTTAAACAACCAAGAGGGAGGGATGAATAAAACCAAGTAAACAAAGAGGGTGATCTCAAAATTTTCGTGATCCATTATTTTAAACATTTGTACAGTTATTTACAAATGTTCATTTGTGGTAAGATACTATTCCTTCAACTTCAAATTACTGAGTGGACCAATTAATATTAATTTCATTCAACTTATCGAGTATTTTTCAAAGGACCGAGAATATTTTTCAAATATCGAGAGATTCAAATTAACGAGTTTCAAATTATCGAGAGTCGACTGTAATTATCCCCCTGAAGAGAGTAACAGAGATTTACTGAAATGTCGAAAATTAAATAAATGATTGGTTGATGTAGTTATATAGTAATTAAAATTATTGTGCATTATATTGTTACGACGCTTCTCAGCCGTCGATGTTTGCGTTCAAGGTTCTAAGAGAACAATGTGGATTCTTTAGGATACAGCTTAGTGTGGTATATTTATTACAAGAGCTTAAAAGAGTTGATAAGTAACTATACAGTAGAAGATTAACTTGCCTTCAATGTCCGCCACTAGAGGGATCCTTCTCCGCTACCGTCTTCCCGGTCAGTCCATACGGCCACACGTTCGGTGCCCACCTCCTCCAGCCAAACTTGCCATCTCTGCCAGACAGTCTTCTCGGCACACACCAATCCCCGGCAGGCAGGCCGCTAACTCGGCTGCTTCCTTCACGACGACACCAGCTGGACTCCCTCTCCTGTCTGCCACCCCCCCCTCTCTGGAATCTGTCAATCAACACTTCCTGGAAGGGGCCCTTCTTCTCTTGGCGTTCCCACTTCTTCCCTACTACTTCTCTGCTGCATCGTTTCACTGCCCCCTTCTCAATCCTTTTCGTCCCGAAAAGGCTGATTTCACCAGAGGCGCTGATCGGCGGCCCTTTGATCTCCCTGACGTCTCTGGCCACATGAGGGTCGTCCGCCTCCCGGAAGCGTAGCGGCAGGGTTAACACCAACCCTTGTTTGCAGAACCACATCTCAACTCGGGCTTTCTTTCCACTCTCAACCAGTGCCGACGCCATTGATTGGTCTCTCTGTCTAGCACAGGGCGGTGGTTCTCCACAAGATGGCGGCCATATTTCACTGCCTACGATGCTCCCATCTGATATTTTGAATTCTCCTTGAGAACACTCTGTAGCCACAATGTACAAAGGGTTGTGATCGTTTGTATTGCGCTTTCGCCGCTTCCTTCCACGACGGGGCTGTAGATCGCCTATCTTTACAGTGAATTCGTCCACCCGATCCACGCTGTCCATATCGTGGCCTCCCTTTTCTTCTTTAGGTTTCACATTCTCTTTCTCTAGAGGCTCTCTCTTTCCAAACCCTTCAAACCTGGGCTTCTTAGTGCCGACCACGCACAGGGCTGTGAATTTCTTAAACCTTCTGGAGGTGTCGGATCCCGTGGCAGTCTCAAGGTCGGTAGAACTTTTCCTAGGCGGTGGCTGCTTGATCTGCACCTTGTCGGGCGAAGGAACGAAGATGAATGGTACACATTCTTGGCACATCTTTTCAGCTTGCATTGCAGACGACGGCGCTGACACATTGCGCGCGACTTCCGCGTCACGGACATTGTCGTCGGACTTCCACAGAGCGTCCAATGCTCTATCCCGTTCAGTCGGGTTGCCGGCTCCAACTTCAGGGTGCTTCGACCATCTAGCCTTGTCGCACTTCCACGGAGCATCCAGCTCCGTCCCGTCCAGTTGGATCGCCGCTGTAGTCCCTGACAGTCTGACACTGTCGCTGATGTCAGCCACGCTGTCGCACTGCAGCTCGCCAAGATCGTTGCTGTTCTCATGGAGTATTTCAGAAAGAATCCCAGGGGTTGAATTTTCGCTCTGTATATCACCTTGAGGGCATTCTCCTTCCGTACGCTTGATTTTATACAAAACACTCGTGCCACAGCCGTTGTCGGAGGCGATCAGCTCACCCTCCTCCGCTACACAACCAGTCTGGATCATTTCCTGCTGTCGACACTCTTCGGACTTCTGGATCACGGGAGGATCTTCTAGCGTAGATTCTGGCAGTTCACTTACAACGTCTCCTGACGTGATGATCTTTGTTGTGATGGTCTTGTCGGGATCTTCATCACCTGGGATCGTCTTTTGTCCCCTCAGACATTGAATACGTGAGCTATTGGTTGCTGTGATTGTTTTTGAAAAGCCATCCGGATTTTCTGGCGGTAGTACATTGAACTGAACTTCGCAAGACATGGGTGTGGCAGAACGTTTGACATTCCGAATATGCTCGAGTCGGCTCAATCGAGTATCCAAGTTTTCTCCGAGCTCATCTACTTTCTGGCTTATTAGTCTGAGCAATTTTGTGAATTTTTCAATTTCGAGGTCGGTTAGTTTTTCCATTTTTCTTTTTAAATTAGCGCAAAATAAAATCTTCAATTAAAATTAACTAAGCTGTATCCCACTTCTGACACCAATGTTACGACGCTTCTCAGCCGTCGATGTTTGCGTTCAAGGTTCTAAGAGAACAATGTGGATTCTTTAGGATACAGCTTAGTGTGGTATATTTATTACAAGAGCTTAAAAGAGTAGATAAGTAACTATACAGTAGAAGATTAACTTGCCTTCAATGTCCGCCACTAGAGGGATCCTTCTCCGCTACCGTCTTCCCGGTCAGTCCATACGGCCACACGTTCGGTGCCCACCTCCTCCAGCCAAACTTGCCATCTCTGCCAGACAGTCTTCTCGGCACACACCAATCCCCGGCAGGCAGGCCGCTAACTCGGCTGCTTCCTTCACGACGACACCAGCTGGACTCCCTCTCCTGTCTGCCACCCCCCCTCTCTGGAATCTGTCAATCAACACTTCCTGGAAGGGGCCCTTCTTCTCTTGGCGTTCCCACTTCTTCCCTACTACTTCTCTGCTGCATCGTTTCAATATATATTTGTAAATTAAATTTAATTGCCATCTATCGTTAATATTTTACACAAATAAATTTACTGGTAATGCGCTTCTTTTAAATATCATCAATTATTATCTCTACAGACCTTACTGCATTGGCGAAACCGCTGAGAGGGTTTACTAATGATGAGTCAAGCCCTCTCCTTCAAAAACTCATATCATTGCAATAAGGTCTGTAGAGATAATATTTGATGATATTTAAAAGAAGCGCATTGTCAGTAAATTTATTTGTGTAAATTATATATATTTAGTAATTACTCAAAAAATATTTTTTTCATTACAAATAATTTCTTTTAAAAAAATCAATAATCTAAAAGTTTAATCGTTTTGTGTGTGAGAGGTCTTAATGGTAAATGAATATCAAATCTCTGGTAATTGTCCATTTTAATATCTACTTCTACACAATATAATAATCTTAATTAAAATATAATTAAGATGATTTTTTTGCTTCAAAATCAATGACGATTTTTATGGTAAAATATAAATCTTAATTAATATTAGAATGCCTTTCGCGCGGTCTTCAGATAAAATTATTGTGTGTGTAAGCACATTAAATATATGTCTTATTATATAATAATACAATTTGATAATTATTTAATAATGAAAATATTATAGAATTTTAATATAAATTAAGTAGATTAAATAATAAATAACATGTATTCTATTTTAAAATTCAGAATTCAATTATAATCCGATAAAAGGAAAACAATAATAAAATGAAAATACAATTTATTATTAATTATAATCATAAATAATCTGCTATCCTCTTTCTCTCTCTGTAAATACATTTCTAATTAATTAATGAAGAAGAAAAAACGCGAAGAACTATAATGTTCTTTACGAACCCTATTGTGTGGATCTTTATTATCCGTGGCTAATCAATTTTAATGAGAATCGTTTTAACTACCAATTTTGCCGTTAGGCTACATATTCTTTTACACATGGGTTTGAAAAATGGTAGTAAATAGAAAAAAAAACTATGTTTGCTATTTATTTTAGTATGTGTTTGTGTAATTCTTGGTTTAGTATGATTAATTTACAAAAGATTTTAATCTATAAAAAATAAAATTGTATACACACAACTCTCTCTACTTATAAAATATACAATAAAAACTATAACGAATTTGAACACTAAAGATAAATATTTTCCGTTATCGATTTTCGCGTTTAATAGAGTGAATATGATATTAAATAATATATATATATATATATATATATATATATTGTTACATCAATTTTAATAGGCCTTACATTTATTCAAAATATTCTATGATATTTAATATTTATTTAAAACAGAATATTTAGAGATTATCATCATTCCTTTTTATAGTTTCATTCCTTTTGTAATATTTATTGTACATATATCTTTATTGGTTATTGGAGTGAGAGAGGACCTAGACGAAGACTGCGGATTACGGCCTACGAGGAAGACACGAATGAATAAACACAAAAACTTTGAAAGTTAATTTATTTTTATTTACTTTTATTTATTTACTATTACTTTTATTTGTTTGCTTTGAACACGGAAACCCGCTCGGGAAACGTGTATAACACCAAGAAGGAAGAGACCAAGGTCGACGACCATGCAAAGCTGCAACTTGGTGCAACAATATATATATTTTATAAATACAAAAATATATATATTTACACCAAAATAACATATGTCTTTTTGCCGGAGAATTTTTAATCGCCTATATATATATTGATGTAAAAAATAATTGTGGGAAATAATAATATGCTAATCAGTTTCTTAACGTTAGATAAAATTTGTTAAGAATAAAATTATTGGATCAAAATATCATTTATTTTACCAATATTTCAGTTGGCTTAACGCCAACCTTTATCAAAGTGTTATAACATTTTAAAGTGTGTCCTAAATGTTATAACACCTTGATAAAGGTTGGCGTTCAGCCAACTGAAATATTGGTAAAATAAATGATATTTTGATCCAATATATGCCTTTTTAATTAAAGATTTATCTATGTATTGCTCTATTTTCAAAATAAAATTATATTTTATAGAAAGGTATATATAATTCTATATGCAATTTACAATACATCTTAACTAAAGTTTCTTTAATAGTTTGATTATATTAAATAAACAAGTCAATAGGTCTCCTGAGATGGGTTTCTTGAAATTGGAAACTCATCTCCGGAGATTTATTGAATTGTTTAATTGATATTTAGGAGATTTAAATATATATAGAGTTTGATTATAGTTTAAGTTAGCTAGACCCATTTGTTGAATGGACAAATGTTTTTGTGTATGATATTTTTATAGGGCGGTTTCAGTTATATAGAGAAACAATAGAAAACGTAAGGGATGAACACACATGTTTAAATCATTAACAAGGGAAAGAAATATCAAATTTCGTTAAGAGATGTTGCTAGTTATTTTCATTTATACATATTAAGCTTATAGCCAATTTATTACATATACAGGCGAAGTTGCGAATCTACCTGCACATAAACACATATTTATATAATTACACATGAAAGAGCGAAAACATAACATGTGTAACTTGTGAATTTCTCAGCTATAAAAATATTGTTCTGAAATTGATTCCAGGTGAAGAGAAATATTCGAAATAGAAGTGATTGAAGAAATTTATGGAAGGAAGCAGAAGATAGAAATATGAAAAATAAAAACGGAAGTGTTTGCGTCTAAAATAAATGGACTCATATAGGCTGAAAAAGAATAACAATAAGTATTTTTATAAATAGATTGTATTATAGATCTCCGATAAACATTGTAATTTTTTTTTTCAGCTTCTGTACGCTTCCAACATTTAAGACCTTATCCTAAAAAGAAATCAACTGAAAAGCAAACACGTGTTGATGTGATATAGCTATCATTGATTTTATCATCGAATATGTAAAGACTTGAATCTCCTTACACACATATATTGAATGTCTATGTATCCATAAACTGTATGTTCATTGTACAATTATATTGTAGCTATAATGGAATAGAGATAAGAGCAAAAGAGAAAATGCTAATTTTTTCTTCTCTTCGTACTTAGGATTTTTATTATAAATACAAAAGATTTGTACAATGAAGGATGGAAATAGATTTAATGTTCAACATTTTATATATCAACACAAGATTCTGGCTCTCAGCACTGTTTATGAATATCTAGATATTCGGTGACAAAGCTGGTGTTGTGGCTTTGTTACCGACCCGAGGCCGCTAGTTTGCAGCGACGGTCAATGGAGGGCGTCAGGTTTTGACGTTTATTTTGACGGGAGAGGCGCCCTATGTTTATATATTTATGAATATATTGAAATAAAATTAAAGGTCACCTCTTCCGTCAATAGAGAATAAAGAAAGATAATACCTTTCATATTAGGTGAAACACCCGGTCAACAAACCTCCTGAGTACGAAATGTGTAGCAATGTTTGAAGAGGTATCAGTAAACGGAGACCCAAATATCCAATCAGACGTGAAGACATGAAGATGAAATATCGCGAGTTGTATCCATCAAGGCACAAATTGTCCGACATCTCAGCAAAGTTGTCATATTGGGATGGAGACATTACTGTGGCATTAGTGCGACCAACTTTTCACAACTTGGTCCACAATTTATAGCCCCGCGACCTCTACATAACCTCGTAAAGAAAGAAACTTCGCCATTACAAGAAGTTCGAGCCAGGTCAATAAAATGATAAAGACTCCTCCTTCATTTTATCTAATTAGAGATACCTCCAACTGGAAACATTTCTCCCTCATTAAATATGTTAATTTAATTCTCTATCAACAAAATATTTATAATATTCATACCTAATTTAAATTCATTATATACGGAAAGTAGCTATTATAATATAATTATGTTCAAATTTGACAATGAATATATTATGAAAATAACAAAATCCTTTAGAAAAAATTAAAAACTTCCAAAAAATTTGTATTTTATCAAGGTTTTAATTAAATATTGCTACACCTTACTAGCAACATGAGTAAATTTTAATTAAGAAATTATATTTTAATAAAAAATCACATCATATACACATATTTAAATATATATTTAAATTTAATAAGGAAAGAATTTGAAAAAAAAAACTTTTGAAAGGGGGAGCTTTAGTTTTTATTAAATGTCAGATTCTCTGAGAGCGCGCAGAAATATTTTTTTATACCTCTAAAAAGAATGTTGAAAAGGGAGCGTATTTTTGAAATTCATTTTAATCATAATCAAATTGTTGTAAATAGGCAACAAATGGAAGTACTAATTAAATATCTTAATAAAACAGTTTGATGTTCAATTAAAGTTTCTTAGTTATTTAATTAGAAAAATAAGCCTTGACAAGTCCTATTCATGAAGTTGGAATATGGAATTTCCTTTATGGAACTATATTAACTTCTAATTCATCCTCTTAATTAACGGAAGGTTTGGAATACCTTCAACTGAAAAATAACTTTGAATAGGTCTCACTAATTTGGCTTTAATTAGTGTGGTGTTAATTTAATAAAATTCATTCTTTTTCAAATATTGAAAAAAATAGACATTTTTTACTTTATTATTTTTATTCAAATAAAAATGAACTTTCGGAATATTTTACTTTTATGCTCAAAAGTACAAAGCTATTGATTTATTTAAATATAAATAGCATTAAATGTCTCTTCAATTTTAATATAAATGCGCTAATTTTGAATCTTGTTCAATTTTTAAATAGGGCAACTTGAGTAAATATCATTGCACTCTATGTTGTTTGTAGAAATAGCTTGATAATGAAAAGGTAGCGTTATTTTTTAACAATTGAGCGTGCTATGAATATAGTATTTTAAATCTAAAAATGTTTATTTAATAATAATCATGTTTTTGTAAAACAATTTCACAATTGAAATTTAATTTTTAAAAGTATTCCTAATATTTTTGCATTGTTTTATACCATGGTCAATGTGTTGTTTTGAATATGCGGCAACTTCCACGTGTTACAAGCAAGAGTGTAAGCAAAAATGTTTTTTTTTTTCATAAAATCGCAGCTCGCCTTTTGACGTGAGATGTTATAAATTCAAACCTCATATCGACATTGGGGCACGTGTCATAGGGTCAACATATTTTGAGAAAAAAAGAAAATGAAATTGTGAATAAGTATTTTTAAAAATGCATATGTTTTTTTTCAAGTATTTATATATAGAGAAGATTCGAACGGAACAAGTAGAACACCTATAGAAATTTCAAATGCTATAATTACCAATTTGTATAATTCAAGTTAAAGATCAAATGAGATTAACGCGACGCTTTAATTGAATTACCACGAGGTCGATCCACGGAATGTTTGATTAGCCCGGCTTGGGACGCAGGTAGATGTCCTTCTCATTACTTGGTTACATCCAATTGGTTGCAATGATTTCTTGTAGAAAATATTGGATAGTTTTTACCAGTTTCAACATCATGCAAATTTTTAATAACTTCATTATAGATGTGAACAATCAAGTGAAAAGATGCATCTCTTCCTTCTTAATAAATGCATTGAAACAAATTTCTTTGATCTTCTCTATACCGAACCCCTGTAGATTCAGACCAATCATATCGGAATAACAAACAGCTTTAAAATTTCGAACAAAGGCCATCCTTTTCCATGGTTTCAGGTTATGACCTTTATCATTAAGAGATAGCAAACATGTTGTGAAACTTTACGGGACAACTTAACGAATTTATCGAGTCTACTAAAATTTAGTCGTTTAAACTAACGATGTGGCAGGGCAAATTTTACTACAAAATGCATTCCAAAAGAATGGATGTATTGCATTAATAAGTAAAAGGCACCTTCCCCTTTCAATAAATACATCAAACAATGTAAAGAGAAATATCAATTGGAAATTTTACGAATTTTTTACGAAAACGAAATATTTACATGGGGTTTTTATAAAATGTATATGTTAATCTACACACACACCGACGTGTATAGAGTACATTTGAAATCGAAAAACATTAAAGGCTATTTAAAACTTTCGTTATCTTAAATATTCAGAAATTTAGGAATCCTATTATATATAAAAAAATATAGGTTTATATATACCCATTTATTGCCAATTTCTGCTATATTAGATTAGCGAATTATAGGGATAACAATTCGTGTCTAATACATCGGAACTCTGAAGGTAACTCAATTTTCTTGTTACAATAAGATTACAATAGCTTTAACAGGAATATTGAGTTACCTGCAGAGTTCGATAGTTATCTCTACCTCCGCTAATGTCATATATCGTATATTTTTTCTACATATGCTCATATATATAACCCTTTAATTTTTATCTACATTTATTTTATTTTAGAATAAAAGACTCAATTTGATATTTGCGGAAGAGCGATTGCTCGAAGCATATTACATATTTAAAATTGTATGTAATTCTGCTGTCCTCAAAGCCTATGTCCATAGTTCATCTAAAATACCCATTCCAAGAGTCTAGTATCAGTATCGCTATAAAAGGAAGATCGAAAAATGCAATATAACAGTGGTATGGTAGATTGAACTGGGGAAACGGCTGGGAGGGTTCACCACTGATGAGCCAGGCACTCCCATAACTTTTTCCATTGCAGTAAGGGCAGTAGAAAATGTTTAATTTCAAAAAGAATCTTACGCGTCTATTAATAGTTTCGCATTTACATTCATATTTTACAATACTATTACCTAAATTTGTAAATACATAAGGTAATGAGTGTTTTAAATAGATTTTAATGTTTTTATTTCAAATGATCACTATGCATGCCCGCGCGAGTGCATAGGTAAGCTGTTGATTCTTATAAATAGTCTTTATTTCTCCTTATATATAAATTTGGTAAGCTAGTGGAAGAGCGTTTTTTCTCGAAATCCCGCTTTTTCAAAATAAAATGCATGGCTTTAATGTTTTTTAAAGAGAAGGTCCCATTTCATACACTGCGTGACATTGAAAATGGAACACCAAGAAATAGTGGCCAGAAAGTGATGAAAATCGGCAGACAGAGAGAGACAGGGACGAACAATAAGTGATCTTTATTTCAAAATGATAGTCATAATACAGAGCGAGAACGGCGTCGGCTTAGTAGCAAGTAGGACCACCACGGACGGCGATGCACGCAGCAACACGTCTAGGTAGAGAGTCAATCAGAGTACGGATGGCATCCTGAGGGATGGCTCTCCATTCCCTCTCAACCATTTGCCACAGTTCGTCTTCTGAACGCGGCTGTGGCAAGGCATGCAAACGGCGTCCAATGATGTCCCAGACGTGCTCGATTGGTGAGAGATCAGGAGAGTACGGTGACCAGGGAAGCATCTGTACATCTTGCAGAGCTTGTTGGCTAATGCGAGCAGTGTGCGGTCGGGCGTTATCCTGCTGATAAAGGGCATTGGGTACCCCCTGAAGGTAGGGGAGTGTCACCGGTCGCAGCACATCATCAACGTATCGTTGGGCCGTCATAGTGCCCTGAATACGAAGTAAAGGTGACCTGGAATCATACGCGATTGCGCTCCAAACCATGATTCCACGTTGTCGCACGGTGGGGCGTTCCACAATTGCTGCCGGATTGGACCTTTCTCCACGTCGACGCCACACGCGTACACGGCGACTATCACTGGACAAGCAGAAACGCGACTCATCTGAGAACACGACCCTGTGCCATTCCGTCATCCACGTTGATCTAGCCCGGCACCATTCCAAACGTTGGCGCCTATTCGGTGGGGTCAATGGCAGTCTTCTTAGCGGACGGCATGAGTGCAAGCCATTAGCAACCAATCGACGGGAAATGGTTCTGGTCGAGATGGAATGATCTAGGGTGTCTTGCACATGTTGCAGGATGGCGGTACAAGTGGCTTGTGGGGCCGCCACTGCTTGTCGAAGGATACGCCGATCCTCACGTGCTGACGTCACTCTGGTTGCACCGGCATTCCTATAAATTGCCACATTTCCTTGTTCCAACCATCTTCTCCACAGTCGGTGCACCGTGGACGCACCAAGGTGTGTATCAGCTGCGATTTGACGTATGGACCAACCTGCCCTTTTCAGTCCGATCACCATGCCCCTCGTAAAAGCGTCTGTCTGCTTGAACTGCCTCCGTTTACGATGACCTGGCATTCTCTGTTATTACACGTGTCTTTTGACACAAGAACAAAATTTCTACAATGATTTTCCTTGAAGAAATAACGACACGAATACTGTCCTTTCTGCAAGTTCCTTCCCTTATATCTTACTCCATGTGCGCACGAGAGCTGCGCATTTTACATCATTTGCATAACTCGGTTAGGCGCGTCTACCCTGAAATTTGCATAATTTTCTGGCCACTATTTCTTGGTGTTCCATTTTCAATGTCACGCAGTGTATATATACACACAATTGAGTTAATAGCCTATGGATTACGCCATAGCTAAATTAATTTGACATTATGTCATATGGTATTATCTATCTCTCTAGTTAAGAGTTGGACCCCATTTTATAGCTCCAAAATGATATAACATAAAAATATCTAATATTGAGTTATTTTTATATGAAAAGTAAAAAATAAACTGTGCGTGAACGCGTTTCGTATTTTCGTGATACGCAAAGGTTTTTTCATAAATGATTCAACGATGAACCACAACTACCTCCCTAAACATGTTTTTTTTTTCTTGCTCCTAAAAATACATTTATAGATGTATGTTATTGTTTACGTGGAGTGAAAAGAAAATATCTAAAGGTTATGTAGTTTTATCAATCCATAGACTTTCATATATTTAGGCCTAGTTTTAAAAATATTGAGGTTTTTATTGAAGAAATTTACTAAAAATAAAAATTAAATTTAATGAATATCCATTTTTTTCATATACGCGTATTATCATGTGAATATCTCTCTTTTAATATACAGTTAAACCTGTCTATAGCTCCTCCTCTAAATAGCGCCTTCCTTTCTATAGCGCCCGATTTTAAATATGTAGTACGATGCGTTTTGCATTAAAAGTGACCTGTCTATAGCACCCCCTCTCTATAGCACCCTATTTTGGTGAGTCCCAAGAGGGGACACTATAGACAGGTTTAACTGTATATTGTTCAATTATTTTAATTATTTACATAATAGACATGCTTTCCTGTGTTATATCTATTTGCCAAAATACAATTAGAAGTAATATAGCTTTCAATAATTGATTTAAATCACCTCAATTAAAATAATGACTTCCGAATATATAAATACATTCAGAAAATGTCTAATAACAAGAAATTCCTGTGACCTTTACATAGACATAATGGAAAGGTGGATGAACTATCATTTAGAAAAGAAAGAATAATATTTCACACATCCCCAGAAAGGAAAAGAAAATTTTAAGTAAAATTTACTACTTTAGCAAGTCATTTGTTCTGATTCCAGGCCGGTTAATAAATGAGGTGTAAAGGAAAACCCATTCCAAATCTATGCCATGCACTCATCTTAGTGTCTACCGCAGGCTCTTCAATTATGAAGATAAATTTCTCTCCTCGAACCTCAATTTTCTTCTTTGCTTTTTACATACAGACTGGGAGAATTTTCAATTCCTCTGAATTATTTGGCCGAAATAATGGCAAGCCTATAATTCTAAAATGTCATAAATATTTATCATAAGGTAACACCAAATTCATAATATATATTTACAGCAAATATTATTCTAACTAAATCAATGAAATAATGTCATCGGAGCTTATTGATATGTTTTCTCGTGTGCTTTAATATCTAACTCCATTTATAAACTATTCCGATTTCCTTTTGGTATTTTAAAGCGGTTTTTCGTTTATACCCATTTCTAGCAATATATAGAAACTAGCTTTAACATTTAATATGTCTAATACAGTCAAACTAGCAGTCACCTATTTGATTTTAAAAACTCTTTTTTTATAAGTGAAATATATTAAATTTTCATTTTCACATAATATTAATACAATATTAAAAATAGATATTTTACATAAAATGTCGCTAACCTTTTATACTGTACTCTTCTCATACATACTTATTTTATTATATTTTAATTATATTATTTAATGTATATATTTGATATTATTAAATGTAGATAGTTTTATGTTAAAACATAGTTTTATGTTTTAGTCTTAAGAAAAAAGGCATTTCCTGATCGTGTAACTGAGAGTTGCTGATGGATTGCGCCATCTATCGGAATAAATATCAACTAATCGTTGATTTTAATTATTCTAGAATTGGCCAAATTTTTCACATATGTTTACATTTTTACATAAATATGTAATTTATATTTCATATTTTGAAATAAAAAATTGATACACTTTATTTTTAGTTTGTATAGTGAAAAATATAAATTAAATTAAAAGATCGTTTTATACATATATAAATGTTTCTTTAATAACACACACTATGTACATGTTTTATATATCGTGGAGTATGTGAACGCTCGAGGTATATAAATGGAAGAAGAAAAATCTGACTCCTCAATAGAAAGAAAGTATTGGAGCCGCCTAATTCCCACCTGGACAGTAAAGAGAAGATCCACTCCTCAAATGAACACAAGTTTCAGTTTTCGACAAAGAAACCTGATAGGCGAAGCCCTAGGAGCAATGGCCACCTTTTTCCAATCTCATTTCGATGTCACCTGAGCTGGCCAGGCTTTATTGGGGCTGACACGCTCTTAGCTTATTGCTTACGGGCCTTTCTAATTGGGCGCCTACTCTCAATGCTTAGGTTGTAAAAACTTTATATATATATATTGTGCTATTGTATTTATCTCTTATAAATTTATATAGGTTCAAAGTATATTAGAAATATGATAAACAAGTATTATAACTACTGTATATGAAAATATATTGTTATTTTTCCTTGATAAAATAATATTTTTATATATTTTATGTTTATAGAAAAAAATGACATTTAAATAATAATTGAATTAAATAAATATTAAAATATATGCAGAATTTATTTAATCTTATATTAAATAACGAATTTAAAAATAAGTTTTAATATGTTTTTTTTTATATTACTAGTAAGAGAGAGACACTGAAATTGACGACAATATAAAAAAGGTATTTTATAAAATGTATTTTCCGTGTGCAACAAAGGAACAATTCCTGATTTGAACCTTGTGCAAATATGTAATAAGGTACCTCTAGATATACTAATATTTCTTCAAGATTAATTTGATACGCTGGTCAATTCATAGCTAATTGACTAATTAACGTCATGTGACATGAAATAGCCAATCAATCGACAAATAAATTAGACATTATATATATACAAACCTATTATGTCTTGTTTTATAAGAGCTATATATAAAAAATTTTAATACCTTATTATATAAGCCATAATAAGCCATAATAAAAAGTAAGAAAAAATATATACATATATAAGCCTACTTATAAGCCTAGTTAAGGACTACCTATTTTTTACTCAGGAGGTGCTTTGGACCGAATTTTTGTTCGTTGAAGTACAGTCTGCACCCCGCTGACTAGGGCCTACAGCGTCAAACGCGTATGTTGGCTGGCCTTTTGGATTAATCAAGAAAATGGGTTGGTCAAATATTATCATACCAACGTTTAGTTCATTTTCATTTCACTAGATGGCGTTCTGTCATCTCTAAATGCTCATGTGAGCGGTCAGGATATGCCTTTTTTATTTTTAATATATATCGGGTTTTAGATATAAATTATAAGTGTTATATGTAAAGACACAATAACGATATTCTTATTACAAATAATTTTTAAACTATAATATGTATACTCCTCGCAATTTCAATCCTTATATATAAATATGATATCTGTATGATGCATGTTTTAAAATTTTAAAGAAGGTATTTATGACTTAAAAAGAAGTAAAATTCAAAAATCCGTTTTTATATCTCAAACCTTCTTGGAAATATAAAACACACGCATGCACATATATGCATACGTATATATGTGAAAAAACAATAGAAAAAAATAAAAGATAAGTGGGTCAGGTGTTGATATTAAAAATAAAGAAGGCATCTCCTGACCACGAGCACATGTGCTTTTTAGATGGCGCTCTGCCATGTAAAAAGCAGATGTGCTCGTGGTCAGGAGATGCCTTCTTTATTTTTAATATATGTATGTATGTATATAAACCGATTAAGGCATATAGTGTGGTAATTATAAAATAAATACTTTATTTAACAAATAAAATCTAAATGAATACACGTGTTGCGGTTTTGCGTTTTTCTATATCGATTCTGTTCTATTGTAAACTCAATTATCGAGATTGAATTGTAAAGTTCAGTGGAAAACTAACTGGGAAAATTGCAACATTTTTTTCCAAATTTCTCATCCTTTATTCATGTTCAAATTAGGAATTGATCTTGTGGTGCATCCCATTCTTGGCTCCATTATACGGATCTTGACAGATATAATTGAATGGTTGAGGGGAATAATTTATTTTACGTGATTTGTTGAGGAGTCTTCATTCGATTTTCTATCTCATAGTGTATTGAGGTGAATTATTGATGATCTGAATCCTTTATGCTTAATTCGAAATTTTTTCTTCTATAACTATTTTTAAATTAGTTCAGAAATTTCTTTAGGTGAAAATATTAAATAATATAATATGTACTCAAATACAAGTATCAAATAACATTTTCCCAACTAATTATAGAAATATTCAACATGAAATAGTTAAAATATAAAGAAACCTTTCTGGCTCTTTTTTTCATTTTATAATAATTTTACTTAATTATATAACATATATATATGAACTTATAACAACGCATATGAAATTTCACATTCCTATAAATATATATGATAAAATATAATAATAAATAGAGTAAAATATTAAAAAAGTTGATTCCTGTTCCACTAGATGGCGCTTCCATCTAAAAGGCTTATGTTCTCGTGGTCAGAATATACCTTTTTTGATTTAAATATATATATATATATGTGTATATTGTTGCAAAAAAAATATATAATTGCCAAGGAGATATACCACGAGAGAAAATGCGAAACGGAAAAGTTTATTAAATTGCATATTGTTTCACAAGTTTTACGACCTTTCGGTTCTTTAACGGGTGTGTAAAATTACGCTTAAAATATTTTTGCCAAGAATAATATGCAAAAAGGACTAAGTATGTTTACCAGCAGAGGATTTAATTTAAAAAATGAGTTTTATATTACTGAATAAAGGAAAACTACTACCTATACAAGAATTCAATCGGAAATATTGCAGTGATAGTCAGGATGGTTTATTATGGCGGTTTAATATTTTAAGCTTTTGGGAACCTAAGGCTCTGAATCCAAGTCATTGATGCTTTTTTTTCCTATGCTGCTGCATGTTGAAGGTTCGAAAGCTTGTGAAATGATATACAATTAAAGAAATCGTAAAGATAGAGGCTGCCTGGCCGGCATTCATATTTCTTGAAAATAAAGATACTTCGGCCAGTAAATCTTTTTATTACCTCGACGTTTCGACAAAAATCTTTTGTCCTCGTCAGGAGCAAACAATAATTAAAACATTTGGCACGGCAATAAAAATTATTCTCCAATCTAGAACAATTTTTAACACCTTGCCAAATGTTTCAATTTTTGTTTGCTCCTGACGAGGACAAAAGATTTTTGTCGAAACCTCGAGTTAATAAAAAGATTTACTGGCCGAAGTATCTTTATTTTCAAGAAAAATCAAAGAAATGTTTGCCTTCACATTTTTATCGTGGTATATATAGATATGGTATGATAGTTAATATATTTCATTATTGTATATATTTGAGGATATCTCATTCTCGGTTTGAGAAATTTCCAAAAATACTTTAAATGCTTACAAAGCAACTTTTATTTATTTAGATAACCCAGGTTACTGGAGCGTACAGAAGCCGCCAACTACCTGGCTGTCCTTCTGACCTATGTCTTCTTGGTTTTATTTACAATGCCATTGAAAGTCCAATTCATGAGTTGGCGCTTGGCACAATTAAAAAATATATAAAACGACATTTGACAATTATCCCGCAAATGTTTCTTTTGAACGAAAATTCGAAATTTATTTTAAGGGGAAATAACGATAATTTCTAACCTTAGGGATGAAGTATGAAAGGATGAATTGTGAAGAGTAATGATGAACGGAAAAATAAAGTATCCAGAGATGGGAACCGAACCCACAGTGTTCCGCTTACCGGGTAGATGCCATGTCCACTAGGCTATCCTGGATATATTTTTTCCGTTCGTAAATATTATATGAAATAATTTATAATACATTATAATGCGGTTTATTATTGTAGAACGAGATTTGACAATTTACTTTATTTTTCCGTTCATTATTACTCTTCACAATTCATCTTATCATACTTCATCCCTAAGGTTAGAAATAATCGTTATTTCTCCTTAAAATAAATTTGATTTTTGGTTCAAAAGAAACATTTGCGGGATAATTGTCAAATGTCATTCTCTACAATCATAAACCGCATTATATAGTATTATAAAAAATTATTACCATTAAATTCATAGGTAGATTTATAATTTTATACTGAGCCCCATATATATCATGTAGATAAATTAGATTATACGAAAAGAGAAATAATTTATTGATATTGAAAATGATATAATTATTATTATATTGAACGACAAAATAGTATTTTTCCCTATTCCTATCTGATAAATAAACACCGAAGCTAAAAGAGAACCGTATGGATTTTGTAATTTAACGGAGTAAAGCGAGCTATTCATCTCGAAGGAACCAAAGTAAAATAATAATAGCAATAGAAAAGACTTTAAAGAAATAAAATACAAATAAATTTTCCGATATTGCCAACATTTGAGAGAACTAATTTCAAACAGTATAATATATTGTTTCGATTCTTTAATCTTGAGTTGCTAGATTTGAAGTAGTATTGTCCAACACGTTTTCAATATTAGAAATAGTATATTATAAAATATATTGTAATAATATAATATTATTATATAATTTTATCATAAGTGTGTATACGTTCATTTTATAATAGAAAACACATATACGAGTTATTACTATAGTTAACATAAAATACAATTAAATATATATATTTAAAAAATTGTTTACCATTGATTCATAATATATATATATACATAATTGTTTACAATTACTATGTTGTAAATACGAGGGCCATCCAATAAATAAGTTTCCCTATTTTTTAACAAATAAACAACATTATTTACAATTATGCAGTTTTTTTATTTTCATTATACAACTCATAGACTACTTCTCTACATAATCACCATTTCTGTCCAAACATTTTTGCTACCGTTGTAGCAATTTTTTGATACCACTGTTGAACCAAGCCGTGTCCAGTCTTCGTAGCCAGTGGTTCGCCTCCGCCTGCACTTCGCAAAGTGCTTGCCTCCAAGGTGAAACTTGAGTGCTGGTAAAAGATGGAAGTAGCTTGGGGCAAGTTCCGGAGAATAAGGTGGATGTGTGAAAATTTCCCATTTGAAGTTTTCCAGCAACGTTTGGGTCGTTCGAGCTGCGTGAGGGCGAGCATTGTCATGGACGAGTAACACTTTCCGAGACAAAAGTCCAGGACGTTTCCGTTTTATTGCAGCTCTGAGTTTAGTGAGGACTTCGCAGTACCTCGTAGCGTTAACCGTAGTGTTTGGGGACAGGTAGTCAACCAATAAAACACGCTTACAGTCCCAAAAGACGATAGCCATAACTTTGCCTGTAGAGATTGTGACCTTCGCCTTTTTTGGTGCACTTTTCTCAGGCTTCTTCCACACCATGCTTTATCGTTTTGTTTCTGGAGTTGAATGATGCACCCAGCTTTCATCTCCAGTGACAATACGGGAAAACAGTTGATCTCCATCTCTTCGATGCATTTCCAAGAAAGCTCGGGCTGCTCCATCCGTTTTTGCTTGTGATTTTCCGAGAGCAAACGCGGGACCCATCTTGCGCAGACTTTGCGAAAATTTAAAACATCTGACATGATTGTTCCAATCGAAGAGCGTCCAATTTCGATTCAAGGAGGCAGTCGAATCATTATTTCGTCAATGGTGACGCGACGATCTGCTTACACCACATTCCGAACAGCAGCACCGGCTGCATTGTCCGTAGCAGTAACGGGCCTGCCGCTTCGCTCATCATCATGCACGTTTTTCCGTCCTTTCAAGAACCATGGATGCTCATACATCCTTCACCATACACTGACACTAAATTGCGATGAATATTGACCTCAGTTTCATTTTTCGCCGTGAAAAAACGAATTACAGAACGGAGTTCGCAAGTGGACACGTTCACCAGTGGTAGCTCCATGGAAACTGAAGCGCTACGGACTTGTGCGTACGAGTAGCGTTATTTTGAAGGTCACGCGCTTCCAACGCATCCTAGTGACCATTTCTTACCTACTAACTAATTTTTACAACGTTTCGTTCGCCGAAAAAAAAATAGGGAAACTTATTTATTGGATGCCCCTCGTATATATATGTAGATAAAACAACAATAATTATGTATAATATTGTATTTATATTAATATTAGCTGTATATATACAAAAGAATGTAATATTTAACTGTAATATTTCATTGGTCTTGTAGAACGAGAGTGATACACGCGTTCTCACGTGTTTTAGTAAGAAACACAAACATCCTCGATAAAGAGAGGCGAGTTGCCCCTCGAAATATCGGAATAATAAATATATTTTTAAATCCAATATATGAATATTTTATTAATTTATAGTCTATGTACAATAAAAATTATGAAACGGAATATTTTATAAATTTACATACTTAAGAAAGGTTAAGGTGGAAATATTTTTTTCTATTTAATAAAATATGTTAATAAATATTTTGTGCACCTGCATAGGTTATATTATATAACAATATTATATAGAAATGTTATACAAGGTGGGATCAATAAATAAGGTGAATTATAATTTATTTTAAAAAATAAGAACGATAATAAAATTTTGGACTTTATTTATTCAAAATAATCACCTTGGCTTTCTATACATCGTCTCCATCGTTCTGACAACTTGTAAATACCCTCTTTATAGGCACTCTTAGGAAGCGTGTGAAAAGAATCTTGCACCACTTTCTGGACATCTTCATCCGAGTCAAATCGTTTTCCCTTTAACTCCTTCTTTAGTATTCCAAAAAGGAAATAGTCAGAGGGGGCTAGGTCTGGACTATATGCAGGATGTTCTAAAACTTCCAAACCTAATTTAATGATTGTAGATACAGTTTTACATGATGTATGCGGCCTTGCATTATCATGAAGGAAGAGAACACCTTTACTAAGCTTTCCTCTTCTTTTGTTTCTTATACCTGGCTTTAGCTTATTTACAAGAATGTCACAATAAAGGTCGCTGTTGTTTCAAATTCAAATTGTCGGCTAAGGTAAAAATGGTTATTTTTCTATCCTCCAAATTTAGTTTTCAACCGCATTTATCGTGCTTGGCGTCGCTGTAACAATTGGTCGTCCAGGTCGCTCAATATCGGTACATGTAATTCGTCCATTTTTGAAGTCGTTAACCCATTTATAATTTTTTTTTTGAGACAAACAAGACTCACCATAGATAATGTTCATTCTTTGGCATATTTGAGATGTTTGAATACCTTCTTCATTCAAGAAACGAATAACTGCACTTTGTTCAAGCGTGGTGCAATCCTTCAACGGAGCTTCCATTTTAGTTTATTTATAAGTCTCGCGCTGCGCGTGGGAAAAAAGAACAGAACACCTTAAATAGTCTCTCGATGTTATATTTTAATATTCTGTGGTTTAAATTATTTTTGCTTTTCTAATTTTTAAGAAATAAGATAATTCACCTTATTTATTGATCCCGCCTTGTATAATCTTATTCCTATATACGTACTCAGAGAATGATATTTTAAAAATGGAATATGTAATAATTAGGATATTTTTGATGGTTAACATTTTTATAGAAGAGTAATTATATTCACTATTGCCATTCGATATTATATATTTTCATAAAAACTACGAATATTTTTAACAGTGATATTCCTTTTATTTTAACACTAGCCGAATGACCCGGGCAACGCCCGGGTTTTACCCGATTAAATGTTTTATTCAAATACTATTAGTTACAATTATAAATTGGAGCCGTGGATGTCACTCTTGTGAAACGTCCCTCTCCCAACTTTACATGTACATTAGGTCAGCTGGTATTACCCCCCATTTTCACCGCTAGAGGCGCGAGCGAAAGAACAAATTTGCAAATAACACGACAGATATTCGGGATAGAGACCTGAAATTTTCACTAAGAGTTTTTTTCCAGATTCTACTTTATATACTGTTAAAATTTCAGTCAGCTTAGTTACGTATTGTAGACGTGTATAGTTGACTAACATACATACATACATACGCTGACATTTATATATATAGGGATAATAATATAAATGAGTTTTAAAAATTGTAAAAAAAAAATGCATCGGCCGGGAATCGAACGCGGGCCGCCCGCGTGGAAGGCGAGCATTCTGCCACTGAACCACCGATGCATATAAGAAATGGCCATATTTTGGTATTTATTCCATTCACAAAAGCAAACGATGACAGAATTGATTGTTGATGACTCTGATACTTGTAAATATAATGCTAGCTTTCAAGCGATACTCGCTCTTCTACAGGCTTAATTAAACGCATCAACTGCTTCTTAAAAGAAATGTTTACAAATATATTTACAAAATGAAAGGATTTAAAAGCACGAATGTTTCTTTTATACATAATACAAACTTCAACTGCCCTTACTGCGATGAAAAAATATATTGGGAGGGCTTGGCTCATCATTGGTGAACCCTCCCAGCGATTTCGCCAATTTAATCCACCAGACCGCTTCTTATAAATTATTCTTATATTTATCTTAAATAATTCTTATATTTATAAATATTTTTGTGAAATATAGTTGATGTTTTAATTAAGCCCATTGAAGAGCGATTATTACTTGAAAGGTAGCTTTTTAGAATAAAAAGAAACTCACTGTTAGAAATATTTATAGTTTTTATACGCTTTTCTCACAATTTTTATCTTGAATTATATATATGCTATGATTATAATGTTTTGATGTTCAAATGATAAAGAATTGGACAGTCGTGAAAATAGGAAAGATAATTATTTACTTATCAAGTAGTTTTTATTTTTAATTACTTGAAGCAAATTACACATAAAATTATTTTTCGCAGGTAATATAGAATTTATAAAATGAATCCTATATTCTTGAATTAAAAAATAGGTAGGTGAACTATACATATTTACAATAATATTCAAAGTGGTATCTTCTAAATCTATGGTCAAAAATAAAAGAATAGTCAATGATTAAAATAAAATACATGTTTTAAAAATATATATATTTGCACTTTAGATTATATAATACTAGACGGGTGACCCGGGATTGGCCGTGTGCATATCTACCCGAGTGACATATATTTAAATAAGATTTTTTTTATAATTGTTTGTTATTAGCATTATCTATTTGTTTGCATCAGCATAATTTTATCTAATCTTTGATAGAGGGCGCTGTTCGTGAGCTAAGTAGAATAATTTGAATATATAGTTTTAATAATTGATTTATATATTTTTAAAAATAGCCTATCGTCTTCCCCGTATTTTTTTAACCTATGTATGGAAATTCTGGTTTGAATTAGTGAACTACTGCGAATTTGCATACCGGACATACAAACAAACAAACATACAAACATTCATTTTTATATATATAGATATATATAATTATATTTTAAAATAAAGAGACTTTTTTCTATGTGAATGGGTATGTAACATATCAATTCAATAAGCAGGAATAAGCAAAAACAACATTCAATAAATGAAATCTTTCTCTAAATCAATGTAGTCCTGGCTGAACCCCGCTCTGCATGCTAACCGCGCGGGTTCGGGGAACCGCTCTTAGTATTCTGCCGTGGTGAGCATGAAGCCTTTCATTAGCGTCAACGGGGAAATAATGCCATCTGTCATCCTGACGAATACAAAGTAACCTGCTTGCCAATCTCTTCATTTTGGAATCACCGCGTTGCTTCGTGAATGTAAATAATTATATTTTCTCTGAGAGCCCCTTGTCTCTTAATGAGACTATATACAGAATATATTATAATAAATATATACCATATAAAATTCATATATATATATTATTCGAAAAGATAATGATGTAACGTAAATCTATATGGTGTGGGGTTATCTATCTATAGTTAGTGGTACTACTTTCTAAATGTGGAAGATAAATATGGCAGAGTGATCTAGATGACCCACTTTTTTCTGCACTCTGCACTATTTATTCCATATACACATGTTTATGCTCTATTTTCCTAAATATTTTACGATATTTGGCTTGTGTTCTGTGAATAAACTAAATAATTTCGAAACTTCGCGAAGATCGCGTAAGAACTATCGATATATTGCGACATATTGCAGCGTCATAAAATCTTAAAATCTCCGTTTGATACTCAATCTCATCTGCCTACATTGAACTACTCCTCTTCTACCCGTACACAATCACCTATATTTTCACATTGAACATGAATTTCTTTGAGGAGCAGACGAAAATAAAATTAAGGCAGACATGCTATCAATCTAAGCCAATTGATACACTTACTGATATTTCCTATACTAGACATGATTTCATTTCATGGTGGCAAGGATTGTCCTTGTTTATACATATGGAATATAATTATACTTTGCATATGTGTGTATTTCAAAAGCAGTTTTATTACTTAACCTCACATATGGTGTTAGACTGAGTCTAACACAACAGGAGAGGTCAGGTAACCAAAAGGGCTCCTGACATACACACATATTCAGGGTATATAGCGAAGTTCAATATATATAGCTTAAAAGATTCCTATTTTAAATATTTAAATTTTTGCCTTTTTAATCCAACAGATATAAACGATTATCATGAGGTTATCAAACAGTTGATTGCAATTGCTGAAATGT
Organism: Cordylochernes scorpioides; assembly: GCA_030710605.1. Taxonomy (NCBI): domain Eukaryota; kingdom Metazoa; phylum Arthropoda; class Arachnida; order Pseudoscorpiones; family Chernetidae; genus Cordylochernes; species Cordylochernes scorpioides. The sequence goes on from CP092886.1 coordinate 151,244,684, forward strand.
AACAACATAAAGCTGGTAAAACTATATATATAAGCCACACACAACACCTTTAAACCAATTTAATCTCAATCGAATTCCCACTGTTCTTTTACTTTGTTTTATTGTTTGCCCAGAACAAAGGCTAGAAAATAAAGTAATCCCAAAACCCATTTTGCCAATGGCAATTTTGGCTTTTGGTGCGTTATTCTCCGCTATTAAAAATAAAAACATTTTTGTGTCCTCGTTTGTCACATTATATGTTGAATCGTTTATATTTGAAACATATTTTCTTGTTATATATAAATATAGTAGGACTTTTATAGTTCTTGAAATATATCTTGTATATTTTGGTATGTGAATATATATATATATGTCGTGATCGAATGGAAGGGTGCAACCGTTTTGCATGCAATCAAGAATTAGTTCCAGCTAATTGAGCAGTGCACCCGCGACGTGCCGTAACATTCGCCCACGATGTCTGCCACGTTTATATTTGTACAGTTTTTAATAGATGGATGAATTTGCATATTTACATTTTTACACAAGCTTAACATATTTACATATTTATTTTGGCGAAAAGAGAAATTATACATCCTGATATTATACAAATTATGACACATATACAAGTCTTTATATCTTTATATCTTTAGCAATATACAACATATCTTTACATCAGTTGTTAATAATAGTTATTAATTAAATCCTGGAATGATAGAAAAATAAATATGGAATGATAGAGAGTAAAACCTGTTTCGCTCTCTAATTAACATAATACACATCAGACACACTATTTAAATAGAAATTTCAAAATATTTTTCTATATAATTATATATGAAAAACAATAGAAAAAACAGGAGATGCCTTTTTTTATTTTCAATATATATATATATCTTTTTGTGTTCATAAAGCTCTTAAATAATCAATCATTTAATTGATTATAATTCGCATATATTATTTGCATAGAATTTTGACTTGGTAGTTAAAAGGGCTATATTTTATATATTTTTCATAGCTTCAAACTTTAACGCGCACGAATCAATCCCCACACAAGTTTAATTCATATTCATGATCATATTTATTAAGATATTATTTTATATTAAATTTATCAATTATATCTATATACCTATGACATATTGTCTTTTTGAAAGGAAAATGGAACAAAATGTATAATGTTCCGGATTATAGGATAAAAACTCTTGGAGAACAAACAGGCCAGAATGCTTGGATTTCTGTTTTATATACACTGATTTGTTTTCTACATTACTATCAAAAGTAAAAAATACTTAATTCGAATAAGCAAGCCATTCGTAACGTAACCATATGCGAAAGCAAAATATAAAATAGCGCGGTCAATATTCATTTTTTTGCTTATCCCTAGTACACGTGGTACAGGCCATGTTAATCATGGTGGGTAGAAGTAGGCGACGCTTTTACTGTAAGTGCACCACATGTCTACACACGTGAAAATCAGTTCGACTTTGCACTTACAAATGCAAAAGGAAACTCGCTGTGAGGAAAGATTTTGTAATTTCAAAGGTGTTTCACAATTTAATTATGATTAGAGACTTACAAATGTGCCAGAGCCTCGTTTGGTTACTTGCACTCGCTGGTGGGGTTGGGCTTTTGCAAGACTCGGGGGCCATTGGAGCATTTTTTTAATCAGAAAAAAAGTGTCCAATGCGGGAATCGAACCCGGGTCGTAGGGGTCGAAAACCAACGGTTTAGACCATCCTTCCACCGAGCCCACAGTATATATTATATTTTATCAAGTTTTCTAAATACTAAATATTTAAAAAGCATTTATATTAAAAATATATATATTTAATACACTGAATCAATAATAAATGAAAAACATATTTCGTTTGAAATCACATATGAATGAATCCAACTGTGATAATTTCGATAATGAATTGAATTTTCATTTGTTATTCGAATGATTTATTATGCATAAATTAAATTTGATGTTTTTGTAATCCATGTAAACAGAAGCGTTGTGCAATATTGACAAGTATATTGTTCCTTATCTGAATAATAAACAATTGTGTATATATTTAGAAATGTTAAATATTATCTCCTACATCATATGGTGGCAAGATTACTTATTCAATGAAATATCCCTGGGCGGTTTTAAAGTTTATTGTGCTTGTATTATCATATTAAGAATAACGAGGAACTATATTTGAGGGAGAAAATAAAACGGATTAGACACAATGTGAATAAATAGTTCAAATGTGATATTGTACTTGGATAAGGTGTATAAATTATTAAAAAGGCATCTTCTTATCGTGCAATTGAAAGTTTCTGATGGCTTGCGCCATCTATCGGAATAAATATCAACTATTCTCGTTGATTTTTAATTATTCCAGAATTGGCCAAAAAAGATTAGACACAATTTCGACATTCAAATTGATTCGACTTAGGCAAAATTGGAGTTTCGTAGTTCGCGATTCTTATCTCCAGCGTTTATCGTTCTGTACTCACACATAGGAAGATTTCACGTGAGCCCTCAAAAGCACGATTACGGTTAAACGATAAATGATTTTATTTTTTAATAAACTATTTTATTCTGAGCCTATAAGTAATCATACTTAAATGGTAATATAGAACGTTGCGTTGATCTACACGATATAGAGGTGTGTTGTTGCACAAAATACTCGAGCGTATGCATGAAGCACTCAAGCAATACATGAGCATGTTAGCTGTGTAGTTGGCATAATTATATCATACGTCAAGAACCTCTGGTCAAGACTAATATTTCGAAGGAAAATATTAAATAAGATATTTTAAAACTTATTTGTGAATTATAATTTCAATTTTATAATTTGGCAAAACCGCTAAGAAGTTTCACCATATATATATGAAAGAAAATACATTGCCAAAAAGATATTGTTATACATTTTATAGATAGATGGCGATTTAAAAATTTATAAATATAATTTTTAACTTAATGTTATCATTAGTTTTTAATTAGAATTTTTATAATTTTGTTTGATCCTAGGTTAGAGAAATCAACACCTGAGCGTATATTTAAATACAACGAGATATTCCACATTTTCTATAGAATACATATTTGTGTAGAAGCGACTCATGTGTAAATTGTGCGGTAACACGTGTGTGGGCAGGTGCTTTGATCGAGCGCCTGTGCGAGGTGTCCGGGACCTCGGCCGAGATCGGCAACGTGCGACTGGTGGACCGGCGCCAGCTCTCCCGCGCGGCCAAGTCCCTGCTGAGCGCCAGCAACCGCATCATGTCCCTCACCGACTCCGTCGTCACCAACCGCATCTCGAGCCCCCACAGCAAGGTACTTTTAACCAATACCTCTTATTGCAATCCATCTCAATGTATACAACACTGAAGCAATGGGAGATTAAGGTGATATAATTAGCAATAACATGGAAATATGGAATAGCGAGACATGCAAACATGAACTATTGTAACTTATTTTCTAAATGGTTATATTGGACGTATAACTAGTTTTCATCGAAATTTACATATACATATTAAAGCACGTGATAAAGGCCATGATAATTATGATATGTAGTGAGCAATTGCACATAGGTAAAAAGGCAGTTCAAATTTGCGTTTATAAGTAGCCAGAGACCCATTCAGTTAGTTACATTCACATGTGGGGTGGCAACCTGTGGATTGTTTAAATAAAATTTATGATTTTTATATTTTAAATTGCTCTATACTTACTTGATCCCCGGTTCTGGTTGTCACCAGTTTATATTTCCAGGCTACCAGCCTCTATATTCAGAGTGGTGATATAAGAAACTTCATTTTTAACGAGTCGTGCAGAATAATAGATGTTTGAAAATATTTTTACATTACTCTAAACATACTAAATATTCTAAGGTGTTGATATCTCTTAGGCCACTCTGACTGAGTAATTAACAATATCTGTGGAATGGAGGCGAGAAAGCTGCGCCTGACGACCCTGGCTGTTGGAATGTATGACGTCAATGGCAATGACGTCATCCGCGAAGTTTAGCGAAATAATTAAATTATCGAGAACATTCCAGAGCAGGAAGACAGAGAGCGGGAGGCAAAAAAAAACGATCGACTCGAATTCCTTCCTTCCTGGCGATTACATCGCTTTTCTAGGAACTCTTCAAAACTGCAGGACAGCTTCGTCTCCCGTGACGTCAACTTGTGCGAGTCAATTTCCGTTACTTCAACTTGTGTGTATCCATTTCCCGTGACGTCAACTTGTGTGAGTTTATTTTCCGTGACTTCAACTTGTGCGAGTTTATTTTCCGTGACTTCAACTTGTGTGTATCCACCTCCCGTGACTTCAACTTGTGCGAGTTTATTTTCCCTGACTTCAACTTGTGTATATCCACTTCCCGTGACGTCAACTTGTGCTAGTGTATTTTCCGTGACTTCAACTTGTGTGTATCCATTTCCCGTGACGTCAACTTGGGCGAGTCTATTTTTCGTGACTTCAAATTGTGTGTATCCATTTCCCGTGATGACAACTTGTGCCAGTCTATTTTTCGTGACTTCAAATTGTGTGTATCCATTTCCCGTGACGCCAACGTGTGCGAGTCTATTTTCCGTGACTTCAAATTGTGTGTATCCATTTCCCGTGACGCCAACGTGTGCGAGTCTATTTTCCGTTACTTCAACTTTTTTTTATCCATTTCCCGTGATGCCAACTTGTGCAAGTCTATTTTCCGTGACTTCAACTTGTTTGTATCCATTTCCCGTGACGTAAACTTTGCGAGTCTATTCGCCCTGAAACCTATTCAAACATATATACGTACATATATCGTGTGGGAAGATAATATCTAGACACTATGAGGAAGAACCTCTCTCTTTAAAAGTGCATTAAACAACGCATTTCTCTATTTATTTTTCAATAATTTAAATAATATAACCAATCTGTTTTTACTATGGTTTCGAGCAATGGCCATAATCAATAAAGGGAGGGCTTCGATTACGTAGGACTTATGAAATCATCCGATACTGACAGAAATATGTTTATCCTTATAGTATGATGTTATGATACCTAAGCCACCTCTGTATTAACGAAGAAAATAGCTAGAATACGTGGTTTACAAGTAGACTATTTTTATATCAAATTTTCTAAAAACTGGTGTTGTGGCATATTTATATATATATTAAGAAAAAGGCATCTACTTATCGTGCAACTGAAAGTTGCTGATGGCTTGCGCCATCTATCGGAATAAATATCAACTATTCTCGTTGATTTTCAATTATTCCAGAATTGGCCAAATACCCATTCTTGATTAATCAAGAAAAGCTAACCACGGACGCGTTTCGGGCTGTTGGCCCTCATCAATTCACATTTATATATATATGAGTCTGCACAGAGAAGGTGTCCATAAATGCATTGTTTAAAGCACTTTTAAAGAGGAAGACGCTTCTTTTTATGTTAGATATATATGCAAATATATTGCCGGGAATAGATTAATCTATAATAATTAATGTCTCTCCCGTCAAAATAGACGCTACAACTAAGCGCTATATATATTCGAAGGATAAATGTGTGTTATATAACGTGCTGAAAGTATTCTGAAGGTTTATCTTGAACATTTTCTTGGTTAAGATTAGAGTCATTATATTAGTGTTACACTTTCCAGACTGAAATATTTGGATTTATTTTCCAAGGTAAATAATAAATATCCCCCTAGATACACTTTGATCTTAGCCAAAAGGCCCTAAACCAATATACCTAATAAAGAAAGGGAGAGTAATTAATAAATAGTACATTTACTCCTTTTTTTAATATCGGTTATAGTAATGCTAGTTTAAATTCATTTCAGGTCTAACACCAAAACATAATATTTTTGAGTTCATTTAGAGAGGATTTTTTTAAAGTAACTGTATAGGAACTCTTTTATTTATTGAAATATATTTGTATTGAAATCGTAAAGTTAAAAATACAGACAGAAGTTTCAAACAATTCAAAGCCATATAAGTAGTTCATTTTGATATAAATATAGAAATTTAAAATATATACAGGAAACCCTAAATAAAACGGCCAGCGATATATCGAAAAAAGGCTTCCCTTCAAACTAATTTAAAATAATCCTCTTAAGTAATAATCTGGCTATATAGTATACCAGAGGCTCAGTTCCATTGAGATTCGCTATAGCGATGGTTGACTGAATATAGTTCATCAAAAAGCAAAATTATTTTTACTGATTTTTACTAATTAATTCATCTTTCAAATAGGTTTGCATAATATGAGGAATTGTTTATATATAATTCACTGGGGTTGTGTGCATATCACAAATATTGCTATATTTCTGCTTCAAATATATGTGTTAAAGCATTTCTCGGAATAGAAAAAAGGCCTGCGAAAGATATTTTAAATTTCAACTATAGAATCGACATTCTAGAGTACACTTCAATAATTAAATAAACTAAAGAAATTGGATTTTTCTTTTAATCTTCCACTTAGAATAAAAAAGGTCCTTAACATTAATTGTGTATTCATATAAGAACAGATTTTTTTTTTCCATCCAAGTTATTCGGTAGTTACTTTTTCGAGTTGTAAATTTACAGAAAATGTGTTTTTGCTATTTGTTCTAATTAGAAATAAGGAAATTAACTTTTTGTTGATTCTCACTTTTCTTTTTATATAATTTACTTATTCATAATTAAGCAGATTTTCTGTCTGAGCACGTAATATAGAATTAACATTGCTGGCATAATGCAATTCTTTTTTATTAAGTTAATTAAAACTTGTGCCTTTTTGAATAAATTGGCGACTTAGGGAAATATGATGTTTTTTTAAAGATAGATTTTTTCTAATTAGTATGTAAATTATACAGAGTATCAAATTATGCCGAAATAACTGTTGCGAAACTATTTAGATATTTACAACCGAGACTAATTGCATTTTCTCTATCTTGAAAGAAGATACCTTTACGCTTCTTTCCCGCTCGCTGTTTTTTAATAAATTCTCCAAACTGAAGTTTAAAAAGTTTGCTATATATACGTGAGTTTATTAATACTATAAAAAATGAGCACGTGCGTCTGTGTGATCAATATATTTTCTAAGTGTTGATACATTTTTACTATAGAAGGTCATTTTTAAATCATACAAATTATCATGATTGTGGATATATCGTGATTTGTTCTCATTCCTGTAAATTATTGATCACACGAACGTACAAGCATACATACTCAAAAGTACTCAAATATATAGATAATATGAGAGAATTTGTTCTTTTTTCAAATCAATATGAAATCTCTTTCTTTAATGCATATGTAGGTTATGCGAGGAATATAGTTAGCGATTAGTTATTATAATAAGGACAATGGGTTGTTGGGTAAAGCGTATTTTTTATTTTTGAAGTGAAACAAGCTTTCTCGAGAAAATATTGGCGTGTGCTTGAATATGCGTGCATTGGACTATACTGGAGAACATACAAATCCTTTATTAAGACATCAGTCTTAGACTAAGAAGTGGTCATATGAAAACCTTAAAATTTCAAAATGGACAAAAAAAACTTTCAATAACTGCTTGAAATGCAATAGTTCGGAAGCTTCTCCGGAACATATCATTCTCAGAACTGACAATAGAAGACCTATTTTCCAGGCCTATAACTACCATCACAAAATTGGAGAGGAGTGGACTTCAGGAATTGGTTTAACCATGGAGATAAGCACCACCACTACAGATTCTCTTCTTTCGTTGCCAGCTTGCAACGATATCCTCGCAATGATCATTCACCATCATGTAGTGGAGGAGCAAACGATAAATCTAAGTTCATTTTCCTATTTACTGTTTATAAAAGTTAAATAGGGACCGAGCAACAACTTGATATGGTGCTAGTTAGAATACTTTGCACAGAGGTAGGTTTTTAGAAAAAAATGTATCTTTCTTAGCTAATATACTGGCAGCCAAAGATGTAATGAGATATTTTAATTTCGATTTTTTCTTTGAAAAAAGATGGTGTATTGTATCCCCCTCACTAAAATATTTGGTACGGTTTACCTGAGAAAAAAACGAATGGAGAATTCTCTGATGTGCAATATAGCGTTTTACTGGAAATAGAAGGATGCTAAGTAAATAGCTTTCAGTCAAAGTTAACTATGTAACTACTTATAGTGAGGATATAATTTATAATTTTATTTTTTTTTAACTTATCATTTAGAATAGATTGTTCTATTGCTAACTTGACTATTAATGGCACTACCTTCTGGACCATGCTTATATCATTGCAGTTGATAAACCAAGAAATTTCTGTTGAATTGTGTATGTTGGATGAACCCAATATATATATATATATATATTAAAAATAAAAAGGCATTTCCTGGCCACGAGCACATGTGCTTTTTAGATGGCAGAGCGCCACTTTTTTTCTATTGTTTTTTCATATATTTATATATTTTTTTATTCTTGAGATATCTTCAATAGTTGAGTTATATATTAAATCTAAATATAAAAGGATATAGATGATAATGAGATGTATATAAAATTTCATAGATATTTATGAAATGTTTTAGGATATTGAAATACTGAATGAAGGGGTCTAAATAGAGAGAGAGTTTCAATGTGGGCAAAACGACCTCCTTAGTCAATGTGAAAATATCCCGAATTCATTCTATAATTCTCAACAACACAATATTTTTTTCATTAAGGCTCATAGAATATAGTTATACCATTAACCTCATATTCAATATTTTAAAGGAAATAACATATATTTTTCTTACGATTATTTTAAAATTTGAGATTATTTTAAAATTCATTTATTCAGGTTTAATATAACACAATAGAACACACACACGCACGTTCACACGCCTAAATTTTATTTACTTTTTTTTGTAAATAGTTTGAATTATTTTTTGTTATTTACCCGTAGAAGAGCAAATTTTATCGAAAAAATCATTATTTCAAAAATAAAAAGTTACTCTTTATCCAATAACCCATTGTTTTCCTGAACCTATTTTCAACGATAAAATAAAATATTCAAGATATAAAAGAACTGAAGACCAAATATTTTTAAACATCAAAAGAATATTACGCATCTATTACACAAACGATCTAATTAGCATACCTGATATCGTCATATCCTACAGACTCCAATCAATTACTCCCTCAACGAGATATTGATGCTCTAATTAGTAAGAAGCTTAGGCTTATTTTTCAGTCTATTGTCTTAAAATGTGGCTAATTATTGAATAATTAATATTTGATCGATATTTTTCAGCAAAAAGTCTAAGAAAACGGATAAAAGTTTATTTTAACACTTTGAGGACGGGCGATTCCACAGTTGCATAGGCAGGCAGGCAATAGGGGCTGCTGGAACGGCGGTCTCACATGACGTTTTACATGTAGATTAGGTCAGCTGACACCTCTCCCCCCCCCCCCCAACCCACTGATAGATAGACAAGAAGGTATGGGACAAGTTCCCGGTGGAGGCGAATTCGTGTCGGCCGCCGGTGATTTTATATTTAATTTTGAAAATCGAGGACGCGAATTCGCGTTTTTCGAGCTTGATGCAAAATCAGCAAGAACGCGCGTCCCTCTGGTCGAAAGTGTTAATACCTATGGAGATAATTATTTAGAAGTTTTGTGCTCTCACGTTCTTTGTTACATTTGTAGATGAACCGCAAGGTTTCAAAGCTTGTGATTTATTGTTGTATTAAAAACACTTTTCTCCGTTTTCTTGGACTTTTTTTCTGAAAAAGTAGCCTTTAAATGTTTTAAATTTCATAAAGCTGCGAGTGATATTCGAAGTAACTTAATAAATACTATGGCTTCTACTGAACAACTTAGTAAATGGACAAATTAATAAACCCCTAAGACTTTATATTCCGACTTTAGACAGCCCTCTACTCTTGACCCATCCATGTATGAAACTATAAAGATACCTGATAATTATGTATTTTCTGTGAATATTCTACTAATTATTGTTCTTTAATGAAAATAACTACCTTCTCTCGACTTTTGTATATGAGTTTATGATAAGCTCTTCCTTTCTTTTTCCCCTCTTATTTGATACACAGTAAATAACTTTGATGATTGCTGGTTCTATTACTGTTACTCCTGAATGTACTCTACATTTCTGTTCGTAGAATCTGTGCAAGACTTAATAGAACTTTTGTTGTTGTTATAATAAGCATAGAGCCACTTTTGCTATAATTATCTACAAAGATTATTATTTTGAAAAAGTAATATTTTTATTTTCTCACTTAACTCACTCATTTATATAGTTATTTCGATCAAGTCAAACTATAATTTTATTAGTATTTCATTGTATTCAAAGGCCCTCTCTGTCCTTTTTTAAAATAACATTCTAAATAATATTGAAGATATCGTTATATTAAATGTTGAATAAGGAAATATTCTCGAATCAGCCTCATTCACTATGTAAACAGGTTTTTAAACCCACACATATCAAATCTAAATTAAAGCAAAAGTCTTATAAATAAATACGTTCAGCAGAATTCTTAGATGGGTTTCAATTTATTCGATGCGTATATAAAATAATGTTTTGTAATATTTTGCGCGGTTAATTTTACCTCTACCTTTTTTCCATAAACATATCATAAATTAAATACACAAAGATACTTTCTTTTAAAAAATATTGTTATGTAATTAAAGTAAGTAAGAAGGTTGAATCCGTAACCAATTTAACTTTACATATTATTTATTATTAATAGCAATTATACAAAACAAATCTTGGTATATATGTCTACATGAAAACAACAAAAACAATAAACATTATATACATACAAGTTCCTTTTCAAACACGATCTCATCTATAGCCATTGTTACTCTGTGTAATATTCTAACATATATCACAAGATTATTATATATATTCGAAATATATTTATCAGAAAAAATTATTTTATAGAGAGCATTTTATTTTCATATTTAATTATTAACCACAATGCAGCATAAACGAAATAAATATAGCAAGTTATTTTTTCTTATATATTTTTCATCAAAAATATCCATCATCGACGACATTTATTGCTAGAATATTCGATCATCAAAATCATCATCAATAGATGTGATTAAATTAAGCTGAGGATATTACCTTGAATATCCATTCACACTACGCGATACAGAAAATTCAACGATTTAAAAATATGGAGCATATATACTTCAAATTATTATTAGTATAGTATAAATATCTGGAAAAAGAAAAGAGTCTAAAGGTTTTTGTTGGGAAATATTTATGGATTCGTAGAGGAAGATAAAGATCCTTTATTACCTAAAGGTATAAAACCATAAAATAACAAAAATATCAAATTATATGTACATCAGCAGCTCACGCCGGCCTGCCCTATTCACTTAACCGCTAGCTACCTAACAATCCAACAAGGCCGCGCTATATAGGCAGATATGTCAATTAGCATAAACAATACTAAAACTCTGCAAATATCTGTATATCAAATATCGTAGAAATATCTGCAATTGTCAATTTCAACAGTTTTTTGATAATTAAAAAATATATATTGAAAATTAAAAAGAAAAATAATAATAATAATGTGCTATTTTAAAATGATGGGCAAGGGGGAGGGGCTATAACAACGCTCCCGGAGAGGATTACGCATCTTAGATGAGGAACATAGAATAAATTGATAGATAAACAGAGCTATAGATAAAACAATGATCAAATTTATTCAAACTATAAACATCTATAGAAGGAGTATAGGTTATATATATATATTTTTTATGGATACTTTTATAATTTAAGTTTCAAGAAACTTTCAAAATAGTTTTAATTCATATTAAATTCTTATAAAATATTAGAGATAATATATGATTAGTATTTTATTAGCTTTTTGTATATATATTATGAAACCATAATGTTTCAACCAGAGTGGAAATAGAAGATTGGTACCAGGCCGGGTCTTGTCAAAAACAGGTTCGATCCTACCATTTATTTGTGACAAATCCGTCTGGCACCAATCTTTAGTCACACCGGTTGAACAATTAGGGTCTCCATCATATATATAAAATATAA
>CP092886.1:151256719-151269938 GCA_030710605.1 Cordylochernes scorpioides
TCAAAATATTTATTAAATTTCAATATTTCGACGAGGCTGTTCGCCTATCTTCTTCTCGTAAAATTCAAAAAACATCTAAGCTTATTATCCGCGTGATGCCCGCACGAAACCTGCTGTTTTATATAACACACGTTGGTGTGACCAAATTATTTAATTTGAATTATTGTATCTTCAGAAATAAAATGCTATATATATTTGGCTATTTTTGTTTTAACTGTAGATATGAACAACAAGATATGTCCTCACTTCTTTTTTTCTAGATTTAATTCATTTTGTTTCCTCTCTAATTGTAAATACGCTGCTGTATCACCTCATAAGCATAAATAAACAAGATATGAAATCATCTTAGAAAAGTAATTATCTATATTTTAATTGTTTATATATATGTATATATATTTTGAAAATAGAGCAATCCATAAATAAATCTTCTATTAAAAAGGCTTATATTGGATCAAAATATCATTTATTTTAACTTTTTTAATATTTCAGTTGGCTGAACGCCAACCTTTATCAAGGTGTTATAACATATTTAAATATAATTTAAATATATTTATTTATATATATTTATCTCGCTTAGATATTAATTAATAATGGTAGAGTTAGTCCTAAAGGGTTTCCATATAACAGGCTTGGCTCTATTAAAATAATTATTGTATCTTGGAGAATATAATTACATGGAATGATTCAAACAATGATCGTACCACAGGATTTGGACCGTAACGGTATAATTGGCTGCCTCTTCTAATAATGCACTAAATACAATATTGATCATCTTGGAAAATAAATATTATATATATATATATATATATATATATATATATATATATATGGGACCGTTTACGTATCCTGATAATAACATTGATAACACATTAAATATAATTACTCCAATCAAAATTTAAGGAGAGTAATAAATTATATTAATTAGATTGAATGGATATTTTAGTTCTCTCATGAACCGATAGACTAATCAAAGCTCTGGCAGCAATAAACTAAATTACATTCGGTTCGTCGCAGGCAGCGAGAAAATTAGGTCATTTTCATTCAATGACATTCTAGGCATTTCTATTTTCGTGTATTATTCACCCAAGTGAAAATAAAGTTGAATATTTTCATGCTATTTTAATATGCCATTTTATATTAATATTCATCTGTTAATTGAATATTTAAATATTAAATTATTATAATTATATACAATATTGTTCACTATATTTTGCGCATCTATATATATATTATTCGTGGATGGCTTTTTTTGATATATCAAGAAATTGGATTGGCCAAATATCAGGGAACAGGATAAATCAATGATTAGTTGATTTCTGTTCTACCAGATGGCGTTCTGCCTTCTGTAAAGCACATGTGCTCCTTGTCAGGATATGCGATTTTATTTTTGATTTCAACACCTGATCTTTTTATCTTTTATTTTTCATATAAACTCGTATATATACACCAGAAATGTATATAATACTTATAATGAGGATTTCATAAACAGCAATTAAAGTGCATTAGGATTTAATATTAATACGCCAGTCCATATTTATATAAATATCTAGACACATCTTAATAGACAAAAGAATTGCTATAAATTATTAAATAAAAACAAACGATTGCAATGCGTCTCTTTATACATAAAATTTATTATGCTAGCTTTCGGATCTTATCGATCCTTCCACAGGCCAAGCTGTAAGCTGAGAGAAATAGTATATATAGATGTACAATATTATTTATATACACCTAACGAAGATAGAAAATAAAATATAAAATAAATATAAACACATTTCACGAGTTCACGTTTTCTCGTGGCCAGGCTGCAGTTGTTTCATCTTAGTCCAAACTCAGTTTGTTTTCCTTCCACAGTCAATTGGTCCTTTTATTCTAATGGCTGGGCTGTTTTTTCTTGAATGAGTGGTACTGAGATGGTAGTTCTATACGCCTGTTGATACTGTTTAAATCAATCAATAGCCCTCTCCCTTAAGAAATTTGGTTTAAGAACCTTTTTTACCAACCACCTCTCAATAGGCCAAATACTCCGGAACCCCATCACCAAATCTAATATTAAGAAACGTCCCGACCAGCAACCATATGCCATTTACTCCATAGGTTGCCAAGATTGCAACGCAAAATATGTGGGTGAGACTGGCCGTTTCATTTACAACAGAATTTCCGAGCACAACAGAAATATAATAAACAAAGATCCCAAATCTTTGATCTTCCAGCATACCTCTAAAACCGGCCATGCCTTTAACCTTTCCGACCCAACCTGTCATTACCACAACATCAAATCCAAATATCAAAGATTATTAATAGAATCCTTCGTCTCTCATGATTTAAACAGTATCAACAGGCGTATAGAACTACCATCTCAGTACCACTCATTCAAGAAAAAAACAGCCCAGCCATTAGAATAAAAGGACCAATTGACTGTGGAAGGAAAACAAACTGAGCTTTGGACTAAGATGAAACAACTGCAGCCTGGCAACGAGAAAACGTGAACTCGTGAAATGTGTTTATATTTATTTTATATTTTATTTTCTATCTTCGTTAGGTGTATATAAATAATATTGTACATCTATATATACTATTTCTCTCAGCTTACAGCTTGGCCTGTGGAAGGATCGATAAGATCCGAAAGCTAGCATAATAAATTTTATGTATAAAGAGACGCATTGCTATCGTTTGTTTTTATTTAACACATCTTAATGTAATACGAATTAAATGTAAAGAGATACAAGAGAGTGTTTTATATATACAAGTATACAAAATATTCTTAAAATGAAATCATACGCGTTTATAAAACAATTTTATAAAAATACATTTCAATATATTTTTATTAAAAGGTTGTGGATAAAACTTTAAATTTGATTATCGTATAAATAATATATAAATTAATTTTAAATATGTCTCTCCACATTTTCTAGAAAGGTTTCTAAGCTATTCTTCGATATTTTTAAGCATTTATTGAGATTCATAAATAAACTAATATTAAGAAACTAATAGAGTTAGAGAATTTCATATGAGACCTAGGGAAAGAAGGTAGTTTTCTTTAGATATCCATAATTGCCCTGAGCAGAATAAATTTCTCCATCAATGTTTTTCCAAACCTTCTATCGATTAGCACTTAATTAATACCCGAACATCTTTATATTAGAAATGTGCCTCAGGCAATATTCAGATCGGTTAAAAACTTAAAAGACTAATTTATGGCGATTATCTATTGAAATTTAATTACATACTTAATATATCGATAATTTAAGCCTAATTTAATTTCAAAAATAATATGAAAATAAAAGAGTGATAAGTAAATTACTTCTATTTCAAATATACTTAGTAGATTTTGTTAATATTATTTAATAAGCAAATTTATTGAAATACATTTGCGTGCAACCTATCGATGAAAATTAAAACGATTAAGGCCATTTTACTTTAATATCAACTTTTAAAAAGGTAGCGCATAAAGATTTATTTTATCCATTAAAGTCTTTGTTTTTTCATAAACCTATTCCGTGTGGGAGAGTTCATGTTTAAGCTCGGAAGATCTATAAAATTACATTGAAGGATTAGGTGTAATATCAAGAAAGGAAATATTATAAAAACATTTTAAATAAAATATAATTATTTTTTTTATGTAAAAGGATATAATGGAACGAATTTTCGTAAAATAATATTTATCTTCTATAAAACTTCTCCAACACGCTATGTATATTCCAGACAGTTCATCACTAAAAGTAAACTTCATTTCTCTGCTGGGAGATGATTTAATGCTAAATCTCACTTTCCAAATATTTGGTTTATTATACCCAAACTGGCTTCATTTCAGGTCGGTTAGGTAAATACTTTGGGAAACTCAGAAAATCGCTTTGAATGTAAATTCTATAAAATTAGAAAAATGGAAAGTGAGTTTTTGGACGTAAACCAAATATGATGTGTTTGATAACCCTATTTAGCAGGGTGATGAAATTTGTCAACAACCCAGATTTCAACCCTTTACAATGAGATTTATTAAAATTTCTAAATGGTCGCCGTCTCTTGGACAAGTTCAACAAATTCATTGAATACAAATAAGCAAACATGACATTGTCACTTTATAAATACAAATTTCGAACTGCTTCTACGTGGGTAGCAATGGGATACACTAATAACCTTCTTCAGATATTCTGCCCTTGAGAAGGTGTTGGTCTCCAGTAGCGCTATATTCCCGTATGCTTTTTTATTTCTTCTGTATATCTTCTAGATAGCCAGCTTATCAGTGTATTTTGCTTCTTTCTACCGTTCTTTTTTCAATCATTTCACCCCCAGAGTTTACTTTATTAATACAATCACTCTTTATATATGCTCATTCCCATTCCTCTGTCTTTCTCTACTGACATACGACAGGTATCTTTCCTCTCAATACCTTTTCATTCCTGATTTTGTGAATACATATTAATGCTTCCTTACCCCTCTAGATCCATATTTAATATTCTTCGAATCTTCATTCCCCAACATTTCGAAATGACCAACGACTCGGACAATGCCATACTAGTTTTCTCCAGACCCCGAATCAACTTTCCTTAACTAAATTCTCGTGAGTACTTACAGTATAGGCAAACCTCTGTGCATCATTATTACCATGGTTTACATTAATGTAGAGGAAGTTAACGCTAAATTACCCTATATCATCTGATAGAATAATTTCCTAGATTGGAGTGTAGAGAAAATTTAAAAAAAAATTATTAAATTTTGAGTTTGACACATCTTAAATTATTTCTATAAAAATGCCTATCGCCAAAGAGTAGTTATCGAAATCTAAAAATAAATATTTAATGAGTATAATCCTTAAAATAATATTGAATTATACGAACAATTTTCATAATATTTGACATGCCTACCTAAGATCAGTATTAAGTATCATCAAATTATCGCTCCTAATCGCTGAAAATTATCAATCTACATTTTAACCGTACATTTATTTTTCAAATATATATAGTCTTTTAAATATATGTATAAATTCAAGGAGAAAAATAGCGAAAATATATATTTATAATATAAATCCCGCTTATTATTCCTCAATTAAACTACTATCTGAATAGAAGAATAAAAAATACAATTTTTTTTTTCAAAATTTCTAGAATATAACCTTTATAATAAAGTTATAAAAAAAATATTATATAAATATTCTCCGCCTCAACCTCTAAGGTCTTATCTTTTAAATATTGTGAAATGTTATATAGAATTACTTTAAAGATATATAGGATTGAATTGACAAGTATTTTAACACATGACAAAGAATAATTCATATTAGAATGATAATAAGTAAAATATATATTCAGATTAGGCAATTGGTTTCTTAAATATATACTTTAGTAAGAGTAGAAATTCGTTTTATGATTCTACAAAAATAAGCGCGGAATGATTCTATCTCCAAAATACAGATAGCATTAGGTTTTCTTTTACATGGACCCAGAGTAGCAGCTTTACACACCCAAGATAGTGGACATTGCTGCTGCTGTGATAGAGATGCATGGGGACATCTGAACACTTCATTGGACACGACATTATGTTTTCTCTTAGTAATCTTTAAAATAAACGACAAAATTACATCTCAAAGAAATTAATATTCACATGCATTATATATTAAATTTGATCAAATTGAATATATTTTTAATATAAATTAATAAATTTGATTAAAATTGTGCGTTACCTATATTTAATAAATCAGAATATTTGCAAATGTTGATGGTTATTTTAAATGTTTGTGCTTTTATTAGCGTGACGTTTAGGAATGATTAATTAATATGCTCTTTGAAATTAATTTGTGACTTATTGGATTGCAAAATCAATTTAGCGTTTACATTGACGTAGAGAAAGTTAACGCTAAATTACCCCATATCATCTGACAGAATAATTTCCTAAATTGGAGTGTAGCGAAATTTTTAAAAACACTTTATTAAATTTTGAGTTTGACACATCTTAAATTATTTCTATAAAAAATGCTTATCGCCAAAGAGTAGTTACCAAAGTCTAAAAATAAATATTTAAAGAGTATAAACCTAAAAATAATATTGAATTATGCGAACAATTTTCATATTTATTTACCCATATATAAATCATTTTTGCTAACATAATTTATAGAGAATATGTTAATTATACTGTATTTTATATATATATGGTCTTTTATTATTCTCATAATTAATTTATATTTTATTCTCTCGTTGAACTTTTTTTGTTTTAAATATGTTCGTATTATTTAAAATATTATTAATGAATTATATATTGATCGTTAAAAAGATGCATAATATCTATTGAATTTGATACATCGAATATATTCGATGGATATTAAAATTAATATGTTATAATGTTCTAGATATGAAAGAAATAATCTAGTCGTCTAACATCACTGGAAAATTTCCCATAAATCTGCTTGATGCCATCTCAGAAATTGGAATTCCACACGCCTTGTAAATAAAACAAGAGAACTTAGTCTGAGGTAAAACTCGAACAGTTAACGACCTTATATATGCTCTAGGAACCCAGGATAGACAAAAATATAGTTGATATATGACGTTTTTTTAATCACATTTTTATTGGATTTTATTTGTTTATCTTTTTTATCTATTCCAGAATTTTTGGGCACACTGTCGATATTTTGAAGGAACAAATATATTTATTCTACTTATAGGGTCAAATTTTATACAAATTTATATATATACATATATAATTTTTTTTCATTTTTTTCATATATATATGTTATATTGAAATATTGTTTTATTCAAAAAATTATATTTCATAGATACAAATACTCTGTTGAATCGACCGCCAGAGGTCACTCTTCCCCTATAAATACTCATTGTTGTTGTTTCCCGTTGGCCGGCTCAAATCTTTTGTACATTATGTAAATAGGTTTTTCGTTTTTAGATTCTTACGCATTAAGCCAGGCATTTCTTTTATTAAATTATGTTCTTTTATATATTACTTTAGCTCAATTAAAGCAATTTCTGATCAAAACTACTTTTCTTATTATACTTTCAAGATTTTTGTCACGACTGCATTAACATAGCATAATCCACAATTTTTCTTTTAATAGCATATATAAAAATACATACACAGAACGTGCAAATTTTATATCCAAAGGTGAACAAAGAGTTAGTAAATTCTGGGTCTTTCTTATAACCTGGGAACGCATATATAATGCATTTCTATATTGTAAGAAGTGGCAATAGGTCACATGATTAAAAAGGTAGAATGTTATGCGTGTTAATCCATACGTTTGCATTCATACTGCATAATTATATTATACATATATTTGCTGAGTTTGAATAATTCAAAAGAAGGAATGAATTCATTATAATATAATAAAATATTTATATATAATTAAGTGAACAAATATTTAATCTACACGAATACAATTAATTCTAAATCACTTGGAAAGAGTAATGTTAAATTCATAACCTAAATAATGTTGAAATATCTATGCTTCCCTTTAGGTAAATCTGACCTGCATACAATAACTTGGTGATTTACTGGCGCAAGAGATATTCTGGGGAGGTTCGTCTGTGTTTAATTTCAAATGTGAATATAAATTATTTGTCCATATCGATAAGTAATTTATATCGGTTATGTTATGCTATTTAATACACTACAGGACTTTCTCTCTCTCTCTGAATCACATTTAATATGTAAATATAAATCTTATTTATTGGTTATTGTATTTCTCCAATATTTCATATCGGATAGTTCAACAAAGTTACTAAAAGGTTTTCAAAAATAAAAGAAATATTGCTTCAGATAGAAAATTGAAGTATTTTACTTTAAATGCGACAGAAAAATTAAAATTTATCAAAAGATTATTTGAAGGATGTATGGAACATCCCTCCCCCCCCCCCCATTTTATAAATATAAATTTTGTAAATTTTATTTACATATGATACACTTTTTGGATGCAGTTTATATATGAATGAGCCTCTTTTATATTTTCATACTTTTAATAAAATAGTTAGTGGACATATATTAATTTATTTACACATCATTTGAGAGAGAGATATTTGGAAATGAAATTCCCTAGATAGTTTAAAACAAGGAGCGAATTTATAAAACTTCTTCATCTCAAATAAATATATAGAAATCAGTGTTTGATGTTAAATTACAAACTATTTAGTTGCCGCTGAATTAAATCAGTCACAACGCTTTTCACGGCATTCATTGGCATTCATTTTACAATATTTATTTGAGTTGAATCTGTCCTAGAGATGGTTAGTCTCCTTAATTTCAGGTTCTTCCAATTTGAACGATATAGAGCCAGTTGGTTTATAAATGTAATCCAAAGGCGTACTCTCTCGATTAGGTGTCTTCAATGTGTTTTCAATCATTCCTTCTAATAAGTAATTAATCACATAGCCTTTATTCAACACTAGAAATAATGATAAAACACACAATTTACGCTATTGTTTGGTTTTCATACTAAATATGACGATAAGATTCAAATAGAGACGTTGCATCTTCTATGTGAGATTGGCTGTAGCAAGAGTTCCTTGAACCCAGCTTCCTAGTAAATGAACGTTGTTATTAATGGATGCGGAGAGCCGTATGCGAGATAACATGTGCATTATTAATAGCGAGCCTCCGTCAATTACCTGGTCAATGGCCGTGATGACCAGAACGATGGCAAAGAACTTGGCAGACACTGCCTTTTGAAAGCCTACAAATTTGGAAAAATGGAAAAGATTCTGGCAGAGCATTTTTTAAGTTTGCATAAGGCAGTGCGCAATTGTTTATAAAATAAATTCTATTTATAAAATAAAATTAGTGTATTCTTTACACAAGGGAATAAGAAACAACAACAACAACAAAATTAATGAGAAATCTAAAATGATATTAAAATATATTTGAAGATAGACGCTAAATATTGAATATGGTCATCTCTTTCAAAATTATTTTTGCCTAATAAATGGTAAAACGTTATTTTCAGGAAAATGTATATTTTTCAGATAATCCTGAAATGTGAATATAAAGGATTTGAATATTTATAATTGTAAGAATATAAAAATAGCGATAATCAGAGCCTTTTTATTATTTTATGTAGTAATATACGCACAGGTTTCAAAATTATGAATAAATATTTATTAGTTTTTAGATGAGTAATTCTATCATTTCTTGTTATATGGAAATAATTAATGAAAATGACAATATTTGAAATTTTTTATTACTTTTTAATAATTATTGATATAAAAATATGAACCTGATATTCTACTTAATAGTGGTAGAAATTATTAAAGAGGTTGTATTCAACGTCACTAAATGTTTATCAAAGATAATTGATTTATTTTGTAGATGTTTTTTTAGAAAATGAATGTCGATACTATCTCAGACATTGTAGAATGAGAGATTTGTGAAAATGAATAAATATTACTAATATATTCATAAAATAATATTTAAACGATTTTCTCTAATTGTAATGTGTATTTTATAAAATAAATGTGTAATTTTCGGAGAATAATATCTAACACCTTTTCTCTCTAAAAAATGTGAAGTTATATATCTACACTTACAAAATTAATTTTGAAAATAGAGTAATCCATGAATAAATCTTCAATTAAAAAGGCATATATTGGATCAAAATATCATTTATTTTACAAATATTTCAGTTGTCTGAACGCCAACCTTTATCAAGGTGTTATAACAATTCTGTTGACGTTATGTGGCGCTGAGTTTGTTGTTGACACACATTTAAAATGTTATAATACCTTGATAAAGGTTGGCGTTCAGCCAACTGAAATATTGGTAAAATAAATGATATTTTGATCCAATATATGCCTTTTTAATTAAAAATACAACAATATGTGAATTATTATGTAATATATTATATGATAAGTAAATGTATATATAGATAAATAGTATAAATGGATGGTAAAAATGTAAAAGTGATATTTAAATTCCAATAAGAATCGTATAATCGCTTGAAAAGAAAATTAAAGGAATGAAAATGTAGTAATTTCCTTAATCCTCTATAATCAAAGTGATAATTGGAAACCTTCTAGTTCAGGGTCTGTAATTTATTTTCACATAAATTCCAATCTAAACTCGTCATTCGACCATCTTGTAATTAATTAAATAGAATTGATGGCACATTTCTAGAATTATATATGTTTGAAAAAAGAAGAGAGAGAGAGAGAGAGAGAGATTTTATTTAATTTCTGACAATAAATTTAAACCTTCTTTTATTAGGCATTGAATTCTTCTTTTTTGATAAAACCATGAATAAATAGGAGATTTCCTTTGTTTTTTCCACTTCATTAAGTATTAATTAGCAATTCTTCTAATTGATCTTATCTAACTTCTTTTTGAAGGATTTTTGTCTGATTTCAAATAACTTAATTATAAGTACACACGACAAAATTAATTATCCTTCTTGAAACCCCCACCCTCTTCTTTTTATTTGAAATATAAGAATCAAACTTTATAATTACTGAAAATATTGTCATTATATATATTATCTTAAATGTATGATAGAGAGTGTGAAAAAGTAAAAAAAAAATTAATTAAAAGAAGATAAGAGATAAAATAATTTTAATATATAGAATTTTTAATTAAAATTCATATTTAAATATTTAACATATAGCTTATATATTATTTAAAAATTTATTTTTAATTATTTGTTCTCTAGACCGCTTCTGTGATGTAGGCCCGCCAGATAACGCCGCTTGGCCTTATAAAAACACATTGTTGTGTGTTTTCTTTGGCTGGCTCAAATCTTTTTTATATTTGTAAATATTTAATATTTTATTTTCTTTTTTTTTTTTTTTTTTTTCACGTCTTAAGTCAGGTATTACCTTTTCTCAAATTATGTTTTATATGTGCTCAGTCCAATTGAAGAACTTTGTGATTAAAACTGTTCTATTATATTTTTCAAGAATCACGACTCCAATAATATTGGCTAAATGTTAATATTTTCAAAACTTCTCATGAAATAATTTCTCACTTTTACTCTAATAACATATATATAACCTATTTTCTATTTGTATTAATTTAATTAATGTTTTAAAGTGTCTAATGATGGGATTCACGAGTAAAAGGGAAAAATCTCTCTTAATAAATGTTAGCGTCGAATTAATAATTAGAAAACGCAGTTCTGCGCAGAGAGTAGCGGTCGAAATCTATTGCTTTAATGCAATTAGTAAATTAATTATGGTATTCCTTCAACATGTCCCAACAATACCATTCACCAAATTTCACAATGTATTCTGGCTTTAAATTGTTTCTACCATTTTACTAACTATACAACTTTTAAACATATTTGGACCATTTTCTACCTCTTCTCGTTGGTTGCCAAGAATTTCAAGTCATTTCTGTGCTGGTAAAGACCATTACCATAAACCCTGGAATTCTGGTTTGAATTTGTTCAATTTGTCAAAGATTATGTGGATTTTTCACTTGCCTAAATCTGCACGTTCGGTGAATAGAAGACCAAGTAATGAAATGTTTAAATGCATTAATAAAAAAAAAAATAAATTCTTTTGCCAAATAGAATTCATATATTTTAAACATCGATTGCTTAAGTGGATCAATTATAACTGAAGCTAGTCATTTACAACAAAGAAAATTTTAATTATAAAATAGATATTTTGAAACATTTTTCCCAAACCCTGTATTTTAGTATTTATTTCCATTAATGCCCATAAACAAAATATTCATTAAATTACATAAGGTCTGTCACAATTCATTTTAAAAATTCCTTTCTAATATAAATGACACCCGCGATAACCATTACACAGAAAAGAAATAATATACTATTTTAAATTTATTATTAAAATACCTAAAAACATTGCATATATAGTAAATATTTAAATGCCTTGTTATGATTCACCTTAATTAATACAAATATTTTATCAAAGATATATACTCATTGTCAAAATCCAAGGAAGTATGAAGTCTTTGATATCGCCGGCCGTCTACTTTTTTTTTTAAGGAGACATAGGCAATTTTGTTCATAATTGGTTATCTCGTGAGTTTTCAATAAAGGGCACGTGTATCAAATATCTTCAGAATTATTGTATGAATTCCGATATACATGCTGAAAGGAACAATTTCCTTATATTTTATCCATGAGTGTATATAATCTAATGTAAATAAGGAAATAAAAGGAAATAAAATTCTCCTAATTGAGTAATAAACGCGTGAAATCTCCAGCTTAACATAAAACCTCTGGAAGATAGAGTAAAGCTCCATCTAAAACATCAATCGGGCCAAACGCTAGAGGTGTGCTCCTTTAAACTTCATATAATTACCCGATCCACCAACTATTTTCTCTTCAACGTTATTAAATTGTCTTTGGAACAAGTTTCCAAACGAGCTAATCTTTTGATAATTTCTTCTGCTTCACCTAGTTTGTAAAGCCTCGAACGGGGAAAATCCTCTTTAATACACATGATAAATTATCTGGATATTTGGGTATTTTATTTTATCTTTATTCAAATCAATTAAATATATTAATCGTTAAAGTATTTATATATATATATTGGATTCTGTTATATCTCTCTCTAATTATATATATATAGTATATGATATGGTAAGGAATATTATATGAAAATTATGTTTGTAAAATATATTTCAGTGAGATATTTGTATATATAATTGAAAATAAATTATTAAATATATATAAATATAAATACAATTAACCGACGCTTTTTTGTTTATATTTTAACTATAATTATACCTATATATACGCTTTATTATTGTATTCATTTTATTTAAAATAATTTATTATATATATACATATATTTATTATATTAAAATAATTCAAGAATATATAAATATAAATATATTTATATTTCAATATTTTTTATATTTAAATAGTGTTTAATTAGGTTTCGAACCATTTACGATTATTTGGTTTTCTATAAATTATGTTTTTTTTTTCATCTTTAATAAAAACTCAACTAATTTTTATAATTTTTATAATTACTTTAAACATAAAATATCTTATAAAAGCGGCATTAAGAACCGGCAAAATATATCATATATCCTCGTCATAAATAAATATTGTTCTCGTTTTAAGCAGATAGAACTGTAGTTCTTTCACAATCATTTATTTCCAAATGAAATAAAATATAAACCTGTATTTAAATTCACTTTGCGGAGGTGAAGGATTACAAGCTATAACAAATATTTCGAGCTAAAAAAATATATATATTCTAAATTTTGAATAAAGATGGATCGATAATATCATGTAACTATATTTCCATATATA
>CP092886.1:151270038-151313078 GCA_030710605.1 Cordylochernes scorpioides
CATGTTGTATAGAAACACATCTATAAATAATTATGCGCATGATTAATCTGTGTCATTGCATCACCATATGTAATGTACTTTGTACAAACTAAAGACAAATAAATAAAACTATGTAATAGATTAAGAGCTAAGTTAAAGCAAGATTGGGAAGTTCAAAAACGTCTAAAATCGAGAGAGAAATCCAACAACCCTGAAAAGGAATTCGGCAGCCCGTTGCCATCTGGTCCAAAGGGTGCAGAATGCCCCAGACGTTCAAAGTTCAAATTCGCAGATGCCTCCCCCCCCCTCCTCGGGAATGGTATATAAACACCTCGGTTTTAGCCGACAATAGTTAGTTAGTCCGCAGTTAGTCAGCAGTCACCCCTTTCACCGTCGGTCGTAGCCAGGACCACCTCATCTCCATGTAAAACAGTAAGAAATACTCTAAATTTCCATCTTGCTTAGCTCAACTCCTATCTGTACATGGAACTTTCCTACTACAGCTGTGTCTCTTCGTTTTGTGTGTGTGGTTCCCAAGCTTTCCACTCTGCCTCGACCACGACTGCCTGTATTCTGTGAAAACTGTTAAAGGTTTTCCAAAGTGCAGAGAGGTACTGGAAAACTCTCAACGCCCTGACTGTCCCTCTCGGCTACTACAGGTTTGACCACCGGTTACCACAGCTTATAGCGAGAGTCGACAGGATCTCATCACAGATAAGTAGACAGCAACTCCTTTATCACAGCAAAGTCGACAGGATTCTACAAGAGGCTACCAGACCTCAACATATTACAGAGAGTCGACAGGATTCTACAAGGCTTACCAGACCTCACTTTCATCACATATATATTTTTTTTAATCACACACACAAAGCTTTATTAATACCACCGGTCTTATACAGATTCACCACAGGAAAAATAATAGATGGAACTCTTATACTTCAGGCCGTTCAACAGCCTCCAGGTCCGACGCATGTCCAATGGCCTCACGTTCCTTTGTGAATACGTAATGGTTAGCGAATCACTGAAAAGGCGAGTGTGGAATCAGCCGCGTTCTAGTCTTCGCTTTCCTCGTCCAAATGGACCACGGCCTTCGGCGATTTATTAATCTCTTTCAAACGGTGACTGCGGCCTTGTAGAATTTATATAAACCAAAAAGAAGACATTGATCAAACGTCATTGCATTCATCCAGTTATAAATTTGTTGACTATTGGATTGAGACAAGGATTAATCATCCAAGTGTTATTCCCGACATCTATATTAAGATGACCTTAATGCAAATTTCGGTCGATTTGATGACTTATCGTATGGTACATCATGAAACTGTCACCGTACTGGCCAATATCATCACCCGAAACCCTGATATACAGTTTGTCTACTGGTCGAAATTTGTTAACAGCTAGTGTTTTCAAGATATTTTGTTAGGAATATTTGAAATTTAATATATATTATTAATAAAATGTGTTTTGATGCAATTTTGAACAATAGTGATGTTCCCATCATCCATTTATTTGCTACATCTTTATAATTTGTATAAGTATATGTGTACAAGTATACTTATATATGTGTCTATCTATAATATCCTGACCACTATACATTACAATATTATTATAGAAATTGTCGTGTATTCACAGCTGTCTAAATATTTGAATTATTAGGTAAGTGAAGCCCCAATATGAAGAAAAATAAACGTTTGTTAATGGATATCTTGTAAGGGCAATGTAGGGACATTCTGGATCAAAAAGGGACGAAGAATCAATGCAATAGCTAGATTAGCTGTTTCGCATGTGGGAACTGAAAGGTTTGGGGATTCTAAAATGGATTCCTAGAACACTAGGGAAAATTTTATCGAAAAATATTCGTTAAAATTTTATAATCAAGTTTTTTTCAAGTTTTCACGCTAAACAATTTCCTGAAAATTCAATTTATCGCAAACTTTAATTAAAATATAGTTTTATTTAATATAGCTTTGAGAGAGAGAGAGGACATATAATTAAACCAACTTCTCATTTATTAGATACAAAGTAAATACCTCAAGTATTTGTATAAAATAAAAGTAGAAAAATAACAATTAATTTAAATTACAATTTTAATATGTTATTAGAATAAGTATTTAAAGTGAAAGATAACACCAAAATATATATACATTCTCACTAATTTAATTAGCTTTTCAATTATGAAGAACAAAATCCTTATAATTACCCAAAATGTGGAATATTTAATGCATGAACAATTTATTCAAAATTCATGTTTCACATTTAAATATTATAACATTAAAATTTAATTCTTAATTTAGGAAAAGTAGGATAATTATCGTTATTAATAATGAGATAATAAATTAACAATATTAATTATAGAAGAATAAAAGTTAATTAGAGAGAGAAGTTTAGCTAAGGATAAATCGTGCTTTAATTAATCACTTAATGAATTTAAAACAAAATTTAGAACCTCTGGATTTGAGCGAGGCACCAAGGGGAAGCTTAATCACATCGTATATACCTGGGAGAAGGGAGTCATTACAGAAGGGAGTATGTGGAATGGCCCTTCAACAGTTACTCTTTATAATTATGCCCCATAATTTTAATTATATGAAGTAAAATTATAATTATAATTTTTTTATAAAATATAGTGGTGGTGCTTATCTCCATGGTTAAACCAATTCTGAAGTCCACTCCTCTCCAATTATAATATATACAACATAAAACCACAGAAAATTTTAATTCCGCATACTTTAAAATTTCTATATACCTTTTAAATTTCTAAGCAATAGGTGAGAATTGTACATAGTTAAATTAATAACATTTTACTCCGTTAAATAAATAATTTAATTCAAATTAATGAAATCTATTTTGTTAGTGTGTGTATCCAGATCGCTCCCGACACCACTGTATTCGGACTTGTCAGTGTACGGGTGTGAAAGTTTGACATCGTAACGGTCGGCGAGTTCTTAGATTCTGGTCTCTCAGTCGTCTGCCGATGGCCATTTTGGACACTTGTGTGCCGGTTCACACGTTGGATGGTAGATAACGTCGAATCCGATGCTGAACAGTCGTTCTGATTCTCTCTATACTCACATTCTGTTGCGTCCCTTGGTCGACCGAAGTTGCATTCTTCGCTGTTGACTCACTCTTGTCAATTCCCTTGTCAAACTCCGGCACAAATGTCGCGCGATTAGTCGAATTGACCAACAAGCTTATTTCAATCCAACGGCACAATTACTTTCAAACTCTGACCTGTGTTCGTAATAAGCCCGAATCTTTCGACGAAAATTTATACAGTAGAAATAGGCTTACAACAAAACAAAGTAAACGGAATTTTTTTTAAATCCACTCGTTTCGCGCTGATTATTGAGTCTAGAATATTTTTCCTGAATGCACAGTTCAGATGCGCTGGAGTTTTTTATTTGCATAAATTGGTCACCAAATTTCAAATATCGTCATGTTTGGTCGAAAAGTATTTTCATATGAATCGGACAACTCCTTGGTGCGTCGATAATTTTGTTATAGAATATACATGACTACTATTTTTTATCTAATACCTTTTTATATTCAAATCAATAGAACTGTTTGTGTGAATTTAAACAGATGTCTAGGAATATGTTTAAAAGACGTATATTTAAAACCTTTGTCTTAGCAAACTTGGGTTATTTATAAAATCGCTTTTGAAGTGTATTTACATAACCATAAATATAACGGTGTAGGTCTATAAGTGATAACAACATATGATCATTGTAAACCTATAATTTTAGATGCTTATTTATTTCATATATTTGAGTTGTGAGTGTTGAATAAAGAGGAATACGCAATTACTATATTTTAAATTTGACTTATACGCGACCATTTGCGTTTCAAAGACAATAAATAACCTCGTAAAAAAGGGTATTAATCAGTCCATCGAAATCTTGAAAATAAAACATCCTATTCCATTCAAAATATTCCCCATCATTAAAATATTTATTTTCGCAACTTTCAAAATAGCCTAATTATTCAAAATATCTCCAATTAAAAATTAAGAATTGAAATATATATATTAAATAATATATTATTTATATATAATAAATGTTTTTAAAGTATTTTTGAATACAATGAATTTTAAATGCCTCATACTTGCTCAACATTCTCTACTTACAAAGGAAAATAGCAAGAAGGGCCATTGTCTCTAAACCCTGAGGAATAAAACAGCACGCTCGAGTTGATGACAGTTTATCTCTCAAGTTGTTTCAGCAA
This sequence comes from Cordylochernes scorpioides, assembly GCA_030710605.1. Classification (NCBI taxonomy): domain Eukaryota; kingdom Metazoa; phylum Arthropoda; class Arachnida; order Pseudoscorpiones; family Chernetidae; genus Cordylochernes; species Cordylochernes scorpioides. The sequence goes on from CP092886.1 coordinate 151,274,242, forward strand.
TTCCGTGCAGATTGAAGTGGGCGCCTTTACTTTCTAATTTCCTGTGATTTCTTGGAGAACTTCTTTTACTGAAATACCTTCAGAGAGTTTCCCAATAAGAAAAAACTCAACTGCTAAAGCATTTTTTCCCTGATCTTTTGTTTTCTAATTTTGTCGTCAGATTAAAATGTCATTAAAATGGGAAAATCATTGAAAGCAAACAAGAAAGATTTCTAATAAATTAGATTATATTTAATTTTATATAAAATTGTTTTGTTGTAGCGCTGGAGTAATCTATTAAATGGTTCAAGTAACGAAAACAATATTGGAGGCGAGGTGGAAACAATTTGCTGGAGATTGGGTGAATTCCCCGGCGTGTGTCAAGGGCCGTTGTCCCCGGTCAGCGACCGTTGTTGCGTCACACACGCAACCTGATTACCTCACAATCGAACTGTCTCTTTCATTAATTCCACACGAAACACCTTTTGATTTCACTTTATGCTACATATTCATATTTTGACGTGATTCCGAATCAGTTTTAAAATATTAACATTAATTATTATTATTTTGTGAACCTAAAATAATAATAATGTTATTTCATTTGAATAATATTTAGCGCTTGCATGTCAAAATATGCTTAGTATGATTTAATATTCAATTATATGTTTCAAATATTTTTGTTTTTATATAGAATGAATAATTCAAAAATGTAAATTATTACAATAGTTAATGTATTTAGAGATGATGACTAATTCAAAAAACCTTGTTACAACTACTGTAATTTCAGCGTTTGGGACTTAATGAGAAATTAGAGCGCTATTAAAAAATAAATATCTATATATATTTGTTAACTTGTTCATTCCCAAATAATTAAAACATGGCGTTTTTTATGAATTACTGATAATTAATCATGTAAAATATTTTATAGAGAATATTCTCTGCTCTCTTATTTAAATTAATATTTGATTCCATTGAGTGTTGTGTGTAGAGATTCAAATTTATAAGAATTTTATAGGATTATTTCTATAGAGAGTGATATCTTTATAATTTTAAATGATATGCGATGTTTTTCCGTAAATCGTTCATATGACAAAGGAAGCCTTCTCTTACATATTTCTACTTTGAGCCATATGATAATAAAGAAAGTGATTTATGATGGCTGTAACAACTTTGTTTGTGAACATAATCCTTTTCATTAGTGAAGTGCACAAGATTATGTCATATCAATAAAAAGATAGATTTGTGTTTGAGTCAAGGTTTATCGATGGTGAATTGGTGCCAAATGTCTGTGAAGGGCCTGTTCTACTTCAATCTAGAATGGGAGGATCTAGAGATTTACTAGCATTCCTTACTATCTCTATTCCTAATATTTGTCAGTTTCTCGGCTCTTGAACAGTCCCTGATCTCCTGTGGCACCATACCAACTTTAAATGTCGCTTTATTTCGGTCTCTATTTCCCCCTCAGTTATATTTTAAGTCATAAAAAAATGAAGCTTCCAGGGTTAAGTTTCTTGTGTAACTTTTATTTTCAAGCTTTCGGACTTGTCAGTCCTTCAACAGGATTATCACTTTAATAACTTAATAATAAATACAATTTTTATATACATATTATTTTGAAAATAGAGCAACCATATTTAATTCATTAGATAATAAAAAGGCATATATTGGATTTAATAAAATATTTATTTTGCCAATATTTCGGCTGGCTGAACGCCAACCTTTATCGAGGCATTACATTTTTGTATACACAAACTCAGCGCCGCATAGTGTTATAATATCACAGTTGAAATCAATTAAAATACAGAGTAGGTGGGATAAATTTGTGAATGAAAAAATTATTATAAAAATTGCAATCAAATATGTAAAATATATTAAAATATTAAAGGAAAAATATGAGTTCTATCTTTATATTTAAAAAAATTGTAATAAGTACATAAATGAATACATGAATTATTTTATGTTCCTATTACAATTTTTTAAATATAAAGATAGAACTCATATTTTTCCTTTAATATTTTAATATATTTTACATATTTGATTGCAATTTTTATAATATTTTTTTCATTCACAAATTTCTCCCACCTACTCTGTATTTTAATTGATTTCAGCAGATGGCGCAAGCCATCAACAACTTTTATTTGCACGATCAGGAGATGACTTTTTATGAATATTACTATATTTAAATAAAAGGAATTTTAAAAAAATATTTTGTCAAACAATTGAAATAATTATTGTACATGTATATAAGATGGATATTAAATATACATCAATGGAGAATTACAAGGTATATAAATCCTTAGAAACCAAGCATCGGCTTCCATCCCATTAGGCCGGGGTCGGCGACTCTGCTATAAAATGACCATAAAGGCAAATTCAATTGAACACCCCCAGCTATCTAGCAACGGGGCCATTATCAAATTTGGGAAATTACCCATTTTTTGTGTCTTCCAGCCTAATGAGTGGGCATGACCTCCCTTTTTGTCGCCCGTGCTTATTCTCGTGCCTATGGACCGGATTTCATTATCTCTCTGACACCCGATAAAAGTTTTGACATGAAAATTCTGGATAACCTTGTCTAATTATCAGGGGGCTGTTCCTGAATCTATTCCATGAATGGCGTCATCTAGAATCAAATTACTAATTATTAAATACCCTTATTAAATTTTACTTCTGTTCGCAATTATACAACATTAACTATTTTATTAAACCATTAATATATCACTATCATATATTTATTTTTTAGAAGAGCTCTAAACAACACACAAACATTAAATATTTTTATAATATGATGTACAATATTTAATAAAAACAAGATATTAAAAAGCATTTTAAAATGTTTTAACAGCACAACTATTTGAATGTTTCAAATTTACGTTTAAAAGCTTCCATTTTGAGAATATAGAAGTATGGATTATCCATACATTGTTATTTCATAAAACCATAAACTCAGTTTGTATTGAGTTTTTATATTTATACAATAAATATGAATTATCAATTCAATAAATATATTTATGGAAATATAGTTACATGATATTAGCTATCCATCTTTATTCAAAATTTAGAATATATATATGTTTTGGCTCGAAATATTTGTTATAGCTTGTAATCCTTTACCTCCGCAAAGTGAATTTAAATACAGGTTTATATTTTATTTCATTTGGAAATAAATGGTCGTGAAAGAACTACAGTTCTATATGCTTAAAACGAGAACAATATTTATTTATGACGAGGATATATGATATATTTTGCCGGTTCTTAATGCCACTTTTATAAGATATTTTATGTTTAAAGTAATTATAAAAATTATAAAAATTAGTTGAATTGTTTTATTAAAGATGATAAAACCATAATTTATAGAAAACCAAATAATCGTAAATGGTTCGAAACCTAATTAAACACTATTTAAATATAAAAAATATTAAAATATAAATATATTTATATATATATGTTCTTGAATTATATTTTAATATAATAAATATATGAATATATATAATAAATTATTTTAAATAAAATGAATACAATATTAAAGCGTATATATAGGTATAATTATAGTTAAAATATAAACAAAAAAGCGTCGGTTAATTGTATTTATAATTATATATATTTTTAATAATTTATTTTCAATTATATATCCAAATATCTCACTGAAATATATTTTACAAACATAATTTTCATATAATATTCCTTACCATATCATATACTATATATATAATTAGAGAGAGATATAACAGAAAAAAAATCCAATATATATATATAAATACTTTAACGATTAATGTATTTAATTGCTTTGAAAAAAGATAAAATACCCAAATATCCAGATAATTTATCATGTGTATTAAAGGGGATTTTCCCCGTTCGAGGCTTTACAAACTAGGTGAAGCAGAAGAAATTATCAAAAGATTAGCTCGTTTGGAAACTTGTTCCAAAGACAATTTAATAACGTTGAAGAGAAAACAGTTGGTGGATCGGGTAATTATATGAAGTTTAAAGGAGCACACCTCTAGCGTTTGGCCCGATTGATGTTTTAGATGGAGCTTTACTCTATCTTCCAGAGGTTTTATGTTAAGCTGGAGATTTCACGCGTTTATTACTCAATTAGGAGAATTTTTATTTCCTTTTATTTCCTTATTTACATTAGATTATATACACTCATGGATAAAATATAAGGAAATTGTTCCTTTCAGCATGTATATCGGAATTCATACAATAATTCTGAAGATATTTGATACACGTGCCCTTTATTGAAAACTCACGAGATAACCAATTATGAACAAAATTGCCTCTGTCTCCTTAAAAAAAAGTAGACGGCCGGCGATATCAAAGACTTCATACTTCCTTGGATTTTGACAATGAGTATATATCTTTGATAAAATATTTGTATTAATTAAGGTGAATAATATAACAAAGTATTTAAATATTTACTATAAATGAAATTTTTATTTTGAATTTTAATAATAATTTTAATAATTTCAATTTTGTGTGATGGTTATCGCGGGTGTAATTTATATTAGAAAAATAAATTCAAATAATTTTGTCACAGACTTTATGTAATTGAAAGAATATTCTGTTTATGGGCACTCATTGATATAAAGACTCAAATACAGGATTTGAGCAAAATATTTTAAAATATATATTTAATCATTAAAATTTTTATTTGTTGTAAAAGACTAGCTTTAGTAATAATTGATCCATTTTAGCAATCGATGCTTAAAATATATGAATTCTATTTGGCAAAAAGGATTTCTTCTTTTGATGAATGCATTTAAACATTTCATTACTTGGTCTTCTATTCACCGAACGTGCAGATTTAGGCCAGTGAAAAATCCACATAATCTTTGACAAATTGAACAAATTCAAACCAGAATTCCAGGGTTTATGGTAATGGTCTTTACCAGCACAGAAATGACTTGAAATTCTTGGCAACCAACGAGAAGAGGTAGAAAATGGACCAAATATGTTTAAAAGTTGTATAGTTAGTAAAATGGTAGGAACAATTTAAAGGCAGAATACATTGTGAAATTTGGTGAATGGTATTGTTGGGACATGTTGAAGGAATACCATAATTAATTCACTAATTGCATTAAAGCAATAGATTTCAACCGCTACTCTCTGCGCAGAACTGCGTTTTATAATTATTAATTCGACGCTAACATTTATTAAGAGAGATTTGTCCCTTTTACTCGTGAATCCCATCATTAGACACTTTAAAACATTAATTAAATTAATACAAATAGAAAATAGGTTATATATATGTTATAGTAAAATTATATAGTATTAGAGTAAAATTGAGAAATTATTTCATGAGAGGTTTTGAAAATATTAACATTTAGCCAATTTTTTTGGAGTCGGATTTCTTAAAAAATATAATAGAACAGTTTTAATCACAAAGTTCTTCAATTGGACTGAGTACATATAAAACATAATTTGAGAAAAGTAATACCTGACTTAAGACGTGAAGAATAAAAAAATAAAATAAAATATTAAATATTTACAAATCTACAAAAAGATTTGAGCCAGCCAAAGAAAACACACAATGTGTTTTTATAAGGCAAAGCGTCGCTATCTGGCGGCCTACTTCACAGAAGCGGTTCTAGAGAACAAATAATTAAAAATAAAATTTTAAATAATATATAAGCTCTATGTTAAATATTTAAATATGAATTTTAATTAAAAAATTCTATATAATAAAATTCTTTTATCTCTTATCTTCTTTTAATTAATTATTTTTTTTTTACTTTTTCACACTCTCTATCATACATTTAAGATAATATATATTAAGACAATATTTTCAGTAATTATAAAGTTTGATTCTTATATTTTAAATAAAAAGAAGAGGGTGGGGGTTTCAAGAAGGATAATTAATTTTGTCGTGTGTACTTATAATTAAGTTATTTGAAATCAGACAAAAATCCTTCAAAAAGAAGTTAGATAAGATCAATTAGAAGAATTGCTAATTAATACTTAATGAAGTGGAAAAACAAAGGAAATCTCCTATTTATTCATGGTTTTATCAAAAAAGAGGAATTCAATGCCTAATAAAAGAAGGATTAAATTTATTGTCAGAAATTAATTAAAATCTTCTTTTTTCAAACATATATAATTCTAGAAATGTGCCATCAATTCTATTTAATTAATTACAAGATGGTCGAATGACGAGTTTAGATTGGAATTTATGTGAAAATAAATTACAGACCCTGAACTAGAAGGTTTCCAATTATCACTTTGATTATAGAGGATTAAGGAAATTACTACATTTTCATTCCTTTAATTTTCTTTTCAAGCGATTATACGATTCTTATTGGAATTTAAATATCACTTTTACATTTTTACCATCCATTTATACATTTGCCCTTTTTTTAGTGAATCTATATAAACACGCGATAAACTGATATTTATACACAACTATATATACATTTACTTATCATATAATGTATTACATAATAATTCACATATTAGAAAGAAGGAATCATATATCGCCGCAACTCTTTTTATTATTATAGCGGTTAAGGAAGCTTTCGGGCAAGCCCTTCTTCAGCTAATTATATTGTACAAACAAAGAGAGATTATATATCGTTTTTAATATAAATCAAAATAAACGAAAAGAAATTTACCACGCCCCTATCGCCCTCGTTTCAATAGCACCGCGTGGCCACGTTATGTCTGATCCTAACTTCAAATGTAATATGGTACAAAAATATCTTAAAAGAAAGTTACGTAATTGAATAAATATAAAGAATCAACTATAAACAGTTCAAAGGATTTAGTGGAGATTTTTAGGATAGAAGGGGAACGTACTGTGATGGCAACTGTATACTTTTGTTTAATGGTTTAGGGTGCTTCATGGTTTCTATTGCTTCAAGAATGAGTCTTTGGGTTTTAGTTTTGGCATTTGTATGGAGGATTCTGGTATTATTGAAGTCTGGAGTGTGTCCGGTTTCTCTGACGTGGTCAACAATTAAGGAGTTTGGGTTTAGTTTAGAGATGTTTCTTTGGTGTTCTTTGATTCTGATTGAAAGATCTCTTGATGTCTCACCGATGTAGACACTATTGCAGTTGAGGCAGGGAATTTGGTAAACTAAATCTTTTTTCTGTTTCTGGTCGGTGCTTTTGGTGATTGGGTTTCTTAGAATCGAGCCCATGGAAGGTGAACCTCTGAAGATGGTTTTTATGCCAAAACTTTTGAGTTTGCGGGCTATTGTAATTGTAGATTCTGTATATGGTAAGTAACAGGTGGAGATGTACTGATTGGAGTTATTTCTGGGAGTCCCTGGTTTATATCTATTTCTTTTAATGAAAGGAAGCGGGTATCCAGATTTAAGAAGCTGGTTTTCGATAGATTTAAGTTCCTTATTGTATTCTATTTTTGAAGAACAGTGGGTAAAAGCTCTTTTCGTCAAGGTACGTACAACTGTTATTTTGTGGGAGATGGGAGAATTGGAGGCAAAGTGTAGGTACTGCGTTGGGGAGGTAGGTTTTCTATAAACTTTTGTTGTAAAACCGGTTCTATTTCTGGTAAATAAAATGTCAAGGAATGGCAGGCTTCCGTTATTTTCTTTTTCTATTGTAAATTGAATAGATGAGTTGAAGCTATTGAGGGTTTCTAGGATGTGATTTTCACTGTTTTCTGTGATTATGCAAAAAATATCATCGACGTATCTTGACCAGATTAATATTTCGTTGGGTTTTATTTCAGTGATCCACGAGTCAATGGTGGAGAGAACTATTTCGGCTAGAATTGTAGACAGTGAGCTTCCCATCGGGGTGCCTTTTATTTGGTTGTAGTATTCTTCTGTAAATTTAACTGTTGTGCTCTTTAAGCACCGACCAGAAACAGAAAAAAGATTTAGTTTACCAAATTCTCTGCCTCAACTGCAATAGTGTCTACATCGGTGAGACATCAAGAGATCTTTCAATCAGAATCAAAGAACACCAAAGAAACATCTCTAAACTAAACCCAAACTCCTTAATTGTTGACCACGTCAGAGAAACCGGACACACTCCAGACTTCAATAATACCAGAATCCTCCATACAAATGCCAAAACTAAAACCCAAAGACTCATTCTTGAAGCAATAGAAACCATGAATCACCCTAAACCATTAAACAAAAGTATACAGTTGCCATCACAGTACGTTCCCCTTCTATCCTAAAAATCTCCACTAAATCCTTTGAACTGTTTATAGTTGATTCTTTATATTTATTCAATTACGTAACTTTCTTTTAAGATATTTTTGTACCATATTACATTTGAAGTTAGGATCAGACATAACGTGGCCACGCGGTGCTATTGAAACGAGGGCGATAGGGGCGTGGTAAATTTCTTTTCGTTTATTTTGATTTATATTAAAAACGATATATAATCTCTCTTTGTTTGTACAATATAATTAGCTGAAGAAGGGCTTGCCCGAAAGCTTCCTTAACCGCTATAATAATAAAAAGAGTTGCGGCGATATATGATTCCTTCTTTCTAATTTGTCGAAATCCGCAAACCGTTTACCATGAATTCACATATTGTTGTATTTTTTAATTAAAAAGGCATATATTGGATCAAAATATCATTTATTTTACCAATATTTCAGTTGGCTGAACGCCAACCTTTATCAAGGTATTATAACATTTTAAATGTGTGTCAACAACAAACTCAGCGCCACATAACGTCAACAGAATTGTTATAACACCTTAATAAAGGTTGGCGTTCAGACAACTGAAATATTAGTAAAATAAATGATATTTTGATCCAATATATGCCTTTTTAATTGAAGATTTATTCATAGATTACTCTAATTTCAATATTATTGTTGTATGTGTAGATATATAACTTCACATTTTTTAGAGAGAAAAGGTGTTAGATATTATTCTTCAAAAATTACACATTTATTTTATAAAATACACATTACAATTTGAGAAAATCGTTTTAATATTATTTCATGAATATATTAGTAATATTTATTCATTTTCACAGATCTCTCTTTCTACAATGTCTGAGATAGTATCGACATTCATTTTCTAAAAATAAATCTACTAAATAAATCAACTAATCTTTGATAAACATTTAGTGACGTTGAATACAACCTCTTTAATAATATCTACCACTATTAAGTAGAATATCAGGTTCATATTTATATATCAATAATTATTAAAAAGTAATAACATTTTTCAAATATTGTCATTTTCATTAATTATTTCCACACAACAAGAAATGATAAAATTACTCATTTAAAAACTAATAAATATTTATTCATAATTTTGAAACCTGCACGTATATTACTATATAAAATAATAAAAAGGCTCTGATTATCGCTATTTTTATATTCTTACAATTATAAATATTCAAATCCTTTATATTCACATTTCAGGATTATCTGAAAAATATACATTTTCCTGAAAATAACGTTTTACCATTTATTAGGCAAAACCAAATTTTAAAGAGATGACGATATTTACTATTTAGCGTCTATCTTCAAAAATATTTTAATATCTTCTTAGATTTCTCATTTTTTTGTTGTTGTTGTTGTTTCTTATTCACTTGTATAAAGAATACACGCATTCTAATTTTGTAAATAGAATTATTTTATAAACAATTGTGTACTGCCTTATGCAAACTTACAAAATGCTCTGCCATAATCTTTTCTATTTTTTCTAAATTTGTAGGCTTTCAAAAGGCAGTGTCTGCCAAGTTCTTTGCCATCGTTCTGGTCATCACGGCCATTGACCAGGTAATTGACGGAGGCTCGCTATTAATAATGCACATGTTATCTCGCATACGGCTCTCCGCATCCATTAATAACAACGTTCATTTACTAGGAAGCTGGGTTCAAGGAACTCTTGCTACAGCCAATCTCACATAGAAGATGCAACGTCTCTATTTGAATCTCATCGTCATATTTAGTATGAAAACCAAACAATAGCGTAAATTGTGTGTTTTATCATTATTTCTAGTGTTGAATAAAGGCTATGTGATTAATTACTTATTAAAAGGAATGATTGAAAACACATTGAAGACACCTAATCGAGAGAGTACGCCTTTGGATTACATTTATAAACCAACTGGCTCTATATCGATCAAATTGGAAGAACCTGAAATTAAGGAGACTAACCATCTCTAGGACAGATTCAACTCAAATAAATATTGTAAAATGAATGCCAATGAATGCCGTGAAAGGGTTGTGACTAATTTAAAACAGCGGCAACTAAATAGTTTGTAATTGACATCAAACACTGATTTCTATATATTTATTTGAGATGAAGAAGTTTTATAAATTCGCTCCTTGTTTTAAACTATCTAGAGAATTTCATTTCCAAATATCTCTTTCAAATGATGTGTAAATAAATAAATATATGTCCACTAACTATTTCATTAAAAGTATGAAAATATAAAAGAGGCTCATTCATATATATGGTGCATCCAAAAAGTGTATCATATGTAAATAAAATTTACAAACTTAATATATGATTTATATTTATAAAATGGATGTTCCATACATCCTTCAAATAATCTTTTGATACATTTTTATTTTTCTATCGCATTTAAAGTAAAATACTTCAATTTTCCATCTAAAACAATATCTCTTTTATTTTTACAAACGGGTTTGTAACTTTACTATGTTGAACTATCCGATATGAAATATAGGAGAAATACAATAACCAATAAATAAGATTTATATTTACATATTAAATGTGATTCAGAGAGAGAGAGAGAGTCCTGTAGTGTATTAAATAGCATAACATAACCGATATAAATTACTTATCGATATGGACAAATAATTTATATTCACATTTGAAATTAAACACAGACGAACTTTCCGAGAATATCTCTTGCGCCAGTAAATTACCAAGTTATTGTATGCAGGTCAGATTTACCTAAAGGGAAGCATAGATATTTCAACATTATTTAGGTTATGAATTTAACATTACTCTTTCCAAGTGATTTAGAATTAATTGTATTCGTGTAGATTAAATATTTGTTCACTTAATTATATATAAATATTTTATTATATTATAATGAATTCATTCCTTCTTTTGAATTATTCAAACTCAGCAAATATATGTATAATATAATTATGCAGTATGAATGCAGACGTATGGATTAACACGCATAACATTCTACCTTTTTAATTATGTGACGTATTGCCACTTCTATCAATATAGAAAGGCATAATATATGCGTTCCCAGGTTTTATAAGAAAGATCCAAAATTCATTAACTCTTTGTTCACCTTTGGATATAAATTTGCACGCTCTGTGGTGTATGTATGTTTATATATATATATATATATTTGTATAAACCTTGACCCTATATTAAGAAAAAGGCATCTCCTTATCGTGCAACTGAAAGTTGCTGATTTAACCCTATAATAAATATATCTTTCCTTCAAAATATCGACAGTGGACCGGGAAATGCTGGAATAGATAAAAAAAAAGGTAAACAAATAAAATCCAATAAAAATGTGATTTAAAAAAACCTCATATATTAACTATATTTTTGTCTATCCTGGATTCCTAGAGCATATATAAGGTCGTCAACTATTCGAGTTTTACCTCAGACTAAGTTCTCTTGTTTTATTTACAAGGCGTGTGGAATTCCAATTTCTGAGATGGCATCAAGCAGATTTATGGGAAATTTTCCAGTCATGTTAGACGACTAGATTCTTTCTTTCATATTCACTCTAGAACATATATAACATATTAATTTTAATATCCATCGAATATATTTTATGTATCAAATTCAATAGATATTATGCATTTTTTAACGATCAATATATAATTCATTAATAATATTCTGAATTATATAAACATATTAAAAACAATAAAAGTTCAACGAGAGAATAAAATATAAATTAATTATGAGAATAATAAACGACCAAATATATATAAAATACAGTATAATTAACATATTCTCTATAAATTATGTTAGCAAAAATGATTTATATATGGGTAAATAAATATGAAAATTGTTCGCATAATTTAATATTATTTTTAGGTTTATACTCTTTAAATATTTATTTTTAGACTTCGGTAACTACTCTTTGGCGATAAGCATTTTTTATAGAAATAATTTAAGATGTGTCAAACTCAAAATTTAATAAAGTGTTTTTAAAAATTTCGCTACACTCCAATTTAGGAAATTATTCTGTCAGATGATATGGGGTAATTTAGCGTTAACTTTCTCTACGTCAATATAAACGCTAAATTGATTTTGCAATCCAATAAGTCACAAATTAATTTCAAAGAGCATATTAATTAATCATTCCTAAATGTCAACGCTAATAAAAGCACAAACATTCAAAAAAACATTCATCATTCGCAAATATTCTGATTTATTAAATATAGGTAACGCACAATTTTAATCAAATTTATTAATTTATATTTAAAATATATTCAATTTAATCAAATTTAATATATAATGCATGTGAATATTAATTTCTTTGAGATGTAATTTTGTCGTTTATTTTAAAGATTACTAAGAGAAAACATAATGTCGTGTCCAATGAAGTGTTCAGATGTCCCCATGCATCTCTATCACAGCAGCAGCAATGTCCACTATCTTGGGTGTGTAAAGCTGCTACTCTGGGTCCATGTAAAAGAAAACCTAATGCTATCTGTATTTTGGAGATAGAATCATTCCGCGCTTATTTTTGTAGAATCATAAAACGAATTTCTATTCTTACTAAAGTATATATTTAAGAAACCAATTGCCTAATCTGAATATATATTTTACTTATTATCATTCTAATATGAATTATTCTTTGTCATGTGTTAAAATACTTGTCAATTCAATCCTATATATCTTTAAAGTAATTCTATATAACATTTCACAATATTTAAAAGATAAGACCTTAGAGGTTGAGGCGGAGAATATTTATATAATATTTTTTTTATAACTTTATTATAAAGGTTATATTCTAGAAATTTTGAAAAAAAAATTGTATTTTTTATTCTTCTATTCAGATAGTAGTTTAATTGAGGAATAATAAGCGGGATTTATATTATAAATATATATTTTCGCTATTTTTCTCCTTGAATTTATATATATATTTAAAAGACTATATATATTTGAAAAATAAATGTACGGTTAAAATGTAGATTGATAATTTTCAGCGATTAGGAGCGATAATTTGATGATACTTAATACTGATCTTAGGTAGGCATGTCAAATATTATGAAAATTGTTCGTATAATTCAATATTATTTAAAGGATTATACTCATTAAATATTTATTTTTAGATTTCGATAACTACTCTTTGGCGATAGGCATTTTTATAGAAATAATTTAAGATGTGTCAAACTCAAAATTTAATAATTTTTTTTTTAATTTTCTCTACACTCCAATCTAGGAAATTATTCTATCAGATGATATAGGGTAATTTAGCGTTAACTTCCTCTACATTAATGTAAACCATGGTAATAATGATGCACAGAGGTTTGCCTATACTGTAAGTACTCACGAGAATTTAGTTAAGGAAAGTTGATTCGGGGTCTGGAGAAAACTAGTATGGCATTGTCCGAGTCGTTGGTCATTTCGAAATGTTGGGGAATGAAGATTCGAAGAATATTAAATATGGATCTAGAGGGGTAAGGAAGCATTAATATGTATTCACAAAATCAGGAATGAAAAGGTATTGAGAGGAAAGATACCTGTCGTATGTCAGTAGAGAAAGACAGAGGAATGGGAATGAGCATATATAAAGAGTGATTGTATTAATAAAGTAAACTCTGGGGGTGAAATGATTGAAAAAAGAACGGTAGAAAGAAGCAAAATACACTGATAAGCTGGCTATCTAGAAGATATACAGAAGAAATAAAAAAGCATACGGGAATATAGCGCTACTGGAGACCAACACCTTCTCAAGGGCAGAATATCTGAAGAAGGTTATTAGTGTATCCCATTGCTACCCACGTAGAAGCAGTTCGAAATTTGTATTTATAAAGTGACAATGTCATGTTTGCTTATTTGTATTCAATGAATTTGTTGAACTTGTCCAAGAGACGGCGACCATTTAGAAATTTTAATAAATCTCATTGTAAAGGGTTGAAATCTGGGTTGTTGACAAATTTCATCACCCTGCTAAATAGGGTTATCAAACACATCATATTTGGTTTACGTCCAAACACTCACTTTCCATTTTTCTAATTTTATAGAATTTACATTCAAAGCGATTTTCTGAGTTTCCCAAAGTATTTACCTAACCGACCTGAAATGAAGCCAGTTTGGGTATAATAAACCAAATATTTGGAAAGTGAGATTTAGCATTAAATAATCTCCCAGCAGAGAAATGAAGTTTACTTTTAGTGATGAACTGTCTGGAATATACATAGCGTGTTGGAGAAGTTTTATAGAAGATAAATATTATTTTACGAAAATTCGTTCCATTATATCCTTTTACATAAAAAAAATAATTATATTTTATTTAAAATGTTTTTATAATATTTCCTTTCTTGATATTACACCTAATCCTTCAATGTAATTTTATAGATCTTCCGAGCTTAAACATGAACTCTCCCACACGGAATAGGTTTATAGAGAAACAAAGACTTTAATGGATAAAATAAATCTTTATGCGCTACCTTTTTAAAAGTTGATATTAAAGTAAAATGGCCTTAATCGTTTTAATTTTCATCGATAGGTTGCACGCAAATGTATTTCAATAAATTTGCTTATTAAATAATATTAACAAAATCTACTAAGTATATTTGAAATAGAAGTAATTTACTTATCACTCTTTTATTTTCATATTATTTTTGAAATTAAATTAGGCTTAAATTATCGATATATTAAGTATGTAATTAAATTTCAATAGATAATCGCCATAAATTAGTCTTTTAAGTTTTTAACCGATCTGAATATTGCCTGAGGCACATTTCTAATATAAAGATGTTCGGGTATTAATTAAGTGCTAATCGATAGAAGGTTTGGAAAAACATTGATGGAGAAATTTATTCTGCTCAGGGCAATTATGGATATCTAAAGAAAACTACCTTCTTTCCCTAGGTCTCATATGAAATTCTCTAACTCTATTAGTTTCTTAATATTAGTTTATTTATGAATCTCAATAAATGCTTTAAAATATCGAAGAATAGCTTAGAAACCTTTCTAGAAAATGTGGAGAGACATATTTAAAATTAATTTATATATTATTTATACGATAATCAAATTTAAAGTTTTATCCACAACCTTTTAATAAAAATATATTGAAATGTATTTTTATAAAATTGTTTTATAAACCGCGTATGATTTCATTTTAAGAATATTTTGTATACTTGTATATATAAAACACTCTCTTGTATCTCTTTACATTTAATTCGTATTACATTAAGATGTGTTAAATAAAAACAAACGATAGCAATGCGTCTCTTTATACATAAAATTTATTATGCTAGCTTTCGGATCTTATCGATCCTTCCACAGGCCAAGCTGTAAGCTGAGAGAAATAGTATATATAGATGTACAATATTATTTATATACACCTAACGAAGATAGAAAATAAAATATAAAATAAATATAAACACATTTCACGAGTTCACGTTTTCTCGTGGCCAGGCTGCAGTTGTTTCATCTTAGTCCAAAGCTCAGTTTGTTTTCCTTCCACAGTCAATTGGTCCTTTTATTCTAATGGCTGGGCTGTTTTTTCTTGAATGAGTGGTACTGAGATGGTAGTTCTATACGCCTGTTGATACTGTTTAAATCATGAGAGACGAAGGATTCTATTAATAATCTTTGATATTTGGATTTGATGTTGTGGTAATGACAGGTTGGGTCGGAACGGTTAAAGGCATGGCCGGTTTTAGAGGTATGCTGGAAGATCAAAGATTTGGGATCTTTGTTTATTATATTTCTGTTGTGCTCGGAAATTCTGTTGTAAATGAAACGGCCAGTCTCACCCACATATTTTGCGTTGCAATCTTGGCAACCTATGGAGTAAATGGCATATGGTTGCTGGTCGGGACGTTTCTTAATATTAGATTTGGTGATGGGGTTCCGGAGTATTTGGCCTATTGAGAGGTGGTTGGTAAAAAAGGTTCTTAAACCAAATTTCTTAAGGGAGAGGGCTATTGATTGATTTAAACAGTATCAACAGGCGTATAGAACTACCATCTCAGTACCACTCATTCAAGAAAAAACAGCCCAGCCATTAGAATAAAAGGACCAATTGACTGTGGAAGGAAAACAAACTGAGTTTGGACTAAGATGAAACAACTGCAGCCTGGCCACGAGAAAACGTGAACTCGTTATATGTGTTTATATTTATTTTATATTTTATTTTCTATCTTCGTTAGGTGTATATAAATAATATTGTACATCTATATATACTATTTCTCTCAGCTTACAGCTTGGCCTGTGGAAGGATCGATAAGATCCGAAAGCTAGCATAATAAATTTTATGTATAAAGAGACGCATTGCAATCGTTTGTTTTTATTTAATTATTTATAGCAATTCTTTTGTCTATTAAGATGTGTCTAGATATTTATATAAATATGGACTGGCGTATTAATATTAAATCCTAATGCACTTTAATTGCTGTTTATGAAATCCTCATTATAAGTATTATATACATTTCTGGTGTATATATACGAGTTTATATGAAAAATAAAAGATAAAAAGATCAGGTGTTGAAATCAAAAATAAAAATCGCATATCCTGACAAGGAGCACATGTGCTTTACAGAAGGCAGAACGCCATCTGGTGGAACAGAAATCAACTAATCATTGATTTATCCTGTTCTCTGATATTTTACCAACCCAATTTCTTGATATATAAAGAAAAGCCATCCAGGAATAATATATTTATAGATGCGCAAAATATAGTGAACAATATTGTATATAATTATAAGAATTTAATATTTAAATATTCAATTAACAGATGAATATAAATATAAAATGGCATATTAAAATAGCATGAAAATATTCAACTTTATTTTCACTTGGGTGAATAATACACGAAAATAGAAATGCCTAGAATGTCATTGAATGAAAATGACCTAATTTTCTCGCTGCCTGTGACGAACCGAATGTAATTTAGTTTATTGCTGCCAGAGCTTTGATTAGTCTCACGGTTCATGAGAGAACTAAAATATCCAATCAATCTAATTAATATAATTTATTACTCTCCTTAAATTTTGATTTGAGTAATTATATTTAATGTGTTATCAATGTTATTATCAGGATACGTAAACGATCCCATATATATATAAAGTATTAATATTCCAAGATGATCAATATTGTATTTAGTGCATTATTAGAAGAGGCAGCCAATTATACCGTTACGGTCCAAATCCTGTGGTACGATCATTGTTTGAATCATTCCATGTAATTATTCTCCAAGATACAATAATTATTTTAATAGAGCCAAGCCTGTTATATATGGAAACCCTTTAGGACTAACTCTACCTTTATTAATTAATATCTAAGCGATAAATATATATAAATATATATATAATAGTATTTCTTTTTATATTTGGAAAATTATTATCATGGTTCTGTCTTTGCCCTTCTCTTTAAAACTTTCTCTTCGCTTATTCCTTTTTTTCACCCAGCCTATGACGCGTAACTGCCGATGCTTTGCTGGTGTTACCTTTTTTTTCTTTTTTAAAAATATATTATTTATTACAAAAAAAAAAATTAAAAAACAAACCTCACACATTCAAATTAAATTAAAAAAAGTATTAATCTTAATATTTTCATAACTATACTATATATATATATATATTTAAATTATGTTTAAATATGTTATAACACCTTGATAAAGGTTGGCGTTCAGCCAACTGAAATATTAAAAAAGGTAAAATAAATGATATTTTGATCCAATATATGCCTTTTTAATTGAAGATTTATTTATGGATTGCTCTATTTTCAAAATATATACATATATATAAACAATTAAAATATAGATAATTATTTTTCTAAGATAAATTCATATCTTGTTGTTCATATCTACAGTTAAAACAAAATAGCCAAATATATATAGCATTTTATTTCTGAAGATACAATAATTCAAATTAAATAATTTGGTCACACCAGCATATGTTATATAAAACAGCAGTTCTCGTGCGCGCATCGCGCGGATAATAAGCTTAGAAGGTTTTTGAATTTTTCCGAGAAGAAAATAGGCGAACAGCTTCGTCGAAATATTGAAATTTAATAAATATTTTGATCCAAAATATGCCCCTATTTTAATAAATTCATATATATATGCTTTCTTTATTTTTATTATCAACACTTGACCCACTTATTTTTTATTTTTTTTCTATTTTTTTTTCATTTATATATATATATATTTATATTTTTTGAAAATATAGCAATCCATAAAAAAATATTTAATTAAAAAGGCATATATTGGATCAATATATCAGAAAAATAATTTCAAATGATAATTTAAATTATATTTTGATCTAATATATACATTTTTAATTAATAATATATTTGTATACATAAGAAGTCTATTCTCGCCTTGCGTGGTCAGTTTGAAGGGATTGTGTCATCCTGGGGTTATTTTGAGTATTTCTCCTTCTGTAAAGAAAATATTTAGCTATTTGGAAGTGTTTCCATTCAAGAATTATTTAGGTATCAATTTAATAATACAGTACAAATATATATATTTTTATTCTAATAAATATATATAGGTAATTCTTTTTCTAAAATTTAATGAAATTATCTTGAAGAATATTTAAGACACACGCACAACACACACAACACAACTCAAAATGGCAGTAAAAGGTAACATGTGCATTTTTCTATATAGATCACATAACATATGAAATATTTCAATTTGAGAAGAAGATATCATACTATTTATTACAATAGGATCCAACATTACTTTTCAAAGGTAAAGAGACAGACGCAAAAAAATATAAAAAATACATTTTAAGCATTTTATATATAAAGTATTTTTTTTCAAAAAGGCAAGAGAAAAAAACTCTTATAAAATTTTAAATAAATTATAAAATGTGATTATCTCAAGTGATAGACTCTTAAAAGGCAAATAGCGCATATATTGGATATCCCAGTTCAATGAGGCCAGGTTAATTATGGCGATAACACCTGATTATATAATATACTCGTCAATCACGTCCGAACAATGACCTCTATAATCACCTAATTATAATATGGAGTATATCATAATAGATAACGCTCTCTCGCTGTATAAAAGCTCCATTTTACTCTCTGAATGCATTTATAAAGTTTATTACTGAAAAATATACTCCAAAAATTTTGATTTTCAAACAGAAATAATATAGTATATTTTTCTCTCATTATAAAGTAGGTATTTAAACTATGTATCAAATTCGTGTATATAAAAATGTATTTAATATTAAATTGTTAAAGTGCTTATCCTGTTGAAGGAGACTGACAAGTCCGAAAGCTTGAAATAAAATTGTACAAGAAACTTAACCCTGGAAGCTTCATTTATTTTATAAAATAAAATGTTTGTTTTTGTGTGTGTGTGTATATATAGAGCCAGCACGCTCTCTGAGCAACAGACCTATATTTTTATACAGCGGGAAATGCTTGTTTTTTTCTAATGAATATAACATCACGCGAATACGCTTTTCCGCGAGCTACAGCGTTGAAAAATCGCTATTTTAAAAATGGAACATCCTCTGTGTATCCCGGATTTAACACTTTTTTTCTAATAAAAACTGCTCTAATGACCCCTGCTTCTTGCAAAAGTCTAGCCCCACCAGCGAGTGCAAGTAACCAACAGGGCTCTGGTAGACTTATATGTGCAAAGGTATAACTCTCTTTCACATGTGTAGATATATTTTAGCAATTAAAGTAAAAGCAGTCGCCAACTTTTACCGACAATTAATATCATAGCCTGTAGTGAGGGCAAGCATCTTAAAGGATAAAATGCATTGCTTCCTACAAAATAAACGCTAAATGTTCCCAGTATCAGAGGACTATTGTCTTTTTAACGTAGCAGAAGACGGATTACAAGACCTATTGGAGATATAAAGGCGAGCGCAAATGGGTAGAAGAGGCACAACTAAGCTTGTTTCGAATTTGCCATGTTCATAGCAACTTGAGTCCCAATCCCATTTCAGGCAATAATCCAGCTACGGGGGAATACAAAGTTTCGCCGCAGGTGTTAGGGGGGAGATGTAAATAATTTAAATACGACGTTCAAATCTTGTGCTAATCCCCAATATTTACTTTTACTTTCAAAGCAAAGGTCAAGGTGCATCGCGCCGAGCATTATTTTCGAAGTGTAACTCTAATATAATTTTATTCGCTAGCATAATATAATAATCGATATTTTAATAATATTTGATAAATATAATTTGATAAGATTAGTGAAGTGCGGGTACCCCTCTGGATCTATGCCTAAATAAGAAAAAAAAAAGACCACAAAATATTTAGAATAATTTTTTTCTCATTTTATTGATTAATTTAGAAAGAAACCGAGAAAGAAGAAATATAAATATATATTATAATTATATATATTTATTATATTTAATTATTATATATACATTATGATATATATAATATCAATAGAGCAATATACCTCAAAATACATTTTTATCCTTTTCAACATAAATCTCTCTCTCTCTCAAGGTACGAGTTTTTATATCAATATATCAATATTAATTATAATTTAATTCATATTAACCCTTCGAAACATAAAAATTATTTTTACTTGGACAGTAATAATAATATGTACAGTGTAAATAAAATATGTGTAAATAAAATAAAATATGTACCTGTGCATATATTTTTTTCTATTATAAAAAAAAATTAATTTCAAATTGAACTAGAACACACTAGATAGTATGTGTGTGTTTTATTTTCATATATCTTTTGGAATATGACGCCATTAGGATAATTTTGTAAAATGAATATGTGAAGCGAATCTTTCGTAAATTTCAAAAACTATCAAAGTGCAACATGATTTAGTAAAATGTGAATTTGAATGGGGTTCGATATCTATTACTTTGAATGTGAACTTACTCTTTTTAGAAACGGAATTGAAATTTACGTAAATATAATCTAAATTTATAAAAATGATACTGTTCAACGAAATTTATATATTATTCTATGTGTTATTTATATTATTTAGAGATTCCGCACATATTAACTGTCAAATATAGTTCATGTATATAAGGAAATAGCGCGCCATCTATGTGTAGGAGTTTGAACTATTTATAGCGAATATCCTTTATACGATAAAGTATTGTGATGATCTAACTCATTAGTGATGAATCCTTTCCTTGGTATTGGCAGTTTAATCTACCAGATAGTTATAATAGTGTATTAGGGTATTTTACCTGTATGACAGAAACCTTTAGAGGAATTCCTGATTGTAATATTTAATTAAACACGGCAAAGCTTTTAAATTCGAGAAGAGTATAAAGTAATATACAAATACATACAGTTTCATGCATTGAACAATTCTTCTGAGCAATAAATTCACAACTAATTCGATTAGGTATCAATTAAATATAAGGAATCCATCTACACATGTGTTATGTATGAGAATTAGAGCTATTCAGTGAGAGATTCTCTTATACAATTAATGTAACATATGTATCGCTGTTTCCAGTTTTACCAACTCAGTAACCACTGAATTCAAACATCCTGGTAAATATATGACTGCACATGCATCTAGAAATTCTTTGTCTGAAAACTTTCGAATGATTACAAACATATTCTGAATATTCTTGTCGTTTCTGGTTGAATGGACCGAGGGCGCCTTTTCACAAATTTTGTTTCAGAGAATTCTAGTATTAACAAATAAATAACTTCGAAACTTTCGGCAATTCAATTCTGCGAATTAGTGAAATATGAATCCAATCTCGCGAATAACTATTACATTCCCTCGCTGAAATTGGATGGATTTTCTCATTAACACAGGCGTTGATGATTTCGAGGTATTTCTCACAATTTCCGCAAATATACCGCTCGTACTTGCGCATACCTATATATATATAAATCTATATATCGTATAAATAAGTAAACTTGACCGTTATACTTATAACATTGGTTGAATGAGTAAATTAATTCAACCAATAAAGAGTGTGGTAGAAAAATATGTCGGAATCTTTAGAAAATCCATTCATATTTATTAAATGATCGTAAATAAAGACAAAACTCCTATACAATACTTTTCATTTTAAAGTGAAATTTTAGTTGAATATGTTTATTTACGAAATATCGTATGATCGTTTTAATAATTTATCTCGTTTCTAATAAACTTGAGAGTGCGACTATTTTGATTAAATTTATTCTTATTGGCTGAGATGTTTTGAGCAAGGTGTGACAAAGTGTTGGACGCACCTGCAGACCGAGCCTCCTGGCACAGGTCGTACATGTCAACCCGGATCTCGGGGTTGTCGGCGGCTATGGACTCCCCGGCTGTGACGAACCGCTCCACCCCCAGGTTCATGGCTTGGCTGAGGCGCAGGAGGTTTCCGTTAGACTTGGAGGACTTATTGCAGGAGTTGAGTTGCTGCAAGCACAAATGGAATAGTTAGGATAAAGTTTCTCGTGTAAGATGCTTTCTAATAATTATTTTGATCTATAAAAGAAAGTATATTTATATAGAAAAAGGTGTACCTGAATATGTAAAAGGAAAACAATATTTGAAAAAAAAATCGAGGAAACGCTCCCTCTTCATTAATTTATTTCACAATAAGCCTAAAGGTTTTTATATCAAAATTTTATAGTTTCTTTTTCAGAATAGACGCATATACAATATTTGTCATTTATTATATTATGGATTCAAAAATTTCCTTAACCCTTTCCATACAACATAACCTTTTCTTCAAATAAGATGAGAATTTATTATTTTAAGAAAATATTTTAATAAAGAGAGATTTGAAATTAAATAGACAACTCTGTTATACGCGCGCGCAACTATTTCTGATATATCTAAAATATTATTTTATTTATGTTATAAATATGTGTTTATTTATAATTTAATAAGTTTGTATGAGATAGTGCTCTAAATAAAAAATACTAAAATATTTTATTTAATTAGAATTTCCCGTAATAAATTAACTATCTTCATTCTATGCCGGATATCTTTCGTGAAGAATAAACTACAAACAATAAAACATAATTGTTCCTTGAAGATGTCAAATCTTCCCGTAAGACATCTTCGACTTGTTAAGAGGGAGGAGTTTCTAAAATACATTTATCTCTATACGAGTTCTCTGACCTTTTCCTTTTGTTTATCATAGTGGTTCAAATAGATAGACATTTGTAGACAATATTTATTTTATTAGTAGTATTTGTAACAAATAAATTTACTGTCAATGCGTTTCTTTTTAATAATATAATCAAATATTATCTTTACAGACATCTACTCAATATAATACCTTGAAGTTATATGTATGTACCCCTACAGACCTATAGGCTTATGTCTATAGGTTCACTAAACACCCCTAAGCTGCTCTCCATAGAAAATGCAGGGTATATCCCAAGCCAATCCAATACAATAGTAGAGCGGTCTAGAGATTAATTTGGCGAAACCGCTAAGAGTGTTTACTACTGGTGAGCCAAGCCCTCTTTTTCAATAACTTATATCATTGCAGTAAGGTCTGTAGAGATAATATTTGATGATATTATTGAAAAGAAACACATTGCCAGTAAATATATTTGTTACGAATTTTATCGATAGATGGCAATTAAATTTATAAAATTAGTAGTATTGATATTCCTTATATGGAATATATGAAAAAGTATTCTCTCTAATTCCATCTGTTAGTTACCATCTTTCACAGCTCAGCTAGATCCCTACGATAGTTTTCTTGTGGGACTCCTTCCTCTTTTCCTTCAATTTTTCTAACATCAACGTCTTTCTAAATCATTTATTCTCTTTTTTTACCCCAAGTTTCCCAGTATGTCAGTCAATGTTTACCTATTTGGGATTCTATGGATATAACAGTATTAATTTAACTGAAGAGAGATTGACACATTAAATATATTGAATGACTATTATTTAAATATGGTGTAATTATCGTAAAGATAGAGGTTGCTTGGCCGGCATTCATATTTCTTGAAAATAAAGATATTTCGGCCAGTAAATATTTTTATTACCTCGACATTTCGTCAAATATTTTTGTCCTCGTCAGGAGCAAACAAAAATTAAAACATTTAGCAAGCGGTTAAAAATAATTCTAAGGGGTTCCAAGAGCGTTCTCAACGCGATAAAAGATTTTTGTCCAAACGTCGAGGTAATAAAAAGATTTACCGGCCAAAGTATCTTTATTTTCAAAGAAATGGTGTACTTAATTGATTTATTATATTCAATTTGCTTTAATAAGGACTTATATGATTTTCCATATAATGTGGTTATTCATACAGATGTGAACTTATTAAATCTAAATAGAGAGAAAAGAGAGAGGGGAAGTGTAAAAACTTTATTAATTTATTTCAACTTTTCCAGAATCTGTAAGACGAAATGAAAATAATTGCAATTAAGACGTAGAAACTTTTTGGTGTAGTTAGATTTAATTTAAAATTTAATAAAAGTTCCTCCGACCTTTTTAAATGTCGAGGTTAATAATTCTAGCAGTATATTAACTTTGCAAACGATTCTTCTGTATTTGGTCAAATTTAATTTAGTCAAAATTAATATTTTGTTCCTGAGATATTCTTTCATAGATATAACATAGGACAGAAATCCCCTTTTATTAAAAAATTAAAATAAAATTATTAATATATTTTTAATTCTCTTTATAACTTAAAAAAAATTAAAATATTGTTTTAGGTGTCCAAAAACATTATTCTCACGCTCTCCCAACAAACAGCTTATACAATAATAGATTGTTTGATTGTTTTATTCGATTCATTCTCTCTTTTTGGAATCTTATTACCTTTTCATAAACATTGGTCTATTTTTTAAAGGCAATATGTGGATACCAATTCATTTCAAACCTTCTTTCTTAAATTTATCTCTTCTCTATAAACCTTCTCTGACCAATATTTCCGATACGTATACTAATTGTTGGAGTTTATTGATCTATTTTTCTATTATTCTATTTAATTTATTATTCTTTTAATTTGATTTGACCGCGGACGTCTGGTCACGTGCCTATTTTAAATTGTATATATTGTGATGCAAAATAAAGTAGTTGTGAGTCACCAGTTAATCGTGTCGGCCTCATCCTTGATAGTTGGTAAACGTACTCCCGTGGGCCAAGTACCGCCTCCTCCAGAGAACACAGCCTCCCTTATCCCTAGGTCGCCGGCAGTTCGGATCTTCCCTCAAACAGCAAATCAACTATACAGTCCTCTAGATACGGTGGAGTGAGGTACAGCGGGTTGTTGCCTTTAGGTGAAACACCTCCTCCAGCCCGGGATAAAACACTAATGATTACAAGGCATGTTTTTCTTGTCAATAAAAAGGTTAGAGAGAGAGAGATAGAGAGTAGGAAAATATGAATAATATAAATATCAAAACGAATAATCTGTATTTAATTAAAAATTAACACATGAATATGTTATAATACCTTGATAAAAGTTGGCGTTCAGCCAACTGAAATATTGGTAAAATAAATGATATTTTGATCCAATATTATGTCTTTTTAATTAAATATTTATTTTTCGATTGCTCTATTTTATATAATAAATACCTTGCTACAATACCGAACGTAATATTATAGTGAATTATACAGTGGTAGATCTCGTTATTTTGTCATCTTTAGGGACCAAGATGTCGAATTACAGTCGGTAGAGAGAGAGAGAGAGAATGTCAGAACCACATACTGATAATTTGATTTAGACATCAAACGTGAGGTAGATGCAAGAATCAAAGAATATCAAAGGTGATGTAACGAGAAAGGAGAAATCAGCAAAAATGTAAAAATCAAATTATACATAATGAGCTGAATTCGCGTGGATATATAGAAATTCCGTGAAATTATGGCATATTTACTATGAATATTATTTTTGAATTGGGGAGAATATCTGAAATAGTTGAGAAAAAGTTGACAGATAATTGCGAGATAATTCCACAATATACTTCATTACTAAGACAGATTAAACACATTTTAACGTATTTATGTTATGAATATAATGTTTCGTTGAAAAAAAAAATTGAAGGTGCAGTCGTGATACAAGGAAAATAGAAAATAATTATTTACTTTCAAATAGTTTTTATTTTTAATTACTTGAAAAAATCACATATTAAATATTTTCACAGTTATATAGAATTTATAAAATTAATCCTATATTAGTGATTTATTTTAAATAGGTAAAAAAGTTGACTATATTTTTTAAAACAATTAGCAAAAAGTGGTATATTATAAATCTATGGCCAAAAAAGGTAGAATAGTCAATGAATGAAATTAAAATTTATGTTTTTAAAAAATAAAATATTTGCAATTTTAGATTATATAATATTGTAACAAAGTATTTATTAATTTTATTATTTTTATTAACAGAGTGGTCATTTTTATGTTTATATTTTGCTACTCTGTAAATTTACCTCGTGGCTTATCTTTTGTTTACCATTCAGAGTTTGATCTTGCCTGAAATGAAATTGCTGTCTTATCGCGAAGTTGGTCTTCCCTAATTTTCCACGTGGCAATATATATGATAGGTATATACTCTCTATTTAGATATAAATATATTCAATAATCTTAGTCTATATTCAATAGAGAGATATTTCGCAAACTTCAAAACAAGAGAAGTCTGTGTTCATATCAATTATATTTATGGTTTGACTATCTTATGGTCTATATGTAAAGAAAATTGGTAAGGTAACAAGAAAACGAAGTTTCCGTATGTTTGATTCCATATAAAATTATTTTTATTTCAATGATGAAGTACAATAATAAATACCGGAACGTCGTGGAAAATCTTTTTTTTTTTTTACAGAGGTGTCAAATTTAAAGAAAAATATCAGGACCAGTGTGAGTCATTGCTCAGCTTCACTATATTTCCCAACTCCGCCTTTGTCGGTCCCAAGCCCGGATTAAAAAGAAGGAGGGGGAGCAGTAACAACGTCGCTAAAAAACCTGGGTTCAGCTGGCCCTGCTGATAGTACCCTGTAAGGGTTCCTAATCCAGGGATACAGGATGAGCAGCGTTTGTACTCCATGTTAGGAGCAGCTGCACATGGCGTCTGTTCCTCGTGTCAGAGGCGGCTATTTCTTTTGGAGCTAAGTAGGTCTGCCACTGAGTAGTGCTCCCAGTCTTAATAACAAAGGCAGACGCATTCTACTTCACCCAGTCATGATGGTTGTCAAACAGACACCATCAAGGGTCACAAATCGATACCCTAATATGATTGAATGGAGACAATAAAGAAGAAGAAGACTATATTTCCAATAGTTGATCATAATGAGTTTGAGATATTTGTACTTGAATTGATATTTTATTTTGCTTATGAGCAAAAATTAAACCCTTGGATAAAACATTTTATTATATTTAATTAGATTTAATGAGGGCTAATATGATTTCCCATATAATGTGGTTATTTATTTATATGCGAACTTATTAAATCTTAACAGAGAAAAGAAAAGCAGCGAAAAAAACTTTCTCTTAATTTATTTCAACCTTTTTAGAAAATGTGTGCCGAAATGAAAATAATTGCAATTAAGACGTCAAAACTTTTTTGGTGTAGGTAGGCTTAATTTAAAATTTAATAAAAGTTCCTCCGCGCGACCTTTTTAAATGCCGAGGTTAATAATTCTCTCGTTTCTTGCAGTATATTAACTTTGCAAACGATCCTTCTGTATTTGGTCAAATTTAATTTAGTCAAAATTAATATTCTGTTCGTGAGATATTCTTTCTTAGATGTAACAAAGGACAGAACCATATTTTTATTACAATTAAAATGAAATTATATATTATTAAATCTCTATACGGCTTTTAAATATTATTATATCTAAATATCCACTCGAATAATTTCTAGTTTTTATATGTTGATTATTCATAATTTATATGGTAAATTTAACGATAATACATTTTTGATTTATAAAACGTTTTAATGTTTATATATATTTCTTATTATGAAAATTCGAAACTATTATAGACGCGTATAATACTTTTAAAAATGAAACAATTTCTACTGTCCTTACTGCAATGGAAAAATTAATGGGAGGGCCTGGCTCATCAGTGGTGAACCCTCCCAGCGGTTTCGCCAGTTTAATAAATAGTTTAATAACAATAAAATTGGCGCAACCGCTGGAAGGGTTCACCACTGATGGGCCAGGCCCTCCCATTAATTTTCCCATTGCAGTAAGGGGGGGTGGGCAGTAGAAATTGTTTCAATTTTTAGAAAAATCATACGTGTCTAAAATAATTTCATAACAGGTAGCGCGCTAATGCATCATAATATTTCTTATTAACCATTTTTCCATTTTTTGAATAATATTCTGAAAAGAAAAAAAATATCAGAAATATTTCTTTTGTTTAACTTCTGACACTAATATGACAGAGATAATATGCACTATAAATAATTTTATAAATTTCATCATATCTTGGTTTTAACCTTCAACCCATTCAAAAAAGGTCATATTTGAATAATATAGGACTGATACTATCATATATAAAACACGTTTAATAAAGCATGTCATCTTTGAGAATGTAAATTAATATTTTTTTTTAACAACTTTTCCATACGCTTTCAATATTCGAATCAATATGTTATTGTCAAATTGTGTCTATACTCATTTATCATATTGTAGTGTTGGAAATCAGGCCAGCCGTTGGTTAGGATGAACTTTTGTTTAATTTACTTGGAAGTTAACAAACGATGAGAACCAGACGCTGCTGATCCTCAAGTTTTACATAACACGACTCTCTCGAGCCATAATTTACATAATTTTAGCTATTTACAATCACAACAGATTTTAATAATTTCTAGCCGATGTTTTAACTCGTTTCAATATATTCTGTTCCAAAGGTAGTTTTAATCTTATTTATGTACCAAAATAGGAACTTCTATATTTAAATATGCATCAGAATGATGACCTGTGAATCACCATAGTAAAATTACTTTACTAATGATAAGAGAGAATAAGTCACAACACACCAGTTTTGTCAAATTCAGACAATAGTCTACTTGTATACCATGGTTCGGACTTGGGCTTTCTTCAGTACAGGTGTGGCTTCGATTTCATACCATCCTACGAGAGAAGTAATGAAATCGGTCGAATTTACCAAACAGGTGTTTAAGATGGTGAATTTCTAGGTACCAATATTTAAGCAAGATTGAATCATAAAGTTGCTGGAGGATGATAGTCATGTACCAAAAAGAGGCATCTCTCCCTTTATAAGGCACAATTTGGATCATATAGATTATAAACACAAGGTAAATATTTTATTTATTCTATTTATTTATTTATTTGGATTTGTTCTTATTACCTTGTGTTTATATGAATAATATCACCCTTCTGCAACTTTATGTTGTAATCTTGCCTGAAATTTGGTCCCTTGCTAATAATAATAAGAATTCATAATGCCCCCTGTAATGGTGAGAACCAAAGCCTGAAACCACTAGTATACAGGTTGGCTTTATTGTCTCGCTTTTTTAAAAATTGTGTTGTGTGTGGGTTATTTTTTATATCATTACTAGTAAAGCTTTTTACTAAAGTGATGCACAGTGAATCCTTCTGATGCACAATTGAAGGGAGGATTACATCTTTTGGTATATAAATATCATCCGCCCGCAACTTTATATTGTAATCTGTTTTTAATTAGATAATTTATAAACCCTCGTGTACAGAGGGTGTTCACACTTATAGAAAACAAGTTTCACTATAAAAAATATTTAAAATTAACACCATATTTGAAATATTTCAAATGTTATATTTGAAAGCCTTTTTGTTATTTACAGAACGGCACCTGATTTTCCACGATAGCAGACACTTTCTGATCATGGTCATACTCAAAAGATCCCATTCTTCCTTTACCACTTTCCAGAGACCTTCAATTGCCCTAGGGTGTCTCTTTCCAAGTGCTCTTTTAAGGATTTTAAAATTTCCAAAAATGGAAAAATCCATCGGGGCTAAATCAGGAGATTTTACAGGGGTTCTGTTCTTTGGAATAGTGTTGATTCCTGTTCTTTGCATTAGATCTTCCAAATAAGCTTGGGTTGAAGATGAGGTATGACTTGTGGCGTTATCATGGTGAAACCAGACTTTGTTGCTCTGTTTTCCATAGATAGAGGGAATATCATTTAAAAATATAGGTTCTAAAATGTTGTTTTGATAGTACTCCGAGTTTATTTTGGCATTTCTTTCAACTTTTCTTATTTTTAATTTTCCTTCATATGATATACCGCATGCCACCATAAATCCTTTGGAGTAACTTCCGGCCCATTCCTTCAACCAAATCGGCCTAGATTTTCCACCCTTTATCTAGATAGTATATAGCTCTTTTTCTGTCGCAATCGGTTAAATATACCCATGCTTCGTCATATGTAACAATAAATTTCCATCTATCAGCAGCCAAAATATTTTCATAAAAATATCTGCTGATAGTGTGTCGCTGACGAATATGGCTCTGAAACAATTTGTGAACCGCATGTTTTTTTGTAGCTTTTAGACATAAATCTTTATTTATTATTTTATTTATTGTTGACACTGATGTTCCTATTAATTTGGCTATATCTCTTTGTGGCATAGGATTTTCTTTTGTAATATATTTTTTCACTTTTTTGACAGTTGCAGGAGTTCTCACAGATATAGGGTGATAATCTTTTGTCCATTTCTCCGTAGGTGCTTTGAATAAAAACTTGATATTTTTGTCGTGAATAATATTATAAATACCTTTTTTAGAAATGTTGATATCATCTTGTTTGCATATTTTAATTATGTCCAAATTGTTAAGATTAGCTTTGGAAAGTCCTAAAATATAACATCTTATGAAATTATTGTATTTGAAGGGCATTTTTTTATTTATTTTTTTTAAAATGTATTGCGTGTTAGAATTACTTATGCCTTTTCGAATTCCACGTTGTTTTTTTTTTAAATAAAGTAAAAGTTCCTTTTTTACACCGGGCGCTCGTTTCCTATAAGTGTGAACACCCTCTGTATTTATAAACCCTTCAACCATCGTCTTTATCGATAAGAAAATACAGGCACAATCTGATTTATTATGGATTATATATTTCATAAATAGGATATAAATTTATAAATATAAAAGGTTTTGGTGAAATTTCTAATATATAAATACATAAATAAATATAAATGACGGAAATATGTAAATATAGGGATATTTAAATTTCAATAGAACACTTTATACACTTGATGGATAATTATTCTTTGTGTGTTATATTTACATGGTTTAAACAGTTTTACTTCTTCAATCATAGCTTGAAGCATATAATTGTACAGTGAGTGGAAAGTCGATCACTATATTGCGATTATCTAAAAATAAGATATTGAATTTCGAATTATAATTAACATACAAATCAATTATAATTATAAATACTCCCAGAAGTAATGTTTCTTTTCAATGAGAAATATATCTTCAGTTTGTGTTTAAATCTTATTTATACAATATAACCAGTATATTTATATACCTCATATATAATATTCTAATATCCTTGATATGAGCTTATTTTATTCCCGAGCCAAGTTATATCAGAAAACTCACGAACCCATATTTCTAAAAGCATTGAATAATTCAAATAGGGAAATATAAACCCCATGGTTAGAGAGAATATTTATTAGTTATATCTTATTTTAAATTGCTTTTATTTTGAAATTCTAAATTGCGTTACCTTTTCTATTGGTAACTTTAAATATTCGTTTTGATACTTTATTCATATTTCGGTTTCTAAAAATATTAAGTGGAGTCTCTAAATCAGAGTACAGTATCAATGGCATATAGTTCTGGGTTTCAATTGATCTAGATATAGGAAAGCTTCGGTATTCTTTTAGATAGGGAAAATCTTCCTATTAATCTAGAAAATACAAGTTTATAACATTGATCGATAAAAAAGCAAGTGGGTCTTTTCTAGATTAATATAAACAAGAAGGTCTTTAATATATTATCATCTATATTATATATAAACTATGATATTAAAAACTATTATATACGCATATGATTCATTTTTTAAATAAAACAATTTCTACTGCCTTTACTGCAATGGAAAAATTAATGGGAGGGCCTGGATTATACGCGTCTATAATAGTTTCGAAATTTCATAACAAATGGCGTGATAATGCATCATAATATATATAAACTATATATAATTTGATTTTCCAAAATGTATTATTGATTTTAGGAACATATTTAATAACGATTGAAGATAGTAGATTCCAATAAATCGCGGAAAGTGTTACCGCCATTTCACTCTCATATATAAGTTACTATGTAGGTTTAAATAAGCGCTATTGAAGGTATAGGTCACAAATGAAAATATCTACAGAGTTCCTTTTTATTTATGAAACCAGTTTTTACCCGCGGTCAAGCATTATCAGTCAAATATGGATCCGCATCTACATGCCACATGGCAATATTGGCACTCTATATATATATATGTTATAGATTAGAAATTTTTTGTGTGTTTGATTGTTGAAAAGAGGTGCAGTCGTGGAAAAATAAAAATAATTATTTACCTTTCAAGCAGATTTTTATTTTGAATCTCTTGAAGTAAAAATATACATATATATAAATTATTTATATCACAGGAATATAGAATTTATATAATGAATTCTATAATCGTGGATAAAAGATAGGTAGGGTTAAATATACATATTTACAACAATAATAATTAAAAGTGATATTTTTTTGAATATATGGTCAAAATGCAGAACAGTCAATGAATGAAAAAATAAAATATATGTTTTTAAAATAAAATAAAATATTTGCATTTTTAGATTATATAATATATATATACATTCATAGAAAATTATATTAAAAGTATATTAATAAACGTTATAAATACAGTGTAGGGGTTGAGAAGAATTTCTCTGAAATTATCTGCGTCAAATAATTTTGAATTGCTGAGGTAGATAGATCTTTAGGTTTATATTGTTATTTACTTTGGAGATCGATGATTTCAGAATAAATTTATTGTTTTTGGAGATGTTAAGGAAATGAGATGTAAATTTCGTAGGTTGAACTGGTGACTTCTAGAATATTCGTTCAGAAAGATGAAGGACTTGTTATCTTGGTTTATAATGTTACCGTTATTCTCTAAATTCTTGTGTCTATTGATCTGCTATTTCTTCTTTGTTAGAATAACTGAATTATTGGTATTAGATGAAGTATATGTATTTCAACTTTAATTTTCTTGAAAATATTGATACTTCGGCCAGTGAATGTTTATCAAATAATCAGTAGAAAGATTTACTGGCCGAAATATCTTTATTTTCAAGAAATATGAATGCCATAGCTCCATTTTAAAATTATCTTTTGTTTATAAAATATAAGATATATACCCATTATATATATAAGAATGTTTTATTTATATATTTCCTTATAAATATCACCATAAAGGAAATATATTTCTCATTTTCTGATATAAATATATATAGTCTTATTATAAAATAAGAGAGATATTTTGTATGTACTATATATATTGTAATTGTAAAACATTTATAAACTCAATTTTAGATGGCTCAGCTATTATATATATGTTATATTAAAATATTATTTTATTTAAGATCATATTTTCATAGATTAAATGACTTTGCTAAATCGACCGCCAGAGGTCACTCTTCCCCTATAAAAACTCGTTGTTGTTTTATCTCGATGGCCGGCTCAAAACTTTTGTACATTATGTAAATAATATTTTGTTTTCCTTATTCTACTCGCCTTAAGCCAGGCATTACTTTTATCAAATTATGTACTTTTATATATTCCTTTAGTTCAATTAAATTACTGATCAAAATTATTTTTATTATCATACTTTCAAGATTTAACCACGACTACATTAACATAATATAATCCTCAAGATAATTAAATACAAGCAGAAAATCTCTTTTCTTTATATAAGATATCCATAGAAGCATAGGGCGCTTCTCCCGTTAAAATAAACGTCAAAAACTGACGCCATCTATTGACCGTCGCCGCAAACTAGCGGCCTCGGGTCGGTGACAAAGCCACAACACCAGCTTTGGCAAATTGAGAAGCGTCCACCTAGAGACCATGGTTTCGGGCTAATGGCCCTCGTCAGTCTAGGGCGGACTTTATTCCATGAGATCCACACGGGATCTAATGGAATCTTCACAATCTACCAAAGAGGTGTTTTGCTGGCAAGGTGGCTGGGCCAAATCTATGGCTAAAATATAAATGGAGAAATTGCCGGGAGGAAATTGATCGATAGAAGCATAGGGCGCTTCTCCCGTTAAAATAAACGTCAAAAAATTAACGCCATCTATTGACCGTTGCCGCAAACTAGCGGCCTCGAGTCGGTGACAAAGCCACAAAGCCTAGACTGAGGAGGGCCATTAGCCCGAAACCATGGTTTCTAGGTGGACGCTTCTCAATTTGCCAAAGCTGGTGTTGTGGCTTTGTCACCGACCCGAGGCCGCTAGTTTGCGGCGACGGTCAATAGATGGCGTCAGTTTTTGACGTTTATTTCAACGGGAGAAGCGCACTATGCTTCTATCGATCAATTTCCTCCCGGAAATTTTTCCATATATATATATATATATATGAAAAAACAATAGAAAAAAAAAGATAAGTGGGTCAGGTGTTGATATTAAAAATAAAAAAGGCATCTCCTGACCACGAGCACATGTGCTTTTTAGATGGCAGAGCGCCATCTAGTGGAGCAAAAATAAACTAAACGTTTATTTAGCTTGCGCCGTGATATTTGGCCAACCCAATTTCTTGATTTATCAAGAAAAGCTATCCACGAACGCGTTTCGCGCTGTTGGCGCTCGTCAGCGTGGAGAAGGCTGTAACCACTGCGACCAAAAAATATTTTTGATCCCAATGGCTTCCTGAGAAATCAGAAAATGGGTATTTAAGGCCAAATTTGCGTAAAGACGCTCATCACATAAAAAAAAAACATTTTCTGATTTCTCAGGAAGCCATTGGGATCAAAAATATTTTTTGGTCGCAGTGGTTACAGCCTTCTCCACGCTGACGAGCGCCAACAGCGCGAAACGCGTTCGTGGATGGCTTTTCTTGATAAATTAAGAAATTGGGTTGGCCAAATATCACGGAGCAAGCTAAATAAACGTTTAGTTTATTTTTGCTCCACTAGATGGCGCTCTGCCATCTAAAAAATCACATGTGCTCGTGGTCAGGAGATGCCTTTTTTAAATATATATATATATATTAAGCAGCTATTATTTATTTATAGAAACATAGTAATCTTGTGCTGATTTCGGATATGTAAATTGCAGTAAAACTTCTTGCTCACTAAATAGATACTGTAAAAATGTAAAAAAAAAACAGATGAATATCATAAATATTTTAAAAATTGATATAATAAAAAATTATGATTGCTCGTGAAATACATTCGAAATTCTACAAACAAATACACGCGTAATATACGTACCTATATATTTACCAACAAAAATATAAAATATATTCAATTGATATTACTTGGTGTAAAAATACATCAAACCGAAGAAAATTGAAACTTTATTTCATTTTTATTCAACGCAATATCGGTCAAAGCATTTTTTTTTTTTGTGATAGAGGAAATAGGTTTTTGACCAAATTTCTGGAATAAAATCAAACAATTTCAGGTAAATTATTTCCGAATTGAATCATCAACACGTCCCTTCGCATGAGAAAGAGTATCTTTGGAAGAGGCCATATTGAAAAGACCAATAAGAACACAGATTAATATGATAATTCTAAACAAGGAATATCATGCGTGAACTTGTTAATGTTGGAATATAACACAGAGTAACAATAGCTATAGATGAGCTCGTGTTTGAAAAGGAACTTGTAGGTATATTATAATTATTATTTTTGTTGTTTTCACATATAAAATATAAACCCAGATTTGTTTCATATAATTGTTATTAATAATAAATAATATGCAAAGTTAAATTGATTACAGATTCATTCTTCTTACTTACTTTAATTACATAACATAGTATTATTATCCCTTCAGTAAAATTATAAAGAAAATTATATATAAGGAATAATTAGTTTCAGCCTTAAAAATGAGTTAATCTACAGTAAAATATACATTATTAAGACGAGCAGTTTTACAAAAAAGAGGTAAAAGTTTTTAAAATTCTGAATATAGAACTTTGCAGCGTGTTATACAATAGTGCTTTCAAATAAGCAACTTGAGACGCCCTAGCACAAATTTTCCCAAATGAATTTTTAAAGTTTTAAAGTTCTCGTTTTTCAGATCTATACTCTCTTAGTTATCTAACCAATATAAACATTTTTTCTAATCATGAACATGTTTATAAATGTATTTAATTATATTATCCTTTTTTGAGCTTTATAAAAACTTTGTTCATATATAATTTTGTTCACAATTTATAGAAATCAGGCAATACCTTAGTAATCGTGATATATTAGCTTCAAATATATATAATGGAGGATATTTTTCAATTCAGTATATATATATTAGATTAAATTTGATGTGCTAGAGAATTATTTGCTGGTTCTTTTTAGTACTAAATGGTATTGGTAATGCAGTCGTGGCAATAATCTTGAAAGTATAATTATAAAAATTATTTATATTAGAATATTAGCTTTAATTTAGCTTATGAAAAAATAACATAAATTGAGAAAAGTAATGCCTGATTTAAGGCGTAAGAATATAAAAAATGAAAAACTTATTAACATAATTTACAAAAGGTTTGAGCCGGCCATCGGGATACAACAACAATAGGTTATATAAAGGGAAGTCGCGACATCTGGTGGTATACTTGAATATTTAAATCTATGAAAAGATAATTTTTTTAAAATAAAATTATATTTTTATATAACATATATATATACGAATTATTATCAATATATTGAATATCGATGTCATTCAGCATCTTCCTTTGGGTTATTCTCTCTAGTGACTTTTATAACAATATTTAGAATTTTAGAACAATAACATTTATCAACATCGTCATGTATCTCTACACGCTGGCTACCCTAGCCAGCGAGCTCTACTTTGAAACCCATTCTAGAATTCATATTCATGGACAGACCTGCGCGGCGATGTGGTTCGCGCACGGAGGCGTTCGAAGAATGTTGTACGCGAGACTGATGGAAGAAAATCCGCCTAGCGAGCTTCTTTTTATAATTCCCTTGTTTATAATATATCAATAATTCTCTTTATATATCTACCCTATTTATATATACCTTATATTTCCGCTCTCTTTGTAAAAAATAATTATTTAATTCTTGTTCCTGACTATCTATCTCCGCGAAATATTTTATTTAAGCTCGCTGGCTAAGTGTTGTGTAAAGCTACTTAACAATATTCAGTTTTAATATTTAATAAAATATTGTATATTGAAAATAATCAATTTTAAAAATAAATTTATAAACAATTCATAAATTGGAATCTAATATAGACGCGTAAGATTCATTCAAAAATTAAACAATTTCTACTGCCCTTACTGCAATGGAAAAATTAATGGGAGGGCCTGGTTCATCAGTGGTGAACCTTCCCAGTGGTGTTTGCGAAACCACTAGAAGAATCATACGCATATATAATAGTTTCGAATTTTCATAACAGATGGCGCGCTAATGCATCATAATTCAACAATTATTAAAATGAAAAGAATTCTTTACAAAAAGAAAAATCTCAACAGAGAGAGAAATAGATTGAAGGAATTTAAATAATATATATAAATAAGTTGGACTGTGCGAGTGGACGATGTCACGTG
Source organism: Cordylochernes scorpioides (assembly GCA_030710605.1). Lineage (NCBI taxonomy): Eukaryota > Metazoa > Arthropoda > Arachnida > Pseudoscorpiones > Chernetidae > Cordylochernes > Cordylochernes scorpioides. The sequence continues at coordinate 151,311,928 of CP092886.1, forward strand.
ACAAAGTTCCGTGCTACACTACCCGAGATAATAACACACAACATGGAACTCTACCTTGACAGCATTTATAATTAGAGCTTTCATTTCCGTATCTTGTTTTAATAACAGGTTCTTCTTCCTTCTCAGTGTTAATAGATTGCAATTAGGGTTTTATTTATTCACTCCATATATATGCTTAATTTTTCTACCACAAAATATCATACACATTCAATGGCATTAATACTTTTGATTTATGCAAAAAATTATGAAAATGAATAAAATTGACAATTATTTACTTTGAAATATATAATATAGAGTCTATATAATGTTAAATATGAACAGCTTTTTTATGGTTTATATTATATTACAATTATATCCTCTAAATATTAAAAATCTAGGCTTTGGAAGAAATCTATTAGGGGGAATTGTTCTGCCCATCTTCCTTTGAGTTGAGGAGATATGAAGTGATATATTTTATTGGGTAAATCAACACTGAGAATTTTAAAGAATATCATTTTGCAGGTTAGATATATATGTTATGTAAAACTATCTTTCAAGTATATTTCATAGATTAAATTACTCTGTTAAATCGACCACCAGAGGTCGCTGTTTTCACTATATAAACTCTATTGTTGTCGTTTCTTGATGACCGGCTAAAACCTTTTAATTATGTAAATAATATTTTGTTTTCCTTGTTTTACTCACCTTAAGAAAGGCAGAACCTTTCTCTAATTATGTTATATTAATAAGCAAAAATTAAAGCAATAATGATCTGAACGTTTTTAGCATTATTTCCACGACTGCAAAACAATATCGTAAAATACTCATGGATACCAAAATCAAGCAACAGATAATAATTCTGTATATTTCAAAATATTCCAAAATAAGCAAAAATCTTTTTATTTATAATATATATATATCAGCATTAATGAACTTGAATATATAAACCAAATATTAAAAACTCAAATTCCAACGCAATGTTTTCATTCCTGTATATACATATTTATATATATAAATAAATAAATAATTAAAAAAAAAAATTATCTATAAAATATTCTCAAATATTTATTCATTAGTTTGTAATCCTATTTAAAATCAATTTTAAAACGCCAGAAGTGTAAGACGCGGTTCTGTAAATTCAATTTACCACCAATAAAATAGATGGGACAAAG
>CP092886.1:151313178-151325513 GCA_030710605.1 Cordylochernes scorpioides
AATTGAAAACCTGGACTATATGCCATAGATACTGTGCTCTGATTTAGAGACTCCACTTAATATTTTTAGAAACCGAAATTTGAATAAAGTATCAAAACGAATATTTAAAGTAACCAATAAAAGAGGTAACGCAATTTAGATTTTCAAAATAAAAGCAATTTAAAATAAGATATAACTAATAAATATTCTCTCTAACCATGGGGTTTATATTTCCCTATTTGAATTATTCAATGCTTTTAGAAATATGGGTTCGTGAGTTTTCTGATATAACTTGGCTCGGGAATAAAATAAGCTCATATCAAGGATATTAGAATATTATATATGAGGTATATAAATATACTGGTTATATTGTATAAATAAGATTTAAACACAAACTAAAGATATATTTCTCATTGAAAAGAAACATTACTTCTGGGAGTATTTATAATTATAATTGATTTGTATGTTAATTATAATTCGAAATTCTATATCTTATTTTTAGATAATCGCAATATATATATAGTGATCAAATTTCCACTCACTGTACAATTATATGCTTCAAGCTATGATTAAAAAAAGTAAAATTAATTAAATCATGTAAATATAACGCACAAAGACTAATTATCCATCAAGTGTATAAAGTGTTCTATTGAAATTTAAATATTCTCATATTAATATATTAACATATATTCTTCATTTATATTAATTTATATATCAAATATTCACCAAAACCTTTTATATTATGACTTTATATCCTATATATGAAATATATAATCTATAATAAATCCGTTTGTGCCTGTGTAGTGTTTTCTTATCGATTAAGACGATGGTTGGAGGGTTTATAAATACACGTTATCAAAATAAAATATTATCTATTAATAATATAAAACAGATTACAACATAAAGTTCATGTACCAAAGGATGTAACTCTCCCTTTAATTGTGCATCAGAACGATTCACTGTGCATCACTTTAGTAAAAAGCTTTAATAGTGATGATAAAAGATGACCCACACACAATACCATTTTTGAAAATTCGAGACAAAAGGCCAACCTGTATACCATTGGTTTCAGGCTTTGGTCCTCACCATTACAAGGAGGTTCGATTTTATTATTTTCTAGGAAAAGGAAGAAGTAGCAAGGGGCCTTTTTTTCAGGCAAGATTGCAACATAAAGTTGTAGGAGAATAATATTCATTATTATTCATATAAAGGGAGAGATGCCTCTTTTGGTACATGAATATCATCCTCCAGCAACTTTATGATTCAATCTTGCTTGAATATTGGTCCCTAGAAATTCACCATCTTAAACACCTGTTTGGTAAATTCGATTGATTTCATTACTTCTCTCGTAGAATGATATGAATTCGAAACCACACCTGTACTGAAGAAGGCCCAAGTCCGAACCATGGTATACTAGTTGACTATTGTCTGAATTTGACAAAACTAGTGTTGTGACCTTTTCTTTCTTATCATTAGTAAAGTCCATTTACTATGGTGATGCACAGGTCATCATTCTGATGCATATTTAAAATAGAAATTCCTATTTTGGTACATAAAAAAGATTAAAACTACCTTTGGAACAGAATATATTTAAACGAGTTAAAACATCGGCTAGAAATTATGTAAATCTGTTGTGATTGTAAATAGCTAAAATTATGTAAATTATGGCTCGAGAGAGTCGTGTTATGTAAAACTTGAGGATCAGCAGCGTCTGGTTCTCATCGTTTGTTAACTTCCAAGTAATTTAAACAAAAGTTCATCCTAACCAACGGCTGGCCTGATTTCCAACACTACAATATGATAAATGAGTAGACACAATTTGACAATAACATATTGATTCGAATATTGAAAGCTTATGGAAAAGTTGTTAAAGAAAATATATTAATTCACATTCTCAAAGATGACTTGATTTATTAAACGTGTTTTACATATGATAGTATCAGTCTTATTTATTTAAATATGACTTTTTAAAATGGTTTGAGGGTTAAAACGAAGATATGATAAAATTTTCAAAATTATTTATACTGCATATTATCTCTATCATATTAGTGTCAAAAGTTAAACGAAAATAAATTTTCTTATTTTTTCATTTTTCTGTTATTTTCAGAATATTATCCAAAAATGAGAAAATGGTTTAATAAGAAATATATATATAAACATTGAATAGTTTATAAATAAAAAATATTACCGTTAAATTTACCATATAAATTATGAATAATAAACATATAAAAACTTAGAATTTATTCGAGTGTATATTTAGATATAATAATATTTAAAAGCAGTATAAAATTAGTAATATATAATTTCATTTTAATTGTAATAAAAGGAGGGTTCTGTCCTTTGTTACATCTATGAAAGAATTCACGAACAGAATATTAATTTTGACTAAATTAAATTTGACCAAATACAGAAGGATCGTTTGCAAAGTTAATATACTGCAAGAAACGAGAGAATTATTAACCTCGGCATTTAAAAAGGTCGCGCGGAGGAACTTTTATTAAATTTTAAATTAAGCCTACCTACACCAAAAAAGTTTTGACGTCTTAATTGCAATTATTTTCATTTTGGCACACAGTTTCTAAAAAGGTTGAAATAAATTAAGAGAAAGTTTTTTCACTGCCTTTCTTTTCTCTATTAAGATTTAATAAGTTCGCATATAAATAAATAACCACATTATATGGGAAATCATATTAGCCCTCATTAAATCTAATTGAATATAATAAAATGTTTTATCCAAGGGTTAAATATTTGCTTATAAGCAAAATAAAATATCAATTCAAGTACAAATATCTCAAACTGATAATGATCAACTATTGGAAATATAGTCTTCTTCTTCTTTATTATCTCCATTCAATCATATTATGGTATCGATTTGTGACCCTTGATGGTGTCTGTTTGACAACCATCATGACTGGGTAAAGTAGAATGCGTCTGCCTTTGTCATTAAGATTGGGAGCACTACTTAGTGGCAGGCCGACTTAGCTCCAAAAGAAATGGCCGCCTCTGACATGAGGAACAGACGCCATGTGCAGCTGCTCCTAACATGGAGTACAAGCGCTGCTCATCCTGTATTCCTGGTTTAGGAGCCCTTACAGGGTACTATCAGCCGGGCCAGCTGAACCCAGGGTTTTTAGCGACGTTGTTACTGCTCCCCCTCCTTCTTTTTAATCCGGGCTTGGGACCGACAAAGGCGGAGTTGGGAAATATAGTGAAGCTAAGCAATGACTCACACTGGCCCTGATATTTGTCCTTTAAGTTGACAACTCTGCCCCCAATAAAAAATAATTTCCCACGACGTTGCGGTATTTATTATTGTACTTCATCATTGAAATAAAAATAATTTTATATGGAATCAAACATACAGAAACTTCGTTTTCTTGTTACCTTACCAATCTTCTTTACATATAGACCATAAGATAATCAAACCATAAAAATGATTGATATGAACACAGACTTCTCTTGTTTTGAAGTTTGCGAAATATCTCTCTATTGAATATAGACTAAGATTATTGAATATATATTTATATATATCTAAATAGTATATACCTATCATATATATTGCCACGTGGAAAATTAGGGAAGACCAACTTCGCGATAAGACAGCAATTTTATTTCAGGCAAGAACAAACTATGAATGGTAAACAAAAGATAAGCCACCAGGTAAATTTACAGAGTAGCAAAATATAAACATAAAAATGACCACTCTGTTAATAAAAATAATAAATTGATAAATAATTTGTTACAATATTATATAATATGAAATTGCAAATATTTTATTTTTAAAAACATAAATTTTAATTTCATTCATTGACTATTCTACCTTTTTCGACCATAGATTTATAAAATACCACTTTGCTAATTGTTGTAACAAATATAGTCAACTTTTTTACCTATTTAAAATAAATCACTAATATAGGATTAATTTTAGAAATTCTATATAACTGTGAAAATATTTAATATGTAATTTTCTTCAAGTAATTAAAATAGAAACTACTTGTAGTAAATAATTATTTTCTATTTTTCTTGTATCACCACCTCACCTTCAATTCTTTATATTTTCAACAACAAACATTATATTCATAACATATATATATATATACGTTAAAATGTGTTTAATCTGTCTTAGTAATGAAGTATATTGTGGAATTATCTCCCAATTATCTATCAATTTTTTCTCAACTATTTCCGATATTCTCTCAAATTCAAAAATAATATTCATAGTTAATATTCCATAATTTCACGGAATATCTATATATCCACGCGAATTCAGTTCATTATGTATAATTTGATTTTTATATTTTTGCTGATTTCTCCGTTCTCGTTACATCACCTTTGATATTCTTTGATTCTTGCATCTACCTCACGTTTGATGTCTAAATCAAATTATCAGTATGTGGTTCTGACATTCTCTCTCTCTCTCTACCGACTGTAATTCGACATCTTGGTCCCTAAAGATGACAAAATAACGAGATCTACTACTGTATAATTCACTATAATATTTCGTTCGGTATTATAGCAAGGTATTTATTATAGAAAATAGAGCAATCGAAAAATAAATCTTTAATTAAAAAGACATATATTGGATCAAAATATCATTTATTTTATCAATATTTCAGTTGGCTGAACGCCAACCTTTATCAAGGTATTATAACATATTAATGTGTTAATTTTTAATTAAATACAGATTAATCGTTTTGATATTTATATTTTGCTACTCTCTATCTCTCTCTCTAACCCTTTTATTAACAAGAAAAAGGAGCGTTGGAATCATTAGTATACGTATCGAGCATGTTGGTAAGAGAAGGTTTATAGAGAAGAGCTAAATTTAAGAAAGAAGGTTTGAAATGAATTGGTATCCACATATTGCCTTTTAAACAAATAGACCAATGTTTATGAAAAGGTAATAAGATTCCAAAAAGAGAGAAAGAATCGAAGAAAACAATCAAAAATATATTATTGTATAAGCTGTTTGTTGGGAGAGCGTGAGAATAATGTTTTTGGACACCTAAAACAATATTTTCATTTTTTAAAAAAGTTATAAAGATAATTTAAAATATATTAATAATTTTATTTTAATTTTTAATAAAAGGGGATTTCTGTCCTATGTTATATCTATGAAAGAATATCTCAGGAAAAAAATATTAATTTTGACTAAATTAAATTTGACCAAATACAGAAGAATCGTTTGCAAAGTTAATATACTGCTAGAATTATTAACCTCGAAATTTAAAAAGGTCGGAGGAACTTTTATTAAATTTAAAATTAAATCTAACTACACCAAAAAGTTTCGACGTCTTAATTGCAATTATTTTCATTTCGTCTTACAGATTCTGGAAAAGTTGAAATAAATTAATAAAGTTTTTTCACTGCCTCCATCTCTCTTTTCTCTATTTAGATTTAATAAGTTCACATCTGTATGAATAACTACATTATATGGAAAATCATATAAGTCCTTATTAAAGCAAATTGAATATAATAAGCCAATTAATTACACCATTTTTCTGTGAAAGATGACACTTCGGTAAGTTAGAGTTTTTTATTTTCTCAACGTTTCAACGAAGTTCGTTTGTCTTCGTCAGGAGAAATAAATAAAAATAAAGCATTTCATTATGTTATATATGTTTTATTATTTGTAGTTCATCCTTCAAGAAAGATATCCGGCATAGAATGAAGATAGATAATTTATAATGAAAATTTCCAATTAAATAAAATATTTTAGGATTTTTATTTCGAGCAATATCTCATACAAACATATATTATTATAGAAATTATAATAACTTTCACAGAAATATGAATGCCGGCCAGGCAACCTCTATCTTCAAGATATTTTCACCATGTTTAAATAATAGTGATTCAATACAATAATATGTCAATCTTCAGTTAAATTAATCCTGTTATATCCATAGAAACCCAAATAGGTGAACACTGAGTGACATACTACGAAAACATAATGAGAATAAATCATTTAGAAAATACGTTGATATTGGAAAAATTGAAGTAAAAGAGGGAGGAGTCCCACAAGAAAACTATCAGAGGATAACTACCTGAGCTGTGAAAGATGGTGACTAACAGATGGAATTTGAGAATACCTGTTCATATAGTCCATATAATGAATATCAATACTACTATTTGTATAAATTCAATTGCCATCTACCGATAAAATTGTAAAAAATAAATTTACTGGAAATGTGTTTCTTTTCAATAATATCAAATATTATCTTTACAAACCTTACTGCAATGATATAAGTTATTGAAAAAGAGGGCTTGGCTCACCAGTAGTAAACACTCTAAGCGGTTTCGCCAAATTATTCTCTAGACTGCTCTAATATTGTATTGGATTGGCTTGGGATATACCCTGCATTCTCTATGGAAAGCAGCTTAGGGGTGTTTAGTGAACCTATGGATATAAGCTTATAGGTCTATAGAGCTACATACATATAACTTCTAGGTATTATATTGAGTATATGTCTGTAGAGATAATATTTGATGATATTATTAAAAAGAAACGCATTGACAGTAAATTTATTTGTTACAAATACTACTAATAAAATATATATTGTCTACAAATGTCTATCTACTTGAACCACTATAATAAACAAAAGGAAAAGGTCATTGAGAACTCGTATAGAGATAAATGTATTTTACAAACTCCTCCCTCTTAACAAGTCGAAGATGTCTTACGGGAAGATTTGACATCTTCAAGGAACAATTATGTTTTATTGTTTGTAGTTTATCCTTCACGAAAGATATCCGGCATAGAATGAAGATAGTTAATTTATTACGGGAAATTCTAATTAAATAAAATATTTTAGTATTTTTTTATTTAGAGCACTATCTTATACAAACTTATTAAATTATAAATAAACACATATTTATAACATAAATAAAAGTAATATTTTAGATATATGAGGAATAGTTGCGCGCGAGTATAACAGAGTTGTCTATTTAATTTCAACTCTTTATTAAAATATTTTTCTTGAAATAATAAATTCTCATCTTATTTGAAGAAAAGGTTATGTTGTATGGAAAAGGTTAAGGAAATTGTTGAATCCATAATATAATAGATGACAAATATTGTATATGCGTCTATTCTGAAAAAGAAACTATAAAAATTTGATATAGAAACCTTTAGGTTTATTGTGAAATAAATTAATGAAGAGGGAGCGTTTCCTCGAAATAATTTTTTGAAATATTGTTTTCCTTTTACAGATTCAGGTACACATTTTTCTATATAAAAATATATTTTTTTATAGATCGAAATAATTATTAGAAAGCATCTTACACGAGAAACTTTATCCTAACTATTCCATTTGTGCTTGCAGCAACTCAACTCCTGCAATAAGTCCTCCAAGTCTAACGGAAACCTCCTGCGCCTCAGCCAAGCCATGAACCTGGGGTGGAGCGGTTCGTCACAGCCGGGGAGTCCATAGCCGCCGACAACCCCGAGATCCGGGTTGACATGTACGACCTGTGCCAGGAGGCTCGGTCTGCAGGTGCGTCAAACACTTTGTCACACCTTGCTTAGGACTTCTTAGTCAATAAGAATAAATTTGATCAATATAGTCGCACTTTCAAGTTTATAAGAAACGAGATAAATTATTAAAACGATCATACGATATTTCGTAAATAAACATATTCAACTAAAATTTCACTTTAAAATGAAAAGTATTGTATAGGAGTTTTGTCTTTATTTACGATCATTTAATAAATATGAATGGATTTTCTAAAGATTCCGACATATTTTTCTACCACACTCTTTATTGGTTGAATTTATTTATTTATGCTTATGAGGTGATACAGCAGCGTATTTACAATTAGAGAGGAGACAAAATTTTATTAATTAATTTACTCATTCAACCAATGTTATAAGTATAACGGTCAAGTTTACTTATTTATACGATATATAGATTTATATATATATAGGTATGCGCAAGTACGAGCGGTATATTTGCGGAAATTGTGAGAAATACCTCGAAATCATCAACGCCTGTGTTAATGAGAAAATCCATCCAATTTCAGCGAGGGAATGTAATAGTTATTCGCGAGATTGGATTCATATTTCACTAATTCGCAGAATTGAATTGCCGAAAGTTTCGAAGTTATTTATTTGTTGATACCAGAATTCTCTGAAACAAGATTTAAGAAAAGGCGCTCTCGGTTCACTCTACCAGAAACGACAAGAATATTCAGAATATGTTTGTAACCATTCGAAAGTTTTCAGACAAAGAATTTTTATATGAATGTGCGGTCATATATTTACCAGGGTGTTTGAATTCAGTGGTTGCTGAGTTGATCAAACTGGAAACAACGATACATATGTTACCTTAATTGTAAAAAGAGAATCTCTCACTGAATAGTTCTAATTCTCATACAAACACATGTGTAGATGGATTCCTTATATTTAATTGATACCTAATCGAATTAGTTGTGAATTTATTGCTGAGAAGAATTGTTCAATGCATGAAACTGTAAGTATTTGTATATTACTTTATACTCTTCTCGAATTTAAAAGCAGCTTTGCCGTGTTTAATTAAATATTATAATCAGGAATTCCTCTAAAGGTTTTTGTCATACAGGTAAAATACCCGAATACAATATTATAACTATCTGGTAGATTAAACTGCCAATACCAAGGAAAGGATTCATCACAAATGAGTTGGATCATCACAATACTTTTATCGCATAAAGGATATTGGCTATAAATAGTTCAAACTCCTACACATATATGGCGCGCTATTTCCTTATATACATGAAATATATTTGACAGTTAATATGTGCGGAATCTCTAAATAATATAAATAACACATAAAATAATATATAAATTTCGTTAAACAGTATCATTTTATAAATTTAGATTATATTTCCGTAAATTTCAATTCCGTTTCTAAAAAGAGTAAGTTCACATTCAAAGTAATAGATATCGAACCCTATTCAAATTCACATTTTACTAAATCATGTTGCACTTTGATAGTTTTTGAAATTTACGAAAGATTCGCTTCACATATTCATTTTACAAAATTATCCTAATGGGCATCGTATTCCAAAACTACTGTATATGAAAATAAAACACACACATACTATCTGTGTGTTCTAGTTCAATTTGAAATTATTTTTATATATATTTTTTAATTATAAAAATATATACACAGGTATTTACACACTGTACATATTATTATGACTGTCCAAGTAAAAATAATATTTATGTTTCGAAGGGTTAATTTGAATTAAATGATAATTATTATTCATATTTTTAATGTGAAAAAACTCGTACTTTGAGAGTGAGATCTAGGTGAAAAAGGACAAAAAGGTATTTCGAGGTATATTGTTCTATTGATATTATATATATTTATATATCATAATGTATATATAATAATTAAATATAATCTATATTAATGTTATACGATGTACTAGAGCGCCATCTGTTATCAAATTATAAAACTATTTTAGAGGCGTAATATTCTTTTTAAAATAAAACAATTTCTACTGTCCTTACTGCGATGGAAAATCCTTTAATTTTTTCCATCGCAGTAAGGACAGTAGAAATTGTTTTATTTTAAAAAGAATATTACGCCTCTAAAATAGTTTTATAATTTGATAATCTATATTAATAAAATGGAAATTTCATAAGTGGTGTTCGCTAAAAACTTTCGTTGCAATGCATCAATTTCGACCAAATTTTCAACATTTATGTAAAACGAGATGGAGCAGGTTTTGCTTAACACCAAAATATTTTTCCTAACTTTAACATGCGTAACTTCGCTGTTATCGATTAAATACAAACGAAATCAACAGAGTTAATTTTATTTATATATAAATACAAAAAAAATTCAGCAATTCATTCAACTCAATCTAAAAAAATATTCAAAACAAGCAATTTTAAGATAACACCATATGTAAAACAGTCGGCCAAGAAAACAACAACGATATTACATCTTTTTCACATATTCACACACAATATTGATTAATAATTAAAACTAATCTTTAACATTGTTTATTATACTTCATAATATATAATATTCGTTAGGCAAACTTTCACTCGGATAAAACCCGGGCGAAGCCGGGTACACATCCGCTAGTAAATATATATAATTATAACATATTTATATTTCCTCTTTTTCGGTTTCTTTCTAAATTAATCAATAAAATGAGAAAGAAAATTATTCTTAATATTTTTTGGTCTTTTTTATCTTATTTAGGCATAGATCCATGGGGGTACCCGCACTTCACTAATCGTATCGAATTATATTTATCAAATATTATTAAAATATCTATTATTATATTATACTAGCACTCTATGAATAAAATTATATTAGAGTTACACTCCGAAAAAAATTGCGCCGCGCGATGCACCTTGACCTTTGCTTTGAAAGTAAAAGTAAATATTGGGGATTAGCATAATATTTGAACGCCGTATTTAAATTATTTACATCTCCCCACCTAACACCTGCGGCGACACTTTGTATTCCCCGTAGCTGGATTATTGCCTGAAATGGGATTGGGACTCAAGTTGCTATGAACTCGGCAAATTCGAAACAAGCTTATTTGTGCCTCTTCTACCCATTTCCCCTCGCCTTAATATCTTCAATATGTCTTCTAATACGTCTTCTGATACGATAAAAAGACAGTAGTCCTCTGAGACTGGGAACATTTAGCGTCTATTTTGTAGGAAGCAATACATTTTATCCTTTAAGATGCTTGCCCTCACTACAGGCTATGATATTAATTGTCGGTAAAAGTTGGCGACTGCTTTTACTTTAATTGCTAAAATATATCTACACATGTGAAAGAGAGTTATACATTTGCACATATAAGTCTACCAGAGCCCTGTTGGTTACTTGCACTCGCTGGCGGGACTAGACTTTTGCAAGAAGCAGGGGTCATTAGAGCAGTTTTTATTAGAAAAAAAGTGTTAAATCCGAGATATACAGAGGATGTTCTATTTTTAAAATAACATTTTTTCAACGCTGTAGCGCGCGAAAAAGCGCTCTATTCGCGTGATGATATATTTATTAGAAAAAACAAGCATTTCCTGCTGTATAAATATATAAGTCTGTTGGTCAGAGAGCGTGCTGGCTCTAAATACACAAAAACAAACATTTTATTTTATAAAATAAATGAAGCTTCCAGGGTTAAGTTTCTTGTACAATTTTATTTTCAAGCTTTCGGACTTGTCAGTCCTACAACAGGATAATCACTTTAACAATTTAATATTAAATACATTTTTATATACACGAATTTGATACATAGTTTAAATACCTACTTTATAATGAGAGAAAAATATACTATATTATTTCTGCTTGAAAATAAAAAATATTTGGAGTATATTTTCCAGTAATAAACTTTATAAATGCATTCAGAAAGTAAAATGGAGCTTTTATACAGCGAGAGAGCGTTATCTAATATGATATACTCCATATTATAATTAGGTGATTATAGAGGTCATTGTTCGGACGTGATTGACGAGTATATTATATAATCAGGTGTTATCGCCATAATTAACCTGGCCTCATTGAGCTGGGATATCCAATATATGCTCTGTTTATCTTTTAAGAGTCTATCACTTGAGATAATCACATTTTATAATTCATTTAAAATTTTATAAGAGTTTTTTCTCTCGCCTTTTTGAAAAAAAATACTTTATATATAAAATGCTTAATATATATTTTTTTTCTATTTTTTTTTTTTGCGTCTGTCTCTTTACCTTTGAAAAGTAATGTTGGATCCTATTGTAAAAAATAGTATGATATCTTCTTCTCAAATTGAAATATTTCATATGTTATGTGATCTATATAGAAAAATGCACATGTTACCTTTTACTGCCATTTTGAGTTGTGTTGTGCGTGTGTCTTAAATTTTCTTCAAGATAATTTCATTAAATTATAGAAAAAGAATTACCTATATATATTTATTAGAATAAAAATATATATTTGTACTGTATTATTAAATTGATACCTAATTAATTCTTGAATGGAAACACTTCCAAATAGCTAAATATTTTCTTTAAAGAAGGAGAAATACTCAAAATAACCCCAGGATGACACAATCCCTTCAAACTGACCACGCAAGGCGAGAATAGACTTATTATGTATACAAATATATTATTAATTAAAAAGGTATATATTAGATCAAAATATAATTTAAATTATCATTTGAAATTATTTTTCTGATATTTTGATCCAATATATGCCTTTTTAATTAAATATTTTTTTATGGATTGCTATATTTTCAAAAATATATACATATATATATATGAAAAAAAAATAGAAAAAAATAAAATATAAGTGAGTCAAGTGTTGATATTAAAAATAAAGAAAGCATATATATATGAATTTATTAAAATAGGGGCATATTTTGGA
>CP092886.1:151325613-151356714 GCA_030710605.1 Cordylochernes scorpioides
GATCTAGATACAGGCAAGCTTCGGTATTCTTTTAGATAGGGAAAATATTCTTATTGATCTAGAAAATACAAGTTTACAACATTGATCGATTAAAAGGCAAGTGTGGTTTTTTCTAGATTAATATAAACAAGAATGTCTTTAATATATTATCATCTATATTATATATAAACTATGATATTAGAAACTATTATATACGCATATGATTCATTTTTTTAATAAAACAATTTCTACTGCCTTTACTGCAATGGAAAAATTAATGGGATGGCCTGGATTATACGCGTCTATAATAGTTTCGAAATTTCATAACAAATGGCGTGATAATGCATCATAATATATATAAACTATGTATAATTTGATTTTCCAAAATGTATTATTGATTTTAGGAATATATTTAATAACCGATTGAAGATAGTAGATTCCAATAAATCGCGGCAAGTGTTACCGCCATTTCACTCTCATATATAAGTTACTATGTAGGTTTAAATAAGCGCTATTGAAGGTATAGGTCACAAATGAAAATATCTACAGAGTTCTTTTTTATTTATGAAACCAGTTTTTACCAGCGGTCAAGCATTATCAGTCAAATATGGATCCGCATCTACATGCCACATGGCAATATTGGCACTCTATATATATATACATTCATAGAAAATTATATTAAAAGTATATTAATAAACGTTATAAATACAGTGTAGGGGTTGAGAAGAATTTCTCTGAAATTATCTGCGTCAAATAATTTTGAATTGCTGAGGTAGATAGATCTTTAGGTTTATACTGTTATTTACTTTGGAGATCGATGATTTCAGAATAAATTTATTGTTTTTGGAGATGTTAAGGAAATGAGATGTAAATTTCGTAGGTTGAACTGGTGACTTCTAGAATATTCGTTCAGAAAGATGAAGGACTTGTTATCTTGGTTTATAATGTTACCGTTATTCTCTAAATTCTTGTGTCTATTGATCTGCTATTTCTTCTTTGTTAGAATAACTGAATTATTGGCATTAGATGAAGTATATGTATTTCAACTTTAATTTTCTTGAAAATATTGATACTTCGACCAATAAATCTGTATATCAAATAATCAGTAGAAATATTTACTGGCCGAAGTATCTTTATTTTCAAGAAATATGAATGCCATAGCTCCATTTTAAAATTATCTTTTGTTTATAAAATATATAAGATATATACCCATTATATATATAAGAATGTTTTATTTACAACAACAACCAAGCCTTTATTTAGGGCCTCTCGCCCTATAGAATGTTTTATTTATATATTTTCTTATAAATATCACCATAAAGGAAATATATGTCTCATTATCTGATATAAATATATATAGTCTTATTATAAAATAAGAGAGATATTTTGTATATACTATATATATTGTAATTGTAAAACATTTATAAACTCAATTTTGGATGGCTCAGCTATTATATATATGTTATATTAAAATATTATTTTATTTGAGATCATATTTTCATAGATTAAATGACTCTGCTAAATCGACCGCCAGAGAGGTCACTCTTCCCCTATAAAAACTCGTTGTTGTTTTATCCCAATGGCCGGCTCAAAACTTTTGTACATTATGTAAATAATCTTTTGTTTTCCTTATTCTACTCGCCTAAAGCCAGGCATTACTTTTATCAAATTATGTTCTTTTATATATTCCTTTAGTTCAATTGAATTACTGATCAAAATTATTTTTATTAGCATACTTTCAAGATTTAACCACGACTGCATTAACATAGTATAATCCTCAAGATAATTAAATACAAGCAGAAAATCTCTTTTCTTTATATAAGATATATATATCCATAGAAGCATAGGGCGCTTCTCCCGTTAAAATAAACGTCAAAAACTGACGCCATCTATTGGCCGTCGCCGCAAACTAGCGGCCTCGGGTCGGTGACAAAGCCACAACACCAGCTTTGGCAAATTGAGAAGCGTCCACCTAGAGACCATGGTTTCGGGCTAATGGCCCTCGTCAGTCTAGGGCGGACTTTATTCCATGAGATCCACACGGGATCTAATGGAATCTTCACAATCTACCAAAGAGGTGTTTTGCTGGCAAGGTGGCTGGGCCAAATCTATGGCTAGAATATAAAAGGAAAAATTGCCGGAAGGAAATTGATCCATAGAAGCATAGGGCGCTTCTCCCGTTAAAATAAACGTCAAAAATTGACGCCATCTATTGACCGTCGCCGCAAACTAGCAGCCTCGAGTAGGTGACAAAGCCACAAAGCCTAGACTGACGAGGGCCATTATCCCGAAACCATGGTCTCTAGGTGGACGCTTCTCAATTTGCCAAAGCTAGTGTTGTATAATATAAATATTAAGCAGCCATTTTTATTTATAGGAACATAGTAATCTTGTGCTAATTTAGGATATGTAAATTAAAGTAAAACTTCTTGCTTACTAAATAGATACTGTAAAAATGTAAAAAAAAAAACAGATGAATATCATAAATATTTTTAAAATTGATATAATTAGAAAATTATGAATGCTCGTGAAATACATTCGAAATTCTACAAACAAATACACGCGTAATATACGTACCTATATATTACCAACAAAAATATAAAATACATTCAATTGATATTCCTTTGTGTAAAAATACATCAAACCGAAGAAAATTGAAACTTTATTTCATTTTTATTTAACGCAATATCGTTCAAAGCATTTTTTTTTGGTGATAGAGGAAATAGGTTTTTGACCAAATTTCTGGAATAAAATCAAACAATTTCAGGTGAATTATTTCCGAATTGAATCATCAACACGTCCATTTGCATGAGAAATAGTATATCAAAAGAGGCCATATTGAAAAGACGAATAAGAACACAAATAAATATGATAATTCTAAACGAGGAATATCATGCGTGAACTTGTTAATGTTGGAATATTACACAGAGTAACAATGGCTATAGATGAGCTCGTGTTTGAAAAGGAATTTGTATGTATATAATATTTATTATTTTTGTTGTTTTCACACATAAAATATAAACCCAGATTTCTTTCATATAATTGTTATTAATAATAAATAATATGCAAAGTTAAATTGATTACAGATTCATTCTTCTTACTTACTTTAATCACATAACAGTTAATACATTGTATTATTATCCCTTCAGTAAAATTATAAAGAAAATTATTTATAAGGAATAATTAGTTGCATCCGTAAAAATGAGTCAATCTACAGTAGAATATACAATATGAAGACAACCAGTTTTACAAAAAAAAAAAGAAGTAAATATTTTCTTAAAATTCTGAATATAGAACTTTGCAGCGTGTTATACAATAGTGCTTTCAAATAAGCAACTTGAGACGCCCTAGCACAAATTTTACGAAATGGAACTTTCAAAATTTCAAAGTTTTCTTTTTTCTACTCTATTCCCTCTTAGTTATCTAACTAATATAAACATTTTCTATTTATTAACATGCTTATAAATGTATTTAATTATATTATCCTTTTTTGTACTCTCTTTATAAAAACTTTGTTATATATAATTTTGTTCACAATTTATATAACCTTTATATAAATCAGGTAATACCTTAGTAATCGTGTGATATATTAGCTTCAAATATATATAATGGAGGATGTTTTTCAATTTCAGTAATATATATATATATATATATATATATATATATATATGTTATATAATTTTTAAAAATTTATAGGAATGTCATAAATATAAATCTTTGTAAATATTATTTTATTTTAATCATCTTTCTAAAATAACTCTGTTATTCTTTGGCCACCAGATGGCGCCACTTTAAATATATAAATGAATTGTTTTTGTTTTTTAGAGTAGGTTAGGTTAGGTTAAGTTAGATATAATTTTTATAAATATGTAAATTGTAATATAGGATTAATTGCTAAATTCTATAATTACTTTAAATTTAATGTATTCTTTTGCTCAAGAATTCACAAAATAAACTTCTTGAGATTAATTTTCTTTTTTTAAATTATATTCTTAACGACTGCACTTTTAACTTTCAAAAATCATTTTAAATTTACATAGTTTGTAACATATATATATGTATATATGAATTATTATCAAAATATATTAAATATCTATGTCATTGAGCATCTTCTTTTGGGTTATTCTCTAGTAACCTTTATAACCAAATTTAGAATTTTAGAACAATAACATTTATTAACATCGTCAAGTATCTCTACACGCTGGCTACCTTAGCCAGCGAGCTCTACTTTGAAACCCATTCTAGAATTCATATCCATGGATAGACCTGAGCGGCGATGTGGTGCCCATGCGGAGGCGTTCGAAAAATGTTGTACGCGAGACTGATGGAAGAAAATCCGCCTAGCGAGAATCCTCTTTATAATTCCTTTGTTTATAATCTATCAATAATTTTCTTAATATAATTACCCTATTTATATATACCCTCGATTTACCATCTTTGTAATAAATTAATTATTTAATTCTTACTCCTGCCTATCTATCTCCGCAAAATATTTTATTTGAAATCGCTGGCTAGATGTTATGTAAAGCTACTTAACAATATTCAGTTTAATATTTGAGAAAATATTGAATATTGAAAATAATAAATTTATAAAAATAAATTTGTAAACGATTCATAAATTCGAAAATATTATAGAAGCGTATGATTCTTTTAAAAAATAAATAATTTCTACTGCCCTTACTACAATGGAAAAATTAATGGGAGGGCCTGGCTCATCAGTCGTGTACCTTCCCAGCGTTTTTGCGAAACCACTAAAAGAATCATACGCCATTATAATAGTTTCGAAATTTAATAACAGATGGCGCGCTAATGCATCATAATTCATTAATTATTAAAATGAGATGAATCCTCTACAAAAAGAAAAATCTCAACAGAGAGAGAAATAGATTGAAAGAATTTAAATAATATATATATATAAAGGGGTTGGACTGTGCGAGTGGACGATGTCACGTGACAAAGTTCCGTGCTACACTACCCGAGATAATAACACACAACATGGAACTCTACCTTGACAGCATTTATAATTAGAGCTTTCATTTCCGTATCTTGTTTTAATAACAGGTTCATATTCCTTCTCAGTGTTAATAGATTGCAATTAGGGTTTTATTTATTCACTCCATATATATGCTTAATTTTTCTACCACAGAATATCATACACACTCAATGGCATTAATACTTTTAATCTAGGCGAAAAACAAATTTTGAAAATGAATAAAATTGACAATTATTTACTTTGAAATATACAATATAGAGTCTATATAATGTTAAATATGAACAACATTTTTTATGGTTTATATTATATTACAATTATATCCTCTAAATATTAAAAATCTAGGCTTTGGAAGAAATCTATTAGGGAGCAATTGTTCTGCTCATCTTCCTTTGAGTTGAGGAGATATGAAGTGATATATTTTATTGGGTAAATCAACACTGAGAATTTTAAAGAATATCATTTTGCAGGTTAGATATATATTTTATGTAAAAATATCTTTCAAATATATTTCATGGATTAAATTACTCTGTTAAATCGACCACCAGAGGTCGCTGTTTTCACTATATAAACTCTATTGTTGTCGTTTCTTGATGACCGGCTAAAACCTTTATAATTATGTAAATAATATTTTGTTTTCCTTGTTTTACTCACCTTAAGACAGGCAGAACCTTTCTCTAATTATGTTATATTAATAAGCAAAAATTAAAGCAATAATGATCTGAACGTTTTTTAGCATTATTTCCACGACTGCAAAACAATATCGTAAAATACTCATGGATACCAAAATCAAGCAACAGATAATAATTCTGTATATTTCAAAATCAGCAAAAAAATATTTTTATTTATAATATATATATATATATATATATCAGCATTAATAAACTTGATATATAAACCAAATATTAAAAACTCAAATTCCAACGCAATGTTTTCATTCCTGTATATGCATATATATATACATAAATAAATAATTTACAAACAAAATTATCTATCGAATATTTTCAAATATTTATTCATTAGTTTGTAATCCTATTTAAAATCAATTTTAAAACGCCAGAAGTGTAAGACGCGGTTCTGTAAATTCAATTTACCGCCAATAAAATAGATGGAACAAAGTTAAAAATATACGGTGAGATTTTATATCGATATAAAAATATTTATTCAAAAAACAGGTAAATTAGATAGAGCGAAATAAAAGTTTCGAGTTTTAAAGAATCAATAATAAGTGGATTAGAGCTTTTTTTAGAAACAATTTTTGGAGTCGTCGCTAAAATAAGATCAGAAAATATCAAATATTTAATGGCAAACTTAGAATAGCAACATCTCTGAAATATTTATTCGCTTCGTTGTTGGGCTTTATGACATGTGCCGCACCAAATATTATTTACTTAAATTCATAAAAATGATTTTATATAGCATGTCAATTAATCGAATATAATGAGAATTTATAATATTGAAATTCTCTCTATTTAAAATTATTGACAAACTTTTCTTGGTCGAATTGTTATTTTATATGATGATTCTTTTCAATAAGTTCTAAAATTTGGCAAATTGATGACATATTTGACAATCCCATGTGTTTGTGTGTCGCGTATATTTAACCTTGAGTTTTTAAAATTTCACTCAATATTAAACCTATCAACCCTTAATGGAAACATATGTCAAATTGATATGGATTCTGTTTGAATATAAGGTTTCGATAATTTTGGAATAAGTTTTAATTGTTACAGACAACATGACCTTTAGTTTCTTTCTATTTTATAATGATAGAAATATACACACACACAAAGCTTTATTAAGACCAGCGGTCTTATACAGATTCACCACAGGAAGAAATAATAGTGGAGCTCCTATATAATGATAGAAATATATAACTTGTATTTAAATATCTAGTGTAATAATAAATTTACACGTATCTTTTCAATCTAAGAACATTTTGACTAAGATAGGAAAGGATTTACATATTTCTAAGATATAACACTCTATAATAATAATTTTAAATGTATTATATATTTTTGAAATAACATACATATTTAAAATGTTATTTTTATTTTCAAATATTAGGACGTATTCTGTGAATTTGAAATATACTAACCATTGATCCTATTTTTCATTTGAGTTTGTTTCTGCAAAAGATCATTAGACTTATTTTACAATTAATAGATAAATCAATATTATAGTTTCACGCACCGGCCTATTATAAACAGTAAAAAATCTCCAAAACAAGCCAGGAATATAGCGAACATTCATATCTCTATCTGTTAATACGAACCTAGAATAATCCTCAGATTTAATATAAAAATACGATGAACAATGGCTATAGTAAACTCATAGTTTACTCTCTGTGGGGTTCGTTATAGCGAGTCGTTACTTGTGATATGTTTATATAGAATATAGATAGCGTTATATGTGCCAGTAGAATTTTTATAGTTTCTATTAATTACATTATGTGTAAATATTAATGGAGAATTTCTCAATCTATATTATATATACAGTAAAACCTATCTATAGCGCCCCCTCTTGGGACTCACCAAAATAGGGTGCTATAGAGAGGGGGGTGCTATAGACAGGTCACTTTTAATGTAAAATGTATCCAATGGGAACTCCAAATTTCATAATAAAACCAGTGAAAGAAGTAAAAATTTTAGGGATAAAATTTTCTAATCACAGAATTAAGTCAAAAATTAACTTCACACCCCACATTAATGATATTCTTTGTAAAATCAACCGTATGAAAAATCTTTTATTTTCACTCTGTGGGAAGATGTGGGGATTGGATGCTAAAAAAAGATTAATTTTATATAAAACTCTTTTCAGGCCAATACTAACCTATGGATCTGAAATATGGTATAAATTTATTAATAAAAGAAGTAAGCAAAGATTAAACTCTCAGCAATATCAGATTCTTCTTTGGGTAGTGAGAGCCTATAAAACGACCTCATCAAATTGTATTCATAGTTTGGCAAAAATACCTATTCTCACAGATCAAATAGAATCGTTGATAATAAAATACGATTTGGCCAATTTATCAAAAGAAGAAATTAATGTATTCAGACCGCATGCCCCGACTATAATTCATAACTACATAGAATCAAGAATGGCTGAAACAATAGCTAACACTAATGAAACATTCAGAAAATTTTTCCCATTTGGAATTCCTTTCTATTTTCGTCCGAATTTTTATAACTCACAGTTCGTCACGGGTCATGGTAATTTTGGAGAATTTCTGTCGAAAATCGGGGCAACGGATGAACCTAGCTGTTTCTGTGGAAAAGAAAACCAAGACTCAATGCATTTATTGATGGAATGTCCGATATTCCACGGCTACAGAAGTAATCATTTTTATCCCATCGAAGAGGTTTGCGAATTTGTATATAACAAAGACACTTATGTAAAATTCAATAATTTTTGTAAGTTCATTTTAGATTTTCTCTTCTGTTTAAGAAAACCATAGTTTCAGTTTTAATTGTGTTTTTAACCGGTTATTGTGTTGTATATACTGAATTGTATATAGGTTGCTAAAATAATTTATTTTGGATTTTCTCTTCTGTTTGAGAAAACCATCGTTTCAGTCTTAATTATTTTTTTTAGTCGGTTATTGAGTTGTATATAGGTTGATAAAATAATCCATTTTGGATTTTCTCTTCTGTTTTTAGAGTGCCATCGTTTAAGTTTTAATTATGTTTTTAGTCCGGTTATTGTGTTGTATAAAATGAATTGTATATAATCTGCTAAAATGTATTTAGGCGCAAGTATCCCGAGCTGGGATATCGCGTCCGATGTGTCAAATAAAATAAAAATAAATGTTTAAAATCGGGCGCTATAGAGAGGAAGGCGCTATTTAGAGGGGGCGCTATAGACAGGTTTAACTGTATATAATTAATTTTAAAAATAGCATATATATTGAATCAAATATAACTTAGTTTACCAATATTTAAATTGACTGAACACCAACCTTTTTCAAGGTATTATAACATTTTAACATATTATTGTTATGATACCTTGAAAAAGGATGGCGTTCAGCCAACTGAAATATTGATGAAATAAATAATATTATGATCCAATATATGCATTTTTTAAATTAAAGATCTATTTATGGATTGCTCTATTTTCAATATATATATATATACTACGTCTTTTTAAAATTATTTATACATTTATACTTGCAGATAGCAATATTATAAAAACAAATGTGAGAGATACTATATATAGATAATATTTACTTTATATAAATTCAGCTTAAATAACTCTAAAATAGTATAGTCTACGAAGAGTAAAAATATTTATTCGCGATAATGAACAATCTCAGCTATCTCTAGAAAAATTACTTCAAATATCTACACTAGATGAATGCTAAAAACATTCACACCACCTAAAAATAAGACATCAGCAATAAAAAACACAATATTGTTTTTATTAAAAACCATAAATATGAACCCACGAAATATATTTTAAAAAAAATTTAACGCATGGTCAAATCCTTTCAAAAATTTAATATATTCAAGTCCATCAATCTTTGTGAAACCATTTATTGAAGTTGAAATGGCGATATCAGCAGAGACATTCCCACTAATAAAATAAGCGGGATGATTGATTACCGGCCATTTTTCTCCCCGATAAATAAATAAATTGACAAAAAGGCTTTTAACATATCAGACCTTTTAACGGGAAAATGACGTTTTCTAAATTCTGATCTGAATCTTTAATCTTCTCCAGGATGAACTCTTCCATTTTCTGTATTAGTTTAACAGATGACGGTAAAGAAATATTTTGATTTGAAAGATGCATCATTCTAGGCTGTACCTGTTAGCGATATTAACCCAACATATAGCGCCATATTGGAAATGAAATGATTTCACACAATATTATTATTTTATAATTTAGGTATACATAATAAAGATATATAAATTTTTGAGAGTATTATTGGATGCAGTAAACCGATTATAAATTTATGAATTTTTAAATATGTTTATATTTTTCTCTTTTTCTCTCTACAGCTTATATTACAAAGTTACAAATGTTAAAATTTCTCTCTCCACATTTTTGAATATTTTATATTGAATCATTTTAATAAGGTATAATTAAGAATGGATTTTTAATTTTTCATTATATATCCTGTTTGTAATTTTTCTGGAGGATTTAAATGTAGGATATCTTCTGTATTTTATTTATAATTATGTTCATAATAATAAATAGTATGCGACCAATTTCAAAAAATATTCAATGGAAGATAAAAAAGGTATAGACAGGGTATCCTGTCCTGTATGTCCTGTCTATGATCTATATCTATAGACCGTACATATTTGTAATTTTAATCCCTTTCAAAGATAGCTTGTCTATATCTTATTTATCTTCCATTGAATATTTTTAGAATTTGTCGCATACTTTTTATTATTATAAACATAATTTTAAATAAAATATATAGAAGATATCCTACATTCATATCCTTCAGAAAATTTACAAACAGGATATATAATAAAAAATTAAAATCCATTCTCAATTATATCTTATTAGAATGATTCAATATAAAATATTCAAAAATGTGGAGAGAGGAATTTAACATTTGCAACTTTGTAATATAAGCTTTAGAGAGAAAAAGATATAAATATAAACATTTAAAAATTCATAAATATATAATCGGTTTACTGCATCCAATAATACCCTCAGTAAACAACAACAAAAAATTCAAAAATTGACATGGCATTCATATCAAATATTTTAATTTAAAAATGCTTTTTTAATCTAATGAAGAATCTCTAATGAGAATTCCTAAGGCGGAGTAGAGACGGATCAAGTCCATAATTCCGAAATTCCTGTTCAGAGATTACAGAGGTAATTAAGAAATAATAAAACAGAGGTTCAAGATAAATATTGCTCTGTGACGTCATTAATGACAGGAAATCTCTTAGAGAGTCTTAAAAACCCATTAGCGTTCAAATCGGAAACTTGATAAGAAAGGCGGCATCAACGCTCTCTCATTATTTTTAAGAAAACACTTTCCCTCAAGTTATAATGTATTGTATATCATTATTTCATTGTTTTATAATCAACAATTTGGGAGTGTTATATATAGTTGGTATTCGTCACATTTGTTGCAACTATATATATGTTATGAATATTTTGTTTTGGTGTTGAAATAGATAGATTAGGAGGTGCAGTCGTGAAAATAGGAAATAAATTATTTACTTATCAAGTAATTTTTAATTTGAATTACTTGAAGCAAATTACACATAAAATTATTTATCACAGTAATATATAATTTATAAAATGAATTCTATATTCGTGATTTAAAAAAAAATTGGTAAGTTAACTATACATATTTACCACAATTATTCAAAATGTTATGTTCTAAATCTATGGTCAAAAATAAAATAATAGTCAATGATGAAAGTAAAATACATGTTTTCAAAAAATATAATATTTGCATTTTAGATTATATAATATATATATATATATATATATTTAAAAAAATAAGGCATCTCCTGACCATGAGCACATGTGCTTTTTAGAGGGCAGAGCGCCATCTAGTGGAGCAGAAATAAACTGAACGTTTATTTAGCTTACTCCGTGATATTTGGCCAACCCAATTTCTTGATAAATCAAGAAAAGCCATCCACGAACGCGTTTCGAGCTGTTGGCGCTCGTCAGCGTGGAGAAGGCTGTAACCACTGCGACCAAAAATATATTTTGGTCCCAATGGCTTCCCGAAAATCAAGACATGGGTATTTAAGGCCAAATTTGCGTAAAGACGCTTAACACATTAAAAAAAAAAGAAAAAATAAAAGATAAGTGGGTCAGGTGTTGATATTAAAAATAAATAAGGCATCTCCTGACTGTTATTTTGCTATTTAAATAATTTTCTAGAAATTTATATCAAACAAAAGATGTCTGCACTTATAAAAGAAAAAAAAGTTTATTTCTCTTCCTTAAGAATATTTACATGCAAGCCAAGCAAAACTAAAATTAAAATTAAAATTGAACGAACAAAATTTTCATATCTCTTGATAGAATGAATTTACCTTTTCTTGGTCAAAAAACAATAGAAAAATAAATTAATTAATATTCAATTATTATCTAATATTCAATCACTCATATTTAATTATTTTTTTAAGTTCATCCACATCAACTCTCCCTTTTTTAAGATAGCAATACTCATTAAGGTACATATCTATCCGGTGGTCTCCTCTCTCGTAGTGGATATCTCCGGGAAGGTGTAGATTCAGTCGGTGGTCCAGGTGTAGATTCTGCTACTATTGTAGCAGGAGTCAGGGGACTTGACGTCTGAGGCCTTGGGAAGCTTATTCCTTCTTCTGATGACGAAACATCCTTTCTCTCCATACTTCTCCTCATATAGTTAGTGTGTACTTTCCTTTCTATTCCATCAGTTTCTATCATACAGCTGTTGCTTCCCACTATTCTCTTTACAATCCCAAACATCCATTTCGGTTTTCCTCTTTCCATCCATCTGTATCTTACTCTATCATTTATTTTGTAGCTATTGTTCTGTTTTTTATTTTTCAATCTCCCCACTCTTACTGATTTCTTGCTCAACATGGAAATCTTCGTTCTAATCTCGCGATTTAAAAATATTCCAGCAGGGGATTTTTCCGTTCTAGTCAAAGGACTCAATCTATATGCATATAAAGCCTTAATCAAAGCAAACTCAAGGGGTAATTCTCTTTCCTCCGAAATAATTCTTTTCATAGCTTTTTTTATCTCTCTTACAGACACTTCCGCTAGTCCGTTGCTCTCCGGATGGTAAGCGGGGCTAAACATCGCATGTATGCCATTTCTTTCGAAAAATGTCTTTATTTCATAACTTCTAAACGGGGGCCCATTATCCATTACCGCCACCTCCGGGATACCATATCTCGCTAAACATTCTCTCAAAAAGTCTATGCAGAATCCCGCCGATGTATTTGGAACCATTTGACATTCTATCCAATTAGAATGCGCATCCACCAATATCAAAAAAGTTTTTCCCGCAAAATAGAAATAGTCAAGATGAATTCTCTTCCAAACTTTGTTTGGTGGAGTCCACTCGGTAAATTCCTGTTTTGGCAGCTTTGATGTGTTTTCCATACAAGTGCTACAGCTTTTAGACAGTTTCTCAATTTGCTCATCCATTCCCGGCCAATAGACAGAACTTCTGGCCAGAGTTTTCATTTTATTTACTCCAATATGATTTTCATGGATGATTTTCAAAACATATTCTCTTAAGGAATCGGGGATGATCATTCTATTTCCGAAAAATAGGCAATTTCTTACTATTGTTATCTCGTTTTTAATTCTATTATAAGGTTTTATATCTACCTCTGAGTCAACATCATACTTATCGTACTTGACTAATTTATATAGTTTTCTAAGAGTTGGATCTTCTTGGGTTTTGTACGATACCAAGACGTAATCTAATATCGAATTTTCTATTAATAATATTTCTCCTATTTCCTCTTCCTTCTCCCCTTTCTCAGGATTTGGAAACCTTGAAAGAAAATCCGCAAGAGGTATTTCAGTTCCCTTAGTATATTTAATTTCAAAATTAAAATTTGATATTGAGAGTGACCATCTATGTAATCTATTTGCCACTAAGGCTGGTAAATTATTTTTATCGCCAAAAATGGCTAGTAATGGTTTGTGATCTGTATTAATAATAAATTTTCTTCCGTAAAGGAATTGTTTTAGCCTGTTTAAGGTAAAGAATATTGATAACCCTTCTTTTTCTATCTGGGAATATTTCTTTTCTGTGTCATTTAGTGTTCTTGAAACAAAAGTAATTGGTTTCTCAATGCCGTTTACAATATGGGAAATATATCCTCCAATACCATAATTTGATGCATCACAAGTAACATAGAGAGGTAAATCTTGCGAATAATGCGTCAAACAAGTTTTTGTACTAATCAAATTTTTACATTTTTCGAAAGCCTGATCATGTTCTTTTTTCCAATTCCAATTATAACTTTTTTTCAATAGAGAGAATAAAGGATTTGCATGTATGGATAAATTTTTAACGAATTTACTGTAGAATGACAGCATGCCCAAGAAAGATTTCAATTCTGAAATGTTACTCGGTTTAGGACATTTTTTTATACTGTCCAATTTATCCTCAAGGGGATAGATTCCATTTTTATTTATTCTATGTCCCAAATAATTGATTTCATGGAATGTTTTAAGTTCATCCACATCACTGACCACGAGCACATGTGCTTTTTAGAGGGCAGAGCGCCATCTAGTGGAGCAAAAATAAACTAAACGTTTATTTAGCTTACTCCGTGATATTTGGCCAACCCAATTTCTTGATAAATCAAGAAAAGCTTGATTCTGCTCCACTAGATGGCGCTCTGCCCTCTAAAAAGCACATGTGTTCGTGGTCAGGAGATGCCTTATTTATTTTTAATATCAACACCTGACCCACTTATCTTTTATTTTTTCTATTGTTTTTTCATGTGTTAAGCGTCTTTACGCAAATTTGGCCTTAAATACCCATTTCTTGATTTTTCGGGAAGCCATTGGGACCAAAATAGTGATAAATTCACTGACTTGTTTTTTCACAATGTATATATAATTTTTTTCTAGAGTTTCATTAAATATTCCTAGATAAGTTTAAGTTAATAATGATGCTATTTATTGTCTCAATAATATACAAAAATACTCTTAATATTATGAAAATATTATCTCTATAATAATTTCGATTATATAAATGAATTCATTCCTTTAAATTATCTATGTTTGAATAAGTCTTAATTTTCCAAAGCTGGTGTTGTGGTTCTTATCACCACTATTAGGTTTTATTCTGGAATGTTAAACTAAAATGTATTGTTTTAAGACATTTTAAAAGAAGAGGTGCTACTTTTGGTACCTGAATATCATTCACCCTAAATTCTATATTGCACTATTCATATCTCTCAATTTCAATACACCTATCCCCCGATTTACACGGTAGATAGGTTTCTGAGAAAAACGTGTAAATCGGGGGATAGGTGTACACATAAATAAAAATAAAATGCATTGACAGGTTAAAATATGTAGTCAGCACATAAGCTCGGGATTCCTCGTGAGATGTGTACACAGCGCATGTGTTCAATCACAGTAGCATTTAGTATAGTGCGATAAAAACAAACAAAAAAAACTTATTTGGAAAACCGTGTAAAAGCGAAAACGTGTAAAACAAGTACCGTGTAAATCGGGGGATAGGTGTATTTATAAATAAACTCTATAATCATTTAAATGGTTTTTATTGACACATATATAAGTCAAAAGAATATGTATTTTAGATATAAAATATAGGTTATCACAGTTTAATATAGATATATTATCAAAAACAAATTCTTAAAAACATTCAGTATACATAAGATAAAATATGGGCGAATTAATTCAGCCTATATAAATAAATTTTAGTGTTTTAATAATACACAATTATACAATATTTTATATAAAAATAAATTGCTGGTCATGTGCGCAGATTTTCAAAATTCATAAATTGCCTATATATATTAAATTTTGATTATTTACTCTTAAATAATTTGTAAGCACATATATATCTATTTTGAAGATTTGGCAATCCATAATTAAAATTATATTTTAAAAAGATGCATATATTGGATTTCTAATTATTTTATTGTTCCAATATTTCGAGGGGCAAATCGCCTCTCTTTATCGAGGATGTTTGTGTTTTTCACTAGAACATGCGCGCACGCGTACACCACTCTCGTTCTACAAGGCCAATTAAAGAATTGTATCTTTGATTTAAATATTGTTTTCAGTATATATACAGCAAATAATTATATTTAATATTATATATTATTATTTTATCTAAGAAAGATAGAGAGATTTATATACAACAGTGTAATTGTAAATAATTGTGTGTACACATATTAATTCCAAATTAATAAAAATATTTTTGCATCTTTTTAAAATATATATCTATTTATAATTTTTGATCTTATCCAAAAGACCGAGGAGGATATGGAGGTAATATTGGAAATTTTACTACTCCGCCAATATTCGCAATGAAAACAAACTATTTAAACAATTTGTGGAGAGTGGCAAGTTTAAAGAAACAAAGAAATTCCAATGTAAATGCAGTTTAATTTAATTCCTAATTAAAGTCAATTAACCCCGCCCCTGAAAGAAGCGCGACGTTAATTATTAGATTGGTTCTGGGCCATTGATCCGAGCACCCTCCATCGGTCATTATGCTAAATGATCGTCAGGACTTGTAATTATTTTACTTCTGCCTGGGCCTAACTTAACGATCACCGCATAACGCCTGCTCTGTTTGATGGCTCTGCTGCATTCTGGCCATATGTTATTGCTTGGAGGTTACATTTATATTGGCCACTCACATGTGTTATATATTCTTATTCACCTATACATTTCGGGATTCGCAGAAAATATATAATTTAAATAAAATAAGAGAAGAAGTATTTTATAAGGTGTCGAAATATATTTAGAACTTACCTGAGCGTTTTTTACAGAAACCTTCGAAGTGTAACAAGGTCAAAAAATTCCATTGTAACCTCTTTAGACTTCATAATGAATATGTAGGATTTTACGCTATTGTGGTTTTGAAAATATATTTTTCACATTAAAAAATATATTTATTACCCTCTCTAAAATACTCTGCAAAACAATATATATATTATATAATCTAAAATGCAATTATTTCATTTTTTAAAAACATGTATTTTATTTTCATCAATGACTGTTCTACATTTTTTTACCATAGATATAGGACATACCACTTTGAATATTGTTGTAAATATGTATAGTTAACCTACTTATTTTTAAAATCACGAATATAGAATTCATTTTCTAAATTCTATATTACTGTGAAAAAATAATTTTATGTGTAATTTGTTTCAGGTAATTCAAAATAAAAACTACTTGATAAGTAAATAATTTATTTCCTATTTTCACGACTGCACCCTCAATTCCCTATCTTTTTAAACAACAAAACAAAATATTCATAGCATATATATATATTTGAATAGATAGTAATTAACTGGAAAAATTCTGTCTATATGAAATCTTATAAATGCATTTCTTTCGCATTAATATAATTTAAATAATATGTATATAAAACATGTCAATATAAATAATATACGTTTGAAGTAAAAATATATATGAACTTGTACCAACAAAATAAACTTCAGATTTAAAATATTAAAGGAACAAACTTTGGAGAATCAATTATTATTTCCAAAACTAATATAATCCCTCCCCCGAATGTAATATGTTTTAGAGGTGATGTAAGAAGCAATTTTAAAATAAAATCGATAGTTTTTCTCTTACGTAACATATGTGGAGTTGTTGCGTTGTTCAATTTTTGTGATTCCATATTTGAATTTTTTTCAATCACATTATTCAATATGTATTATGCAATAGATATTTCAAAGTTGTTGATATATGAACAATAAATATTGTTATTATTATTAATCCAAAACAAGTTATTATATTTTTTCTAATTATATGCATTCCTGAATAGAAAGATTATCAAAAGAGCTTTATATTTGTATCAAAATTCTAACCAATGGGAGGGTTCATCACTGATGAGCCAGAAGGCCCTCCCATTAATTTTTCCATTGCAGTAAGGGTAGTAGAAATTGTTTTATTTTTTAAAATTTCATACGCGTCTATAATAGTTTAAAACTATCAAAAGTCTAAATTTATAGATAAATCTTTCATAAATAAAGAAACTAGTATATTATTAGTTTATTTCTTATAAACTGAATTTATTAATATATATATATCATATAGTTATTGCCAAAAAAGCATATTACATTGATATTACCGACAGTAAAGCATATAGATGCTAATGTTTATATAACATGCTATATATGTAGGAATAGTATTACTTATTTGCTAACATTTGTGGTATTATATATATATATCATATTTACCACATATATATAAAAAACGGTAACAATATAATCTAATAAAACCTTTATTCTGTTAGATAATAGTAAATTTTGATTATTTAATATTTTCTAAAAACGTAATTCGGAATTAATTATGTTTATTTTTTCAATGAGGCATCTCCATCAGATAATCTTTATTACAAAAAAACTACTTTTCATGAATTTATATCTATTTGTATTGTATTTTAGGTTTTGAAAAGAGTGCTAAAATAATTCCGAATGAATATAAAAAATATTCTTCAGTTGTTGTTGTGTCCAATGAAGAGCCTCAGATTTCCCCGTGCATCTTTATCACAGCAGTCGAAATTTCCACAATCTTGGGTGTGTAAAGCTGCTGCTCTGGGTCCATGACAATTTTCTGAAAGGCTGCGGCCATTGCTGGGCATGAGAATATGTGGGTAGGTGTTAGTTCCACACCAGGACAGTTGTTGCATGCTCTATAGGTTCTTGTGCCATCTGGATGTATTGTCATTCCTTCATAGTTTTTCGTTCCGGGTCTTGTTATAGTTTTTGTAATTCTTCTCTTAGAGTTTATTTCGCCTATTTTATATTTTCTTGCCGGATTTTGGTATTGCCTTTCTGAATTGCTTCTAGTGCGGATCTGGAGTTGCTGTATATTACAATTCCTTCTGCTTGATGCAAGGATGGTTGGTTACGGCATACATCAAGAGCTTTCCAGATAACTGTCAGTTCATAAGTGAAGTTTGACGAAATCTTCCCGGCTCCTTCTTTAACTTTGATGTGTGTTCCATCTTGCATAATTATGTTATATAAATATTCCGCTACACTATTACTCAAGGTAAGGTCTGATGATCCATCTGTATGGCTGTTAAATAATTTCTCTGATTCTTCAGTTCGGATAGAATGATGACACAGGCATCTCACGATTAGGATAATAACGGTTCAAGGTCAGTAGCGCAAACTATAGAAATAAATAGGTAACTAAACACGAATTTTTCTATATAAATATTTAGAAGAAAAATTCTATTCAAATATATTAAGTAGAGTCAACCCAGCACGAGTTCGGGTCGTTGATTTTCGTCAGCGTTTTGCTAAGTGTAAACCTAAAAATGAGCCAAGTTGTTAAAAAACGTCCTATATTGTCAAATAGCTCCATCCAGATGGGACAACTGTCAATCATCCCTGGACCCCGGGAGGGGGAAGCTGATATGTAAATAAGGAAAACGGGACGGTGGCTAACGCCGTTCATTAGGAGTAACTTTTAACTTGGGTAAGTTGTACAAAACTCTCTCTCCCTACAAATACCCCTTGTAATAAATTATTTAATCCCAAATTTGCCCTTGCTTTATTTATCTCCGCGACATATTTTGGTGGAGACGCTGGGTAGCGTGACGGAACTTCGAAGAAGTCGACGTCTACAGGGACGTGAACCAATTCTTCAACCTTTGCCACAACGAATAGAAATGGAAGACGACCACAGACCTACTGTTAACGGATCCTACCTCCCTTGTCAACGCCAACGAGATCCTTCTACCTTTTCTGGAGATGGAAATATAAACCCTGGACAGTGGTTGAAAGAGTACGAGAGAGTTTCGAAGTACAACAGATGGGACGAGACCATGAAGCTTGCCAACGTCGTATTTTACTTGAACGGAACTGCTGGAAGGTGGTTTGATAATAACGAAGAATCACTCAACTCGTGGAGAAGCTTTGAAGACGCATTCCGCGGTGTGTTCGGACTGCAGGAGGATTCTGCTCGACGCGCCGAGGAAGTTCTGAAGTCAAGAGCACAGAAGGCCGAAGAATCCAGCGAGTCATACATCCAGGAGATTCTTAGTCTCTGCCACCAGGTGAACCCTCGCATGGAAGAAGGTGAGATAGTTGTTCACATTATAAAGGGAATTTCGGAGGACACATACCAGGTATTGGTGGCGAAAGACATACAGACGGTAGATGAGATCCTGAAGTTCTGCCGTCATCTGACAACCGTCAAGCAGCGCCGGATCGGCCGTACGAAATTCGCCAGGTTGTCAAACGTAATGCCCATTTCGTGTGTTGACGACTCAGACGACTTGGCCGGCTTAATTCGCCGCATCGTTAGAGAAGAGATACAAAAGGTTTTCTCAGCACCTGAAGTGATCAATCCTCTCCGAGAGGTGAACGCCCTGGAACAGACTGTGAGGGAAGAGGTCAGCCGTGCTCTACAACCTACCAGACCACAAGTCAACGTGGTACAACAACAACCACGAACTCCCTATTATAATATCGACCGACCAACCCAACCCAGGAAGACGGAACATTGGAGAACCTACGACGACAAACCTATCTGCTTCCACTGCGGACGACCCGGACATGTCGTCCGTTATTGTAGGGAACGACGACAGGTCTTCGCTGAAGCCAGGACAAGGAATGGCGGAGAAGGAAGAAATGTTGGATTTTCGAGTCGACCCCCGAGATATGACGCCGACGACGACTATGTAACGCCCCAAACCTCGACGTACTTCTACCGGAGCTCTTCCCCACATCCAAGCCGCGCAAGGTCGCCAGCCCGAAGACAATCCCAGTCGCCAACCCGTCGTTTCAGCCGTTCTCCCAAGCCTCAGAATGTGAAAAACTAAGTGGAGCGGCTTCTAACGGGGGTGAGGTCGCCATTGAGGAAAATCCTCCAGGGTATATCGCCGCTAAATTAAAAGAAAATTTTGTTATGGTCGAAATAAATGGACGCAAAATTAAAGCATTGGTGGATTCAGGAGCCGACTTTTCTGTTATTTCAGACAAATTTCGACGCGAACTAAAGACACCTCTCTTCAAAGAACCAGGTCCCATTCTTAAAGCCGCAAATAAAAATTTAATAGAGACCCTAGGAAAATGTGTCCTGAACATAGAAGTTAATGGTCTGAAGATATCCTTTGAATTCGTTGTTATGGTGGAATGCAGCCATGACATCATATTCGGATGGGACTTCTTCAAGGCCACCGAAGCCGTCATTGATTGTGGCAAAAATGAACTCCATCTCGGGGAAACCTCCGTCCTGGAATCTCGAGAGGAGGAAAACCAGAGATTGTTTGCTTCCGACGACTTTGTCATCCCGCCTAAATCAATAAAGAAGATCAGTGTGATAAACGAAGAAGTATGCGGTGTTAGAGATGTTTTAGTCTCAACTTCTAAGGACTTATTATTAAGAAAAGAAGTTCTTATACCAAACTCATTGGTTACATTTCGACACGGCCGAGGTAGCATTTGGGTGGCGAATGGAGCGTCTTGGCCGCAACTGATTCCATCAGGAATGAATATGTGCACCATGGAAAGTTATGAGAATGGGAATATCTGCAGTCTTATTGAATCCAGCGATAAGTTACAAGAAACGCAGCTAAAGTCACGTGAATGGTCACAGAAGATAAACCTTACTCTAGATCCAGGGCTGTCTGAAATTCAAAGGTTACAGCTTGTTTCATGCCTTGACGAGTTTATCGACATATTTGACTTTGGGAGTACTTCTATTAAGCCCACCAGTACTGTGAAGCACAAGATAAACACAGGAGACCACTCTCCTATCAAACAGAGGCCCTATAGAGTAGCACCAAGTGAACGACGACTAATTCAAGATGAAGTGAACAAGATGATTGAAAATCACATCGTGAAGCCCTCTGAAAGTCCTTGGTCATCTCCAGTTATTCTAGTTCGAAAGAAAGACGGGACCTGGAGATTCTGCGTAGATTACCGTCGATTAAATAAGATAACAAAAAAAGATGTTTACCCTCTGCCACGCATTGACGATGCCTTGGATAGTTTAGCCGGCTCTAGTTACTTCTCCACGATGGATCTTCGGTCCGGGTATTGGCAGATTGAAGTGGACGAAAAAGACAGGGAGAAAACTGCTTTCATCACTCCAGATGGGTTGTATGAATTCCAAGTAATGCCTTTCGGTCTTTGTAACGCTCCAGCAACGTTTGAAAGGATGATAGATAGTTTTCTGGGCAGTCTTAAATGGAACATGTGCCTTTGCTACCTGGACGACATCGTAGTTTACGCACCAACCTTTGAGGAACATCTACGTCGTCTACAACTTGTATTAAGCTGCATCCAGAAAGCTGGACTAAGCTTGAACCACAAAAAGTGTCTTTTTGGATCAAGGAGGATAAAGATTTTGGGACACCTTGTTGACGCCAATGGAATTCATCCAGATCCAGATAAAGTTGAAGCCGTCTCTAAATTTCCGAGGCCAAGGAATATCTCTGAACTGAGGAGCTTTCTTGGATTATGTTCCTATTACCGAAGATTTATTGAGAACTTTGCCGACAAAGCTAGATCTTTGCATGACCTACTGAAGACTGAAAAACAATTTTATTGGGATGCAGCTCAAGAGAAAGCGTTTGAAGTCCTTAAAACAGCTCTAATTTCAGAGCCTGTCTTAGGACACTTTGATGAATCCGCTGATACCCATCTACACACGGATGCAAGCGGACATGGTATTGGAGCTGTTCTTCTACAAATACAAGGTGGAAAGGAGCGGCCTATAGCTTATGCATCTAGAAGCTTGACAAAGGCTGAAAATAACTATTCTACAACGGAAAAAGAATGCCTTGCTGTAGTCTGGTCTATTAGCAAATTCCGCCCATATTTGTTTGGTCGACCATTCACGGTTGTCACTGACCATCATTCTCTATGTTGGTTGGTAGGGCAGAAAGATCCTTCTGGCCGTTTGGCAAGATGGGCGCTGAAGTTGCAAGAATTTGACGTGACCGTTATCTACAAGAGCGGACGCAAACATAAGGATGCCGATTGTCTGTCAAGGAGCCCGCTTGAGAACGATCCACCAAGTGCTGTGATGTCACTAACCAACGTCGATATAGAGCAGACTAAAGACCCGGATTTAGCTAAAATAATCGATAATTTAAACTCGGGCTACACCAGAAAGGAATTCAGCATTATCGACGGCATATTATACAAGAAAAACTATAGCACAACTGGAAGACCCTGGCTTATGATGATCCCTAAGCACTTAAGATCGGAAGTTATGGCAGATTTACATGACGCTCCTACAGCTGGGCATTTGGGTTTCGCCCGAACGTATGACAAAGTCAAGAAACGATTCTATTGGCCTGGCCTTTATAGAACTGTTCGCCAATATGTAAGCCATTGTCGGGAGTGTCAACGAAGGAAGAAATTACCTCGACGTCCGGCTGGACAACTTGTATCCATACCGCCCGTAGAAAAGCCATTCTATAAGGTCGGGGTCGATCTCCTTGGAAGATTTCCAGTTTCTAAAGATGGAAACCGTTGGATCATTGTGTGCACCGATTATATGACAAGGTATGCCATAACGAAAGCGATCCCAGACGGAGGAGCAATCGAAACAGCTAAGTTCCTGGTTGAAGATGTTATCTTGAAGCATGGAGCTCCTAGAGAAATGATAACAGATCGCGGCAGAAATTTCATTTCTCAAGTAATAAAAGAGATCAATGCTCTGTGCGGAATTGTGCACAGATTTACAACGGCCTACCATCCCCAGACCAACGGCCTGACTGAAAGGTTCAACAAAACTCTGGGAGACATGTTGTCCATGTACACAGGTGTCGAGCAGAAGGACTGGGACCAAGTTTTACCCTACGTGACTTTTGCTTACAACACTGCTAAACAGGAGGCGACCGGCTACACTCCGTTCTTTCTTGTCCACGCCCGCGAGGCCGAGACCTACATCGATGCCGTACTACCCTACCTACCAGATGAGATCTCTGACGACTACGTTGGGGAACTTGTGACCAGAGCTGAGGAAGCGCGTCAACTCTCCCGATCACGCCTTCTACAATCACAGGCGAAAGACCGTAGACTTTACGACCAGAAACATACTCCAGTCTATTACCAGAAGGATGATCTTGTGTGGGTTTTTACTCCCATCCGAAAAGTAGGGCTCTCAGAAAAGCTACTGAAGAGATACTTCGGTCCCTACAAGGTGACCAAGAAGCTTTCAGAAGTTACGTATGAAGTAGAGCCCGTGGACCCGTCTCCCCGATCACGGAAATCCAAGGATATCGTTCATGTCATTCGGATGAAGCCCTACCTGGACCCTGAAGAACAACATTCCATTCTGCTAGGGAACACAGGCCGTGATAGATTTCCTTCCAGAACAAGGGCTGAGACAAGCTAATCAGCGGGTCGCTGTTTTTTCTAAAGAGGGAGTAATGTCAAATAGCTCCATCCAGATGGGACAACTGTCAATCATCCCTGGACCCCGGGAGGGGGGAAGCTGATATGTAAATAAGGAAAACGGGACGGTGGCTAACGCCGTTCATTAGGAGTAACTTTTAACTTGGGTAAGTTGTACAAAACTCTCTCTCCCTACAAATACCCCTTGTAATAAATTATTTAATCCCAAATTTGCCCTTGCTTTATTTATCTCCGCGACAATATGAATTTGTGAAAACAACCATTTTAAAAATTTATATATTAAATACGTTTAAACCTATTTTAAAAATGTAACAAATGATTAAATCAGAATAGTAAATTATGATAAAACATATTTATATATCATGCATATCATCGATCTGTTTATGTATATAATTATATATGAATACTCGATTTTCCTTATCAGAATAAGAAAAAATATATTTATATATTTATATTTTGAAAATAGAGCAATCCATACTTAATTCATTAGATAATAAAAGGCATATATTGGATTTTATAAAATCCAATATATGCCTTTTATTATCTAATATATTTATATATAACCTTTAGTTCCAGTATATGAACTATATACAGATGGCTATAATGGACTAAATATGTGTTTAGTGCTGCTATTATTATCTAGCAGGATATTTAAATAAGGATGCGAGGATGCACATAAAATACTTCAAAATATCGTTCAAATTTGGGAACGTTAATAATATCTTCTTTAAAGTTAAAAAATAATATTTTTTGGAGAACCTCGTTAAATTTTATTCAAGGAATTTTTAACTTGTGCTCCTTTTTATAAAAGGTCTTTGGTATATACTCTATTCAGCTGAAATTAAACTTTATATTTAGACGATTTTAAATTTATTTTCGCGTTAGCAGAGTCTGCTAACTTATATCCTCTCTTTTATGCAAATAGTATTGAAACAATTAATTATTTATATATCTTATAAATCTGTGTGCTGCGAAAGATGGGGAGCTATACATATGAGAAATAGTATTATAAAATAGGTATATATACATATACAGTGTACTCCGCTTATAACGAAGTCGCATTATCCATGACAATCACTTTGTAATATCCGAAGTTTGTTATATCCGCAGTTGGAAAAAAAAATGTTTTGTACCAATAATTTTATTTACTATTCAACTCAAAAGAGCAACACAAAGATCAATAACAACCTCATCAGGTGTTTTTGGAGAAGTAGTTTGTGATTTTCTTTTGACATTTAGAAGTCAGTAACAAGTGCTGAACACTCTTTTCGATGTTGTCCAAGTCTGACAGATGCCTATGAAGAGACTTGGACTCATCCTGACATTGAGGAAACAATCGCAGAGTTTGAATGCTCTCCAAGACCTCTTTTGGATGCGGAATGTGGACAATTGGGTCTACTTCTTCATCAACTTGGTCCGTTTCTTCTTCTTCTTTTGCTTGAAGAATGCTCTCGACAATTTCTACATCGGATAACATGGCATTTGTAACGACGTCATTGTCAGCGTCAGCATAAGAATCGAAATATATCT
This sequence comes from Cordylochernes scorpioides, assembly GCA_030710605.1. NCBI lineage: Eukaryota > Metazoa > Arthropoda > Arachnida > Pseudoscorpiones > Chernetidae > Cordylochernes > Cordylochernes scorpioides. The sequence goes on from CP092886.1 coordinate 151,351,162, forward strand.
CTAACGGTATTTTTAAAACTTCTTTCATGCGATCGAAGAGGCTTTGTTGCTCCCACATTTGTGTTGCAGGCTGTGGTGTATCCGTTAATAAAATATAAGCGTTTATTAAACAATTTAATTTTGTTTAAATAATGTAAAAAAAATACTTATAATATGTTTGCATATTTTAAAATTGTATATTATTAACTTATTTGTTGTGTATCATTAAATTTGTGTCATTCACACGTTGTAATTTGATATATATTATGCATAATATATTAGTCAATTATAATGGTAAATGAGAAAACTTCGTTATAAACGGATAAAATAAAAATTTATACATGCAAATCACTTCGTTATAAGCGAAAATTCTTTATATCCGACTTCGCAATATCCAGAGTTCTTTTAATGGTTTAAGCCCTTCTTTTCTTTCGTGCAGACAATTTCATTCGCTATATGCGGAATTTCGCTATAACCGACTTTGTTATAAGCGGAGTACACTGTATATATATATATATAATTAATAATTATAAAGAAACTGAACTTTTAAAATCTAAAATAACCATTGCCGTTAAAATTATAACAACTTTTCACTCAAAAGTAGTTATTATGAAGAAATTCAGCAAAATAAATATTATTATCCATATTGAATAATTTATGGAGAGAGATAACTAAAAACTCATTATTCAAATAGCACACATTCATTATTGTTCTATATCAATATTAATTGTTTTCAATTTATTTAACTATATATATTTAATTACCTCTTTCAAAAAAATATTATTTCCTTTTTTAATTTTATTAAAATTTATTCCAATGAAAATCTTTAAAAATAATTATTACCAATATGTCCAAATAAATTGAATAATGGATTAAAGGTAAATTAAGAGAATACCTTTTATAACATATCAGACTAGGTATTGTGCATCACTATATTTAGAAATTGTAGAGTATCATTAGAATAGTTAACTCTCTTTCGATTGATTAATTGAGGAGAAAATGATATATCAATTGTTAAAATACCTTTTTTGCATTATAATTCACCCATTGCGTTCTAATAATTCAGTTTTTCGAAGTAAATTTTGAATTAATACCTAAACTTGTTAATATGATAGTCACCTATTTCCATGTAGAAAATAAGTTTCCCTTTTTTTGCTAGAGTTAATTGTGATTTAATTCATTTGGTCTTATAAGTAATACCATCATTTCCTTTCTGTAATGTGTTTTAATTTGAATTTTGTCACATATTGAAAATTTAAAATGATGTAAAAAATGATTTAAAACAAGTAAATAATATTATTTTATTTTATTTCAACACACAAACGCGATATCCCGGCTAGGGATAATTGCGTCGATTTACATTTTTTTAAACTGAATCAGTTATAAACATATTATACGAGAAAAGGTAATCGAAAAAACAAGAGAAACAATAATTTAATAAATAATATTATGAAAAGAACTATCATTATTTTCAATTGTTAGAAATGGTAACCTATATAAACCAATCTTTATTAATGGTTAGTTTTTATTCATACCTACTGTGTTTATGACAAATATACCAAATCAATCAGAACAAAAGTTGTTGTTCTAATGAAGCGATAGCAGAATGCAGCAGAAAGTTGTCTTCAATTAGATGACAAAAGAAAAATCGGAATCAGCTTATTTGACAAATTGAATTTAGCCAAGACTCTTTTATCCTTTAACCAGCTTGTATTGGCAAAATTGATTTGGTGAAATTGCGGGTTTGACAGAAAACAACAATACTCTCTTTAACATCTGCTTAATGATATAGATGTTTAGATGCAATTCAGCAATTCCATATATAATTTCTTTGTCCACGTTCAAATATATTTTCCAATATCCAATACAATATATATCATCAATTTATATTATATTGACAGAATATCCATTCAATTAATTTCAGAAAGAATAAATTAGAATATGGAATTGATTTTGAATGATTGAAATTCTGTTGTTCCGATATTATATATATTATATAAAAATGTTATTTTATTTACAAATTATAATTTCTATAACAAACTACTCTCTGTTAAGTCTACTGCTAGAGGTCGCCGCTTTCCCTATATAAATCTATTGTTGTTGTTTCCCGTTGGCCGGCTCAAATCTTTTGTAGATATGTAAATAAGTATTATGTTTTCCTTTATTCTACTCGCCTTAAGTCAGGTAGTACTTTCTCAAATTATTTATTTTATATTCTCTCCTTAAGATAAATTAAAGCTAAATTTGGTCTAAACTATTTTTATTGATATTACTATGACCCAATTATCACCCTCACATTATTTTCCTTCTCCATGTATCCTTAAACAACCTAAGAAAATTATATATCAAACAAATATATTATATATATATATATATATTATATAATCTAAAATTAAATTATTTTATTTTTTAAAAGCATATATTTTATTTTCATTCATTGACTGTTGTACATATTTTAACCATAGTTTTAGAAGATACCACTTTAAATATTGTTGTAAATATGTATAGTTAAGCTACCTATTTTTAAAATCACGAATATAGAATTCATTTTATGAATTCTATATAGCTGTGAAAAATAATTTTATGTGTAATTTACTTCAAGTAATTCAAAATAAAAACTACTTGATTGGTAAATAATTTATTTCCTATTTTCACGACTGCACCTTCAGTTCTCCATCTTTTTCAACAACAAAACAAAATAATTCATAACATATATATATTACTCTGAGAACACTGAATTAATAAGAATTTAAATTGATTCTTGTAGATATAAATTACAGTTTAAATTAAACTAGGTTCCTAATGTGTGAGCTACATAAAATATTCTTATAATTTTAATATATATAAGCCTCTGTATATATATTTATATAAATATAAAATAGATCTCACAAAAATATCTAAAAATATTATTCATATTATAAAGGAGAACACCATAGCGTGTTCTGTAATATATGGGAATGGGGAACATCTCCCAGAATTGCAGCCATAATATTATCATGACAAGACTGAGAGCTGTTGGGCAGAAAAAGGGACAATTTTCATTTCCCAGGAGAAGCAGAGATAATCTACATTTATTCTGAGTTGTAATGACAGGGGTTGATGGAGGGCCTCTTGCAGCCAGGGACCGTTGGACTAACGACCTCTGGCTGGGAGAGTGTTGTTTCCTTATAGCTCCTATATTCTCAAATGCTCTGTTACCTTAACATTCATTCCAAATTTGTATGTTTCAATATATAAGTAAATATAATATATGTGCATTATAAACACGGAATTTATTCTCTATCAATTCACCACTAAGGCTACGAAACGTTAATCTCTAGCGCAAGTTTATATTCAATAATATTTATCGTATTGTAATATATAATATTATATCTTCTTGAATATAGAGCAATCCATATGAAATTATTAATTAAAATGTATATATTTAGATCCAAAATATGCCTTTTAATTAATAATATTATATATATTTCAATACACATTCTTAAATTGTAAAACAAAATCATTTTTGCAAATTTTCAAGATTTTCACGCCTAGTTTATGATTATGAATGTTAAATGTAATTAGAATATATTTTTATTTTCTCGCTCTAATTTTATTTGAATAAATCTTCCTAATTATAAAAATAAAATAATAAAACTAGTATATATATTTCATTGTGATTTAGAATAAAAAACATATTAACTTATAAGTAGTTTTATACACACACATATTGAAAACAATTTTAAAGTTTTATAATTTTGATTATAAATCAATAAAATAACTAAGATTTTATTAGTAACCTAGTTCATATATTTAAATTGAGGATTTGATGTCTTCATACTATTTATTTAAAAATACCTTTTTTTCTAGATATCACCTCTTTGACCAATTTCCATATTAAATATATTTTCATGTTAAAAATATATTTGTACCCGTATCCGATTAATTACCTAGAAACTTTGAAATTTTTCCAAGCTCCACCCACACACATAAACTATATTGCAAAACAATAATTGGATTTACACAGATTTCCAAACTTTCAATAGCATTATATAAACCGAAATTTCGAAACAGGATCGAATGTTTTTATTTTTTCAAGCATCCCATAGGTTTATAAGTTTGGATAATTTTAGAATTTTTTTATGTTCATTATAAAAAAAGGGTTTTCATGTGTGTGAGAAGAAACTCTCCTTTTTAATAAATTATAACTGGTGTTGTGTGAGGCTTTTTTATTTTTAGTTAAATTTCAGCGCGCTGTGTGTGTACGCTAAAAATCTACTTAAATAAAATAAAAATGTGTGCTTGATTCTTATTGGAATTTTATTAGAATAAGGAATGAATTTTGTCGGAGTAACAATCATAGTTTAGACATCATAATATGTAATTGGACAATAGAACTGAGAGACTGAAATAGCATGATTTGACCAAGAATATAATGATAATAAAACGAAAATAATACAATCATCATTATTTTTAAGTGATTGCTGTACAATATCTATTGGATATGAAGATTAATGCTGACTTGTGACTGTACAGTATATTTTGGTATACCGGGTACATATCAATATATATCATTATAAATCAGGGGTAATTTGGATTTTAACGAAAAAGGTTTATCGAAATATAAACGCGATATTTCATAAAGCTAAGCTTTTCACTCTTTCAAGAGTATCACGTATTTCTCATTACAATCGGAATAGACTTTTGATGGGTTTTTTAGAGCCGGATTTTAGCAATTGAATGTAGTCTAAGGGTTTTTCGAATATTGATATAAAGCTAATTCCTCAAGACACTGCAACAATATATATATATATATATATGAATCACGTATGAATTTGACAAACCTGGTGTTGTAGCTTATTATTTATCACCAAAATTGATTTTTAAATAATGTAATAAACCCAGTGCACACACACACAAACATGAGCGCCATCTAAAAAGCACATGTGCTTGTAGTCAGGATATGCCTTCTTTATTTTTAATATCAACACCTGACTCACTTATCTTTTATTTTTTCTATTGTTTTTTCATGTGTTAAGCTTATTTACGCAAATTTGCCTTAAAAACCCATTTTTTGGTTTCTCAAGAAGCCTCTGGGACCAAAAATCTTTTTGGTCGCAGTGGTACAGCCTACTCCACGCTGACGAGCGCCAACAGCGCGCAACGCGTTCGTGGATGGCTTTTTTTGATTTATCAAGAAATTGGGTTAGCAAAATATCACGGAGTAAGTTAAATAAACGTTTAGTTTATTTTTGCTCCACTATATGGCGCTCTGCCATCTAAAAAGCAAATGTGTTTGTGGTCAGGAGATGCCTTCTCTATTTTTAATATATATTTATATTGGAATTATTTAAGAAGGAGTTATGTAAAATTAATATATCGTGAGAGTCACAGATATTAAATTTAATACTAGGTTTTAATCGTTGAGTCTGAGAATAGCAAGCACTAATACTACATTTAATAATACCATTAAGATAGGTTCAAACTATAATTATTTGTTAGAAAATATATTGAAACAAACCTCTTATGTTGTCAATATTTGCTAACACACAATTATCGTTTAAACCTATCTTAATGGTTTTATATGTTCATGAC
>CP092886.1:151356814-151377533 GCA_030710605.1 Cordylochernes scorpioides
TTAAAAATATACGGTAAGATTTTATATCGATATAAAAATATTTATTCAAAAAACAGGTAAATTAGATAGAGCGAAATAAAAGTTTCGAGTTTTAAAGAATCAATAATAAGTGGATTAGAGCTTTTTTTAGAAACAATTTTTGGAGTCGTCGCTAAAATAAGATCAGAAAATATCAAATATTTAATGGAAAACTTAGAATAGCAACATCTCTGAAATATTTATTCGCTTCGTTGTTGGGCTTTATGACATGTGCCGCACCAAATATTATTTACTTAAATTGATAAAAATGATATTATATAGCATGTCAATTAATCGAATATAATGAGAATTTATAATATTGAAATTCTCTCTATTTAAAATTATTGAAAAACTTTTCTGGGTCGAATTGTTATTTTATTCGATGATTCTCTCTCTCTCTCTCTCTCTCTCTTTCCAATAAGTTCTAAAATTTGGTATATTCATGACACATTTTGACAATCCCATGTGTGTGTCACGTATATTTAACTTAGAATTTTTAAATTTCACTTAATATTAAACGTATCAACCTTCAATGGAAAGGTATTTCAAATTGATATGGTTTCTGTTTAAATATAGGGTTTCAATAATTTTGGAATATATGTTTTAATTGTTACAGAGAGCATGCCTTTTAGTTTCTCTCTATTTTATAATGAGAGAAATATATAAATTGTTTTTTAATATCTAGTGTAAGAATATATTTACATGTATCTGTTCAATCTAAGAACATTTTGGCTCAGATAATTAAGGATCTACATATTTTTAATACTAGCGAATGTGTACCCGGCTTCGCCCGGGTTTTATCCGAGTGAAGGTTTGCCTAACGAATATTATTGATAATAATATTCGGGAACACACAGAATATTATGATAATAATGATAATATAATTCGTTACGTCATATATTTATATAATATATGAAATTTATTTTTCGAGCAAACATATCCTCTCTCTACTGAATAGATTTTTAAAAAGATATATATAAATAAAAATATCTAGAGATATACTACATGATCTTAGCCAAAAGGCCGAGAAACGATATTTTATACGTATACAATGTTAATTTTCTTTTCAAATATTAGGACTTATTCTGTGAATTAGAAATATACTAACCATTGATCCTAATTTTCACTTGAGTTTCATTGCAAAGGACTATTAGACTTATTTTGAAATTAATAGATAAACCAATATCATAGTCACGCTCAGGCTTATGATAAACTGTAAAAAATCTCCAAAACAAGCTGGGGATATAGCGAACATTCATCTCTATCAGTTAATACGAACCTAGAATAATCTCCAGATCTAATATAAAAGTACGATAAACAATGGCTATAGTAAACTTGAAGTTCACTCTCTGTGGGGTTCGTTATAGCGAGTCGTTACTTGTCATATGTTTATAGAATATAGATAGCGTTATGTGTTTCAGTAGAATATTTTTATAGATTTTAATAATTACATTATGTGTAAATATAAAAGGGGAATTTCTAAATCTATATTATATATATACAGTTAAACCTGTCTATAGCGCCCCCTCTTGAGACTCACCAAAATAGGGTGCTATAGAGAAAGGATGCTATAGACAGGTCACTCTTAATGTAAAATGTTTACATTTTAATGTATAAAATCGGGCTCTTATAGAGAGGAAGGCGCCTTTTAGTGGGGGCGCTATAGACAGGTTTTACTGAATATAATTAATTTTAAAAAGAGCATATATATATTGGATCAAATATAATTTATTTTACCAATATTTAAGTTGGCTGAACACCAAACTTTGTGAAGGTATTATAATATTTTAACATATTATTGTTATGATACCTGGAAAAAGGTTGGCGTTCAGCCAACTGAAATATTGATGAAATAAATTATATTTTGATCCAATATATGCATTTTTAATTAAAGATATATTTATGCATTGCTCTATTTTCAAAAGAATATATATACTACGTCTTTTAAAAATTATTTACACATTTATACTTGCAGATAGCAATATTATAAAAACAAATGTGAGAGATACTATATATAGAAAATATTTACTTTATATAAATTCAGCTTAAATAACTCTAAAATAGTATAGTCTACGGAGAGTAAAAACATTTATTCGCGATAATGAACAATCTCAGCTATCTCTAGAAAAATTACTTCAAATATCTACACTAGATGAATGCTAAAAACATTCACATCACCTAAAAATAAGACATCAGCAATGAAAAACACAATATTGTTTTTTTATTAAAAACCATAAATATGAACCCACGAAATATATTTTAAAAAAATTTAACGCATGGTCAAATCCTTTCAAAAATTTAATATATTCAAGTCCATCAATCTTTGTGAAACCATTTATTGAAGTTGAAATGGCGATATCACCAGAGACATTCCCACTAATAAAATAAGCGGGATGATTGATTACCGGCCATTTTTCTCCCCGATAAATAAATAAATTGACAAAAAGGCTTTTAACATATCAGACCTTTTAACGGGAAAATGACGTTTTCTAAATTCTGATCTGAATCTTTAATCTTCTCCAGGATGAACTCTTCCATTTTCTGTATTAGTTTAACAGATGACGGTAAAGAAATATTTTGATTTGAAAGATGCATCATTCTAGGCTGTACTTGTTAGCGATATTAACCCAGCATATAGCGCCATATTGGAAATGAAATGATTTCACACAATATTATTATTTTATAATTTAGGTATACATAATAAAGATATATAAATTTTTTGAGATTATTATTGGATGCAGTAAACCGATTATATATTTATGAATTTTTAAATGTTTATATTTATCTCTTTTTATCTCTACAGCTTATATTACAAAGTTACAAATGTTATATTTCTCTCTCCACATTTTAAAAAATATTTTATATTGAATCATTCTAATAAGATATAATTAAGAATGGATTTTTAATTTTTCATTATATATCCTGTTTGTAAATTTTCTGGAGGATTTATATGTAGGATATCTTCTGTATTTTATTTATAATTATGTTCATAATAATAAATAGTATACGACCAATTTCTAAAAATATCCAATGGAAGCTAAAAAAGGTATAGACAGGCTATCCTGTCCTGTATGTCGTGTCTATAATCTATATCTATAGACCGTACATATTTGTAATTTCCATCCCTTTTAAAGATATCATGTCTATATATATTTTTATCTCCCATTAAATATTTTAGAATTTGTCGCATACTTTTTATTATTATAAACATAATTTTAAATAAAATATAGAAGATATCCTACATTCATATCCTTCAGAAAATTTACAAACAGGATATATAATAAAAAATTAAAATCCATTCTCAATTATATCTTATTAGAATGATTCAATATAAAATATTCAAAAATGTGGAGAGAGGAATTTAACATTTGCAACTTTGTAATATAAGCTTTAGAGAGAAAAAGATATAAATATAAACATTTAAAATTTCATAAATATATAATCGGTTTACTGCATCCAATAATACCCTCAGTAAAAAACAACAAAAAATTCAAAAATTGACATGGCATTCATATAAAATATTTTAATTTAAAAATGCTTTTTTAATCTAATGAAGAATCTCTAATGAGAATTCCTAAGGCGGAGTAGAGACGGATCAAGTCCATAATTCCGAAATTCCAGTTCAGAGATTACAGAGGTAATTAAGAAATAATAAAACAGAGGTTCAAGATAAATATTGCTCTGTGACGTCATTAATGACAGGAAATCTCTTAGAGAGTCTTAAAAACCCATTAGCGTTCAAATCGGAAACTTGATAAGAAAGGCGGCATCAACGCTCTCTCATTATTTTTAAGAAAACACTTTCCCTCAAGTTATAATGTATTGTATATCATTATTTCATTGTTTTATAATCAACAATTTGGGAGTGTTATATATAGTTGGTATTCGTCACATTTGTTGCAACTATATATATGTTATGAATATTTTGTTTTGGTGTTGAAATAGATAGATTAGGAGGTGCAGTCGTGAAAATAGGAAATAAATTATTTACTTATCAAGTAATTTTTAATTTGAATTACTTGAAGCAAATTACACATAAAATTATTTATCACAGTAATATATAATTTATAAAATGAATTCTATATTCGTGATTTAAAAAAAAATTGGTAAGTTAACTATACATATTTACCACAATTATTCAAAATGTTATGTTCTAAATCTATGGTCAAAAATAAAATAATAGTCAATGATGAAAGTAAAATACATGTTTTCAAAAAATATAATATTTGCATTTTAGATTATATAATATATATATATTTATATATATTTAAAAAAATAAGGCATCTCCTGACCATGAGCACATGTGCTTTTTAGAGGGCAGAGCGCCATCTAGTGGAGCAGAAATAAACTGAACGTTTATTTAGCTTACTCCGTGATATTTGGCCAACCCAATTTCTTGATAAATCAAGAAAAGTCATCCACGAACGCGTTTTCGAGCTGTTGGCGCTCGTCAGCGTGGAGAAGGCTGTAACCACTGCGACCAAAAATATATTTTGGTCCCAATGGCTTCCCGAAAATCAAGACATGGGTATTTAAGGCCAAATTTGCGTAAAGACGCTTAACACATTTAAAAAAAAAATAGAAAAAATAAAAGATAAGTGGGTCAGGTGTTGATATTAAAAATAAATAAGGCATCTCCTGACCACGAGCACATGTGCTTTTTAGAGGGCAGAGCGCCATCTAGTGGAGGAAAAATAAACTAAACGTTTATTTAGCTTACTCCGTGATATTTGGCCAACCCAATTTCTTGATAAATCAAGAAAAGCTTGATTCTGCTCCACTAGATGGCGCTCTGCCCTCTAAAAAGCACATGTGTTCGTGGTCAGGAGATGCCTTATTTATTTTTAATATCAACACCTGACCCACTTATCTTTTATTTTTTCTATTGTTTTTTTCATGTGTTAAGCGTCTTTACGCAAATTTGGCCTTAAATACCCATTTCTTGATTTTTCGGGAAGCCATTGGGACCAAAATAGTGATAAATTCACTGACTTGTTTTTTCACAATGTATATAGAATTTTTTTCTAGAGTTTCATTAAATATTCCTAGATAAGTTTAAGTTAATAATGATGCTATTTATTGTCTCAATAATATACAAAAATACTCTTAATATTATGAAAATATTATCTCTATAATAATTTCGATTATATAAATGAATTCATTCCTTTAAATTATCTATGTTTGAATAAGTCTTAATTTTCCAAAGCTGGTGTTGTGGTTCTTATCACCACTATTAGGTTTTATTCTGGAATGTTAAACTAAAATGTATTGTTTTAAGACATTTTAAAAGAAGAGGTGCTACTTTTGGTACCTGAATATCATTCACCCTAAATTCTATATTGCATTATTCATATCTCTCAATTTCAATACACCTATCCCCCGATTTACACGGTAGATAGGTTTCTGAGAAAAACGTGTAAATCGGGGGATAGGTGTACACATAAATAAAAATAAAATGCATTGACAGGTTAAAATATGTAGTCAGCACATAAGCTCGGGATTCCTCGTGAGATGTGTACACAGCGCATGTGTTCAATCACAGTAGCATTTAGTATAGTGCGATAAAAACAAACAAAAAAACTTATTTGGAAAACCGTGTAAAAGCGAAAACGTGCAAAACAAGTACCGTGTAAATCGGGGGATAGGTGTATTTATAAATAAACTCTATAATCGTTTAAATGGTTTTTATTGACACATATATAAGTCAAAAGAATATGTATTTTAGATATAAAATATAGGTTATCACAGTTTAATATAGATATATTATCAAAAACATATTCTTAAAAACATTCAGTATACATAAGATAAAATATGGGCGAATTAATTCAGCCTATATAAATAAATTTTAGTGTTTTAATAATACACAATTATACAATATTTTATATAAAATAAATTGCTGGTCATGTGCGCAGATTTTCAAAATTCATAAATTGCCTATATATATTAAATTTTGATTATTTACTCTTAAATAATTTGTAAGCACATATATATCTATTTTGAAGATTTGGCAATCCATAATTAAAATTATATTTAAAAAAGATGCATATATTGGATTTCTAAATTTTTTATTGTTCCAATATTTCGAGGGGCAAATCGCCTCTCTTTATCGAGGATGTTTGTGTTTTTCACTAGAACATGCGCGCCAGCGTACACCACTGTCGTTCTACAAGGCCAATGAAAGAATTGTATCTTTGATTTAAATATTGTATTCAGTATATATACAGCAAATAATTATATTTAATATTATATATTATTATTTTATCTAAGAAAGATAGAGAGATTTATATACAACAGTGTAATTGTAAATAATTGTGTGTACACATATTAATTCCAAATTAATAAAAATATTTTTGCATCATTTAAAAATATATATCTATATATAATTTTTGATCTTATCCAAAAGACCGAGAAGGATATGGAGGTAATATTGGAAATTGTACTACTCCGCCAATATTCGCAATGAAAACAAACTATTTAAACAATTTGTGGAGAGTGGCAAGTTTAAAGAAACAAAGAAATTCCAATGTAAATGCAGTTTAATTTAATTCCTAATTAAAGTCAATTAACCCCGCCCCTGAAAGAAGCGCGACGTTAATTATTAGATTGGTTCTGGGCCATTGATCCGAGCACCCTCCATCGGTCATTATGCTAAATGATCGTCAGGACTTGTAATTATTTTACTTCTGCCTGGGCCTAACTTAACGATCACCGCATAACGCTTGCTCTGTTTGATAGCTCTGCTGCATTCTGGCCATATGTTATTGCTTGGAGGTTACATTTATATTGGCCACTCACATGTGTCTTATTCAACTTTTAACAATACATTTTGGGATTCGCAGAATAAATATAATTTAAATAAAATAAGAGAAGAGGTATTTTATAAGGTGTCGAAATATATTTAGAACTTACCTGAGCGTTTTTACAGAAACCTTCGAAGTATAACAAGGTCAAAAAATTCCATTATAACCTTTTTAGACTTTATAATGAATGATATAGGATTTTACATTATATTGTGGTTTTGAAAATATATTTTTCATATTAAAAAAATATATATTTATTACTCTCTCTCTAAAATACTCTGAAAAAAAACGTTATATATATATATTTTTTTAATAGGTAGTATTTAACTGGGATAATTCTGTCTATATAAAATCTTATAAATGAATTTTATTTTCGCATTAATATAATTCAAATCATATATATAAAACATGTTAATATAAATAATATTCGTTTAAAGTAAAAACATATATGAACTTGTACCAACACACAAAATAAACTTCAGATTTAAAATATTAAAGGAACAAACTTTGGAGAATCAATTATTATTTCCAAAACTAATATAATCCCTCCCCCGAATGTAATATATTTTAGAGGTGATGTAAGAAGCAATTTTAAAATAAAATCGATAGTTTTTCTCTTACGTAACATATGTGGAGTTGTTGGGTTGTTCAATTTTGTGATTCCATATTTGGTTTTTTTTTTCAATCACATTATTCCAGATGTATTATGCAATAGATATTTCAAAGTTGTTGAAATACGAACAATAAATATTGTTATTATTATTAATCCAAAACAAGTTATTATATTTTCTCTAATTATATGCATTCCGGGATAGAAAGGTTATCAAAAGAGCTTTATATTTGTATCAAAATTCTAACCAATGGGAGGGTTCATCACTGATGAGCCAGAAGGCCCTCCCATTATTTTTTTCATTGCAGTAAGGGCAGTAGAAATTGTTTTATTTTTAAAATTTCATACGCGTCTATAATAGTTTCAAAAACTATCAAACTCTAAATTTATAGATAAAACTTTCATAAATAAGTGAATCTAGTATATTATTAGTTTATTTCTTATAAACTGAATTTATTAATATATATATATCATATAGTTATTGCCAAAAAAGCATATTACATTGATATTACCGACAGTAAAGCATATAGATGCTAATGTTTATATAACATGCTATATATGTAGGAATAGTATTACTTATTTGCTAACATTTGTGGTATTATATATATATATATCATATTTACCACATATATATATAAAACGGTAATAACATAATCTAATAAAACCTTTATTCTGTTAGATAATAGTAAATTTTGATTATTTAATATTCTCTAAAAACGTAATTCGGAATTAATTATATTTTATTTTTTCAATGAGGCATCTCCATCAGATAATCTTTATTACAAAACTACTTTTCATGAATTTATATCTATTTGTATTGTATTTTAGATTTTAAAAAGAGTGCTAAAGTAATTCCGAATGAATAGAAAATATTCTTCAGTTGTTGTTGTTGTTGTTGTGTTAAATGAAGAGCCTCAGATGTCCCCTGCATCTCTATTACAACAGTCGAAATGTCCACAATCTTGGGTGTGTAAAGTTGCTGCTCTGGGTCCATGCCAATTTTCTGCAAGGCTGCGGCCATTGTTGGGCATGAGAATATGTGGGTATGTGTTAGTTTCACACCAGGACAGTTGTTGCATGCTCTATAGGTTCCTGTGCCATTTGGATGTATTGTCATTCCTTTATACTGTTTCGTTCAGGGTCTTGTTATAGTTTTTGTAATTCTTCTCTTAGAGTTTATTTCGCATACTTGATCTTTTCTTGCGTGATTTTGGTATTGCCTTTCTGAATTGCTTCTAGTGCGGATCTGGAGTCGCTGTATATTATAATTCCTTCTGAGTAATGCAGGAATGGTTGGTTAATGCATACATCAAGGGTTTTCCAGATAGCTGTCAGTTCACAAGTGAAGTTTAACGAAATCTTCCCTGCTCCTTCTTTAACTTTGATGTGTGTTCCATCTTGCATAATTATGTTAATTCCACTTCTCTATTACTCAAGGTAGGGTCTGATGATCCATATGTATAGGCTGTTAAATAATTTCTCTGATTCTTCAGTTCGCATAGAATGATGACACAGACATCTCACGATTAGGATAATAACGGTTCAAGGTCAGTAGCGCAATCTATAGAAATAAATAGGTAAATAAACACGAATTTTTCAATATAAATATTTATAAACACTCTTTTCAAATATATTAAGTAGAGTCAACCCAGCACGAGTTCGTATCGTTGATTTTCTTCAGCGTGTTGCTAAGTGTAAACCTAAAAATGAGCCAAGTTGATAAAGAGCGTTTTATATGAATCAGTGAAAACAACCTTTCTGATATTAAGAACGTTTAAACCTCTTCTAAAAAGGTAGAAAATAATTAAATCAGAATATTAAATTATGATAAAACATATTTATATATCATACATATGATCGATCTGTTTCTGTACATGATTATATATAAATTAATACTCTATTTTTCTATCAGAATAAAATATAAAATAATATATTTTATTTGAAAAAACGCAAAAATAAATATCAGGTAAAAAGTTTCTTTCAATTTAAATTTGAAAGCTTTCGAGCAAATATACTGCTCTTCAACGGGCTGATATTCTATGTACAATCTCTTAATAATCTTTATACAGAATAATTGAAACCTTTTGTGATTGGCATGTGCTCTCGCAGGCGTGCATCAGATTGTTTCCAGCTAAAGTAATATATATTATACTGGGATTAAATATATATACATTCCAATAATTATTAATATTTAGATTATTTGTCAGGGATATTGTTATATTGGGTTGGGAGGTTAATTTTTCTATTAATGCTATTTATTTTTATATATTTTATCTATAACTTATAGTTTCAGTATATGAACTATATACAGATGGCTATAATGGTTTAAATATGGCTAGAGAAAACTGCTATTATTATCTAGCAGGAAATTTAAATAAGGATGCGAGTATGCACATAAAATACATCAAAATTTCGTTCAAATTTGGGAACGTTAATAATATCTTTTTAAAAGGTAAAAAAATAATATTTTTTGAAGAACCTCGTTAAATTTTATTCAAGGAATTTTTAACTTGTGCTCTTTTTTATAAAAGGTCTTTGGAATATACTCTATTCAGCTGAAATTAAACTTTATATTTAGACGATTTCAAATTTAATTTCGCGTTAGCTGAGTCTGCTAACTTATATCCTCTCTTTTATGCAAATAGTATTGAAACAATTACATAGTGATCGAATATTTATAAATCTGTGTGCTGCGAAAGATGGAGCTATACATATGAGAAATAGTATCATAAAATAGGTATATATACATATATAAT
The DNA here is from genome assembly GCA_030710605.1 of Cordylochernes scorpioides. Classification (NCBI taxonomy): domain Eukaryota; kingdom Metazoa; phylum Arthropoda; class Arachnida; order Pseudoscorpiones; family Chernetidae; genus Cordylochernes; species Cordylochernes scorpioides. The sequence continues at coordinate 151,366,999 of CP092886.1, forward strand.
TAATAATTATAAAAAAAACTGAACTTTTAAAATCTAAAATAACCATTGCCGTTAAAATTATAACAACTTTTCACTCAAAGGTAGTTATTATGAAGAAATTCAGCAAAATAAATATTATTATCCATATTGAATAATTTATGGAGAGAGATAACTAAAAACCTCATTATTCAAATAGCATTCATTATTGTTCTATATTAATATTAATTGTCTTCAATTTATTTACCTATATATATTTAATTACCTCTTTCAAAAAAATTATTTCTTTTTTTAATTTTATTAAAATTTATTCCAATGAAAATCTTTAAAAATATTTATTACCAATATATCCAAATAAATTGAATAATGGATTAAAGGTAAATTAAGAGAATACCTTTTATATAACATATCAGACTAGGTATTGTGCATCAATATATTTAGAAATTGTAGAGTATCATTAGAATAGTTAACTCTCTTTCGATTGATTAATTGAGGAGAAAATGATATATCAATTGTTAAAATACTTTTTTGCATTATAATTCACCCATTGCGTTCTAATAATTCAGTTTTTCGAAGTCAATTTTGAATTAATACCTAAGCTTGTTAATATGATATTCACCTATTTCCATGTAGAAAATAAGTTTCCCTTTTTTGCTAAAGTTAATTGTAATATAATTCATTTGGTATTATAAGTAATACCATCATTTCCTTTCTGTAATGTGTTTTAATTTGAATTTTGTCACATATTGAAAATTTAAAATGATGTAAAAAATGATTTAAAACAAGTAAATAATATTATTTTATTTTATTTCAACACACAAACGCGATATCCCGGCTAGGGATAATTGCGTCGATTTACATATTTTTAAACTGAATCAGTTATAAACATATTATACAGGAAAAAGTAATCGAAATAACAAGAGAAACAATAATTTAATAAATAATATCATGAAAACAACTATCATTATTTTCAATTGTTAGAAATTGTAACCTATATAAAGTAGTCTTTATTAATGGTAAGTTTTTATTCATACCTACTGTGTTTATGACAAATATACCAAATCAATCAGAACAAAAGTTGTTGTTCTAATGAAGCGATAGCAGAATGCAGCAGAAAGTTGTCTTCAATTAGATGACAAAAGAAAAATCGGAATCAGCTGACAAATTGAATTTAGCCAAGACTCTTTTATCCTTTAACCAGCTTGTATTGGCAAAATTGATTTGGTGAAATTGCGGGTTTGACAGAAAACAACAATACTCTCTTTAACATCTGCTTAATGATATAGATGTTTAGATGCTATTCAGCAATTCCATATATAATTTCTTTGTCCACGTTAAAATATATTTTCCAATATCCAATACAATATATATCATCAATTTATATTATATTGACAGAATATCCATTCAATTAATTTCAGAAAGAATAAATTAGAATATGGAATTGATCTTGAATGATTGAAATTTTGTTGTTCCGATATTGTGTATATTATATAAAAATGTTATTTTATTTTAAAATTATAATTTAGATAACAAACTATTCTCTGTTAAGTCTACTGCTAGAGGTCGCCGCTTTTCCTATATAAATCTTTTGTTGTTGTTTCCCGTTGGCTGGCTCAAATCTTTCTGTAGATATGTAAATAAGTCATTTGTTTTATTTTATTATACTCGCCTTAAATCTGGTAGTACTTTCTCATATTATGTATTTTATACTCTCTCTATAAGATCAATTAAAGCTATATCTGATCTAAACTATTTTTATTAATATTACCATGACCCAATTATCAACCTCACATTATTTACTTTCCCCATGTATCCTTAAATAACCTAAGCAGATTATATATCAAACAAATATATTAATAATATATATATATATAATCTAAAATGAAATTATTTTATTTTTTAAAAGCATATATTTTATTTTCATTCATTGACTGTTGTACATATTTTTAACCATAGTTTTAGAAGATACCACTTTGAATACTTGTTGTAAATATGTATAGTTAACCTACCTTTTTTTTTAAATCACGAATATAGAGAATTCATTTATAAATTCTATATTACTGTGAAAAATAATTTTATGTGTAATTTACTTCAAGTAATTCAAAATAAAAACTACTTGATTGGTAAATAATTTATTTTCTATTTTCACGACTGCACCTCCAATTCTCCATATTTTTCATCAACAAAACAAAATAATTCATAACATATATATATTACTCTGAGAACACTGAATTAATAAGAATTTAAATTGATTATTGTGTAGATATAAAAATTACAGTTTATATTAAACTAGGTTCCTAATGTGTGAGCTACATAAAATATTCTTATAATTTTAATATATAAGCCTCTGTATATATATTTATATAAATATAAAGTAGATCTCACAAAAATATCTAAAAATATTATTCATATTATAAAGGAGAACACCATAGCGTGTTCTGTAATATATGGGAATGGCGAACATCTCCCAGAATTGCAGCCATAATATTATCATGACAAGACTGAGAGCTGTTGGGCAGAAAAAGGGACAATTTTCATTTCCCAGGAGAAGCAGAGATAATCTACATTTATTCTGAGTTGTAATGACAGGGGTTGATGGAGGGCCTCTTGCAGCCAGGGACCGTTGAGCTAACGACCTCTGGCTGGGAGAGTGTTGTTTCCTTATAGCTCCTATATTCTCAAATGCTCTGTTACCTTAACATTCATTCCAAATTTGTATGTTTCAATATATAAGTAAATATAATATATGTGCATTATAAACACGGAATTTATTCTCTATCAATTCACCACTAAGGCTACGAAACGTTAATCTCTAGCGCAAGTTTATATTCAATAATTTTTATCGTATTGTAATATATAATATTATATCTTCTTGAATATAGAGCAATCCATATGAAATTATTAATTAAAATGTATATATTTAGATCCAAATATGCCTTTTAATTAATAATATTATATATATTTCAATACATTCTTAAATTGTAAAACAAAATCATTTTTGCAAATTTTCAAAATTTTGACGCCTAGTTTATGATTATGAATGTTAAATGTAATTAGAATATATTTTTATTTTCTCGCTCTAATTTTATTTGAATAAATCTTCCTAATTATAAAAATAAAATAATAAAACTAGTATATATATTTCATTGTGATTTAGAATAAAAAACATATTAACTTATAAGTAGTTTTATACACACACATATTGAAAACAATTTTAAAGTTTTATAATTTTGATTATAAATCAATAAAATAACTAAGATTTTATTAGTAACCTAGTTCATATATTTAAATTGAGGATTTGATGTCTTCATACTATTTATTTAAAAATACCTTTTTTTCTAGATATCACCTCTTTGACCAATTTCCATATTAAATATATTTTCATGTTAAAAATATATTTGTACCCGTATCCAATTAATTACCTGGAAACTTTGAAATTTTTCCAAGCTCCACCCACACACATAAACTATATTGCAAAACAAAAATTGGATTTACAGATTTCCAAACTTTCAATAGCATTATATAAACCGAAATTTCGAAACAGGATCGAATGTTTTTATTTTTTCAAGCATCCCATAGGTTTATAAGTTTGGATATTTTTAGATTTTTTATGTTTATTGTGTATGTTTATTAGAAAAAAAGGGTTTCATGTGTGTGAGAAGAAACTCTCCTTTTTAATAAATTATAACTGGTGTTGTGTGGGACTTTTTATTTTTAGTTAAATTTCAGCGCGCTGTGTGTACGCTAAAAATCTACTTAAATAAAATAAAAACGTGTGTTTGATTCTTGTTGGAATTTTATTAGAATAAGGAATGAATTTTGTCGGAGTAACAATCATAGTTTAGACATCATAATATGTAATTGGACAATAGAACTGAGAGACTGAAATAGCATGATTTGACCAAGAATATAATGATAATAAAACGAAAATAATACAATCATCATTCTTTTTAAGTGATTGCTGTACAAATTCTATTGGATATGAAGATTAATGCTGACTTGTGACTGTACAGTATATTTTGGTATACCGGGTACATATGAATATATCATTAATAATCAGGGGTAATTTGGATTTTAACGAAAAAGATTTATCGAAAAATAAACGCGATATTTCATAAAGCTAAACTTTTCTTTCTTTCAAGAGTATCACGTATTTCTCATTACTATCGGAATAGACTTTTGATGGGATTTTCTAGAGCCGGATTTTAGCAATTGAATGTAGTCTAAGGGTTTTTCGAATATTGATATAAAGCTAATGCTAAAGCTAAAGCTCAAGACACTGCAACAATATATATATATATATATGAATCACGTATGAATTTGACAGACCTGGTGTTGTAGCTTATCATTTATCACCAAAATTGATTTTTAAATAATGTAATAAACCCAGTGCACACATGAGCGCCATCTAAAAAGCACATGTGCTTGTAGTCAGGATATGCCTTCTTTATTTTTAATATCAACACCTGACTCACTTATCTTTTATTTTTTCTATTGTTATTTCATGTGTTAAGCTTATTTACGCATATTTGCCTTAAATACCCATTTCTTGGTTTCTCAAGAAGCCTCTGGGACCAAAAATCTTTTTGGTCGCAGTGGTACAGCCTACTCCACGCTGACGAGCGCCAACAGCGCGAAACGCGTTCGTGGATGGCTTTTTTTGATTTATCAAGAAATTGGGTTAGCAAAATATCACGGAGTAAGTTAAATAAACGTTTAGTTTATTTTTGCTCCACTATATGGCGCTCTGCCATCTAAAAAGCAAATGTGTTTGTGGTCAGGATATGCCTTCTCTATTTTTAATATATATTTATATTAGGATTATTTAAGAAGGAGTTATGTAAAATTAATATATCGTGAGAGTCACAGATATTAAATTTAATAATTGGTTTTAATCGTTGAGTCTGAATAGCAAGCACGAATTCTACATTTAATAATGCCATTAAGATAGGTTCAAACTATAATTATTTGTTAGAAAATATATTGAAACAAACCTCTTATGTTGTCAATATTTGCTAACACACAATTATCGTTTAAACCTATCTTAATGGTTTTATATGTTAATGACAAAAAAAGGAAAGGGTATTTTTGTTTTACAATTCTTCACCGAAACTTGAAATCAATATAATATATCGAATGGAATTGGCCAAAATTATTAAGATAACATATTGGCCATTTAAACTCCGTACAAATCATAATATTTATTTCAATTCTATATACAGTTACGAGCGTCATGCGTGGCCTCTGTCACGGTTTGGCTTTTTTTTTTTTTGGAATGGCGCCCTCCTCTTGGTCGGCTACGATCACGCCACCTTTGCCCCCCCCCCCCATTTCTGTAACTATTGTGTTGGAGCGGGTCGCTCCTTAAATAAATGCATATATTAGTTAATAACCAAATGGAATCCTCTCTTTCTTTTTCCCAGTAAGAGACGCCTACGGAAGCCAACAGTACATAGACAGATAAAGCACATAGGCTATAGTTATTAACTAAAATATGCATTTATTTAAGGCGCCAATTTATAATTGTAACAAATAGTATTTGAATCAAAACATTCAATCGGGTAAAACACGGGCGTTGCCCGGGTCATTCGGCTAGTATAAATATATAGTGGAGTGAAAAATACGATGGAAATAATTTATATGTGTCGGAAAAATATTCGTTTGACAGTTATTGGGACCGACAAAAGTCAATTAATACCACTTGTTTCAAATGAATGGATTGGTTTTTGATTTCATAATGGATTAATGTATCTATTAAATATATATATACATTGAATCATTTTTATCACATTTATTGTTTGAACTATAAGCTATGACAAAATATTGTGGATATTACTTTATTATTGTTATTTAAATAGCTATTTTTCGAAATAATTTAAATGTGAATGCTCATATATTATATTGACTATATATGGAATTTTATAAACGCAAATATATGGAATGAAACAGAAAGAAAACAATTCGCATCTGGTTTCTTTTTTGGAGTGTTTAATCTTTTTTTGTGATTCGAAATGACAGTTTTTTTTTTTATTTTGACCAAATATATATAGATTATAAACATACGTATTTAAGGTTTTATTAAAGTTTAAATTAAATCTATGTATATATATATATATGTGCGCGCGCATCTTTAGCATATATATTTGGGTGTTAAAATATTTAAATCAGGCCTATATATAAAAATATGAATGGTATACATTTTATTCTACATATAATTTAACAATAAATATTTAAAGTTTGTTTCATTTTTATAAAAAGAAAATAACTGTCAATTTTTAAGTTTAGTTTTATAAATTATTGCATCAATTTTATATCTAATATAACCTAAATTCTTATTTTGAGAAATGAACTATTTGTGCTAATTGAAACCACCCTAATTCTCGTGAATATATTAAAAGCTAATTGGTTCGAATTAAAATTCTTAGAATTAAGGAGCTCAACTACGAGAAAAGTTAATAAATAGTTTTACAAATGAGTCAGGAATCCAATTTAGTTCATTAACAACTAAATACACTAATTGCTGCAGGAAATTTATTTATAAATTAACATACTGTATTTTAAGAATTTCATAGAATTTAGAACTTAATTTTTGAATAATTGGAATGATAAACTAAAGTATTAATATTGTTATTTTTAAAATCAATGGATATTTTTATGGATATTGAACCATTCTCTTTACCAATAGTATTCGAAGTGCTAGAAATTGATTCGGCCCGCTATTACTCATATTTAGTAGCAAAATTACCTCCCGTTTAGACGAGAATCTTTATTTAAATCGACATGATGAAAAATACGTGAATTCCTCAGGATTGAAACTAAATTAAATGGGATAGAAAGCGTAGAATACTTAATATATATGTAATATTGTTGCAAATGTCGACGTATGGCTAAACTGGAAGTCGTGTACGTGAGACGAGTGTTGATGTTCTTTCCACACGCGGACAACAAGAAGCAGAGGCAGGGCTGGATGTTAGCACCAAGAGTGATCGGGGACAGCCCACAGAACAGAGGTAGAGGCCATGACACAAACTTGGATGCTTATCCCCGAGACATGGAGAGAGAGAGAGTGTGTGAGAGAAAGAAGCCGCCTGCCGATGGCCCCACCCTAGAACATCTGCTGACCCCCTGCCAAAACCTGTCCTGTTTACAGGGGTCGTCTATAAAAATGTCCCTTGGGACCCCCATTGGGCTGGGCGTTGCCTTTTTCCTCCCCTCTCCCCAGCTGTCCCCAGCTGACCGCTCTTTGGATTTTTATTTTGACGTCAACATTTTTAGTGTTACATACAAATAGGGGTTTACAGGTATTATTAATAAAGTTAAAGCATATATACAAAATATGGGGGTGGCAGCAAATAGAAACAGTGTACATTTCAATAGAAGGTAGGATATTTTAAGGCATCGGCTTTAACTAATTGGGAGATATGTGACATTTACTAAAAGTGTCATTATTATACAGTTTTAAAATATACGATATATATATATATATATAATAGCTTCGAACTTTTACATCAATTAAAATAAAAGGTTTTCATTAAGCTGGTGTGCCAAAATTCTACAGAAACATTTGAAGTATTGCTATGATGTAAATTATTGTAAATTTATATTTTCTCTCTCTCTCTCTGAACTGGTGCTTATTATGCAGATACTTTGACAAAAGATGTGCAAAAATTAGCATATATTAATTCGCAAAAGATGTGTTTTAATGAAGATATAATTTCGTGAAACATCATCACAAGAGCTATATAATTATTATTATGTGAATTAGAAGAAGATATATTATCACTAAATATTATTATAAATATATATATAATATATTTAAACAGGAGATTTATCAATTTTTGCGTTCGTAATCCAAATACTAGAGTAGTCATAAAAATAGAATATCAAAATAATATTATTCCAAATATTTTTATGCAATACTTTAATAACTTTAGAAAATAGAGGTTATTTTGGATAATGAGAACCCTATAATGATATAGTTAAACATGCAACTATAAATGAAAGCATACGATGTGATACTGAAACGCCTCTCCTCTTTGCCAATATTTAAAATTTTATATATTGAAAGTCTTATATTAAGAAAAAGAACTATATTAGGAAAATATATATTAATAATACTTAAATATAGTTATATATAATTTTCAAAATAAATGGTAGTTGTATTAGAAAATATAAGATAACCTGAATATTTCCGTCTGTATTCCTGATTGTGAATCTGTAAATAGAATCGACCAATCGAACCATTCAAACCAATTGAAACATCACTCTTACAAGCTTTGAATGTACATTATTCTAAGAGTGAAAATGTACTCATCAAATCCAAGCACAACACATTAAAAGGAAAATGGGTTCACGTGATAAAGAGATTGTGAGATTTATTCACATTATCCGGCGAGTTCATCATAATACTTCAGGATTTGGCGTCAAGTGTAATGATTTGATCCCCGTTAATGTCTAACCATTCCTTTGTTTCTTCCATAAGCTCTTGATCTCATTGTTTTCCTTCTCACCCAAATGAATTATCTATTGAATGTGATCATAAATCTAAATTAATATAAAATGGAATATGTCAAGTTATATATTATATTTTTTAAATTTAAAATGGATATAATAAATAGAATTCTATATTTATTTTTGATAGTATATTAGAAGGCAGAACACCACCTTCACAATGGCATAAAAAGGTATTTTTAATCCAATTGACCGTATCTCTAGTCTAGAAGTAGAGCCATTCAGATAGCAACAATTTCTGAGATTTTATAAAGCTCAATAGTCAATATGTCTATATCTGACAATTTTTAAATTTAAAAAATTCCATGAATCCGTTATAAATCGGATGAAACTGAAGCCCTCCTCTCTGGATTGAAGATAGCCATAGCCTGAAACCATCGTTTCTAGATGGTGTTTGTCAATATGTTGGTTTAGGTTTGTGATCCACCTATATTGCAGGGAGGGTTTATTGATAGCGTATATATTTTACCTCTAATTTGACACGAGAGATGTAATATATATTTTATTATTGTTTCCTCTCGGGGAAAATTTGAACCTATATGATATAGCGCTGTCTTCAGATGTAGATGGTTTAGAAGGTTTCTGTTTGGCTGTGCCATTATACCGTAGTTTAAACCAACGCGAGTTTTAAATTCAAACAGCCGATGTTTATCAGAAAGGGTTGAACCATACTACCCAAGCATGCATAAACTGTGTTCTCTAGCGTACCACCACTGCGGAAGACCTTCCCGAACTAAATATATATACTGGGGGGTTGATATATTCATTTATTTAAATTCGTTTAATTGAACATTTACTTTAAAAAAATATATTACATATTTTAATTAAAGACATTTTCCGAATATGTGACAATAACAACAAATATGGGTTATAAAGAAGATATATGATGTTCATTTATCGATGTATTAATAATTATGATACTTTTTGTAGTCGAATTATATACGAGTATATAATGCTTTCATATAGGCTTGCTTCATAATATAATTTAGCTTTTTACAATAATTTTAGGTAATATATTGTGTGTCATTTTTAATATTCAAATGATAAAAGTCCTTCATGAGCATAAAGTGAATAGTGGAGTTGTTTTAGAGAATGATTTTCCTTTTGAAATGAATAATCTCTCTCTATACCTTATTATTTACACCTATATCATTTCTAGACCCTTATTCTAAACTATTTTGATTTTATTGTGAAACTATTCACACATCAATATATGAAAAAACAATAGAAAAAAATAAAAGATAAGTGGGTCAGGTGTTGATATTAAAAATAAAGAAGGCATCTCCTGACCACGAGCACATGTGCTTTTTAGATGGCAGAGCGCCATCTAGTGGAGCAAAAATAGACTAAACGTTTATTTAGCTTGCTCCGTGATATTTGGCCAACCCAATTTCTTGATAAATCAAGAAAAGCCATCCACGAACGCGTTTCGCGCTGTTGGCGCTCGTCAGCGTGGAGAAGGCTGTAACCACTGCGACCAAAAAATATTTTTGGTCCCAATGGCTTCCCGAAAAATCAAGAAATGGGTATTTAAGGCCAAATTTATATATGTAGATATACTTTACCAAATTAAATTAAGTTTAATTTAAATTTAGATTTTGATAGATTTTCAATATGGTATTTTGGAAGGTCAAAATTCATTCATATACTAATTGAAATCGTAAGTCTTTGTGATTGCCGACCGGCCGTCTGTTCTTTTCATTTAAGAAACGGAAGGTAATTTGTACAAACTTGGTTATTTTACGTGTCTTAAATCAAACCCACAGTCTATAAAATATATTTTAGAGGTATTTTATTAATATATCTATACGTGCTGAAAGGTAAAATTCAAGTTTTGTCCATGATCGTATATATTATTTCTGGAATATTAGAACATGCGACGGGGAACGTTAAAAAATTTAACCTTAAAATGAATCGAAATAATTAAATAAAACTATTCTTACACCGCTAAAATTCCCCTACACAGAGTAAGGGAATCAAATATCAATTTATATTGATACAATGAATAAAAGGGTTTATATAGATATGATTTATGAATATAACTATGA
>CP092886.1:151377633-151390325 GCA_030710605.1 Cordylochernes scorpioides
AAAAAAAGCAAAGGGTATTTTTGTTTTACAATTCTTCACCGAAACTTGAAATCAATATAATATATCGAATGGAATTGGCCAAAATGATTAAGATAACATATTGGCCATTCAAACTCCGTACAAATCATAAAATTTGTTTCAATATAAATATATAGTGGAGTGAAAAATACGATCGAAATAATTTATATGTGGCGGAAAAATATTCGTTCGACAGTTATTGGGTCCGACAAAAGTCAATTAATCCCACTTGTTTCAAATGAATGGATTGGTTTTTGATTTCATAATGGATTATTGTATCTATTAAATATATATATACATTGAATAATTTTTATCATATTTATTGTTTGAACTATAAGCTATGACAAAATATTGTGGATATTACTTTATTATTGTTATTTAAATAGCTATTTTTCGAAATAATTTAAATGTAAATGCTCATATATTATATATTGACTATATATGAAATTTTATAAACGCAAATATATGCAACGAAACAGAATGAAAACAATTCGCATCAGGTTTCTTTTTTGGAGGGTTTAATCTTTTTTTGTGATTCGAAATGACAGTTTTTTTTTTTATTTTAACCAAATATATATATATTATCAACATACGTATTTAAGTTTTATTAAAGTTTAAATTAAATCTATGTATATATATATATGCGCGGGCATCTTTAGCATATACTCGTATATTTGGGTGTTAAAATATTTAAATCAGGCCTATATATAAAAATATGAATGGTATACATTTTATTCTACATATAATTTAACAATAAATATTTAAAGTTTGTTTCATTTTTATAAAAAGAAAATAACTGTCAATTTTTTAGTTTAGTTTTATAAATTATATCTAATATAACCTAAATTCCTATTTTCAGAAATGAGCTATTTGTGCTAATTGAAACCATCCTAATTCTCGTGAATATATTAAAAGCTAATTGGTTCGAATTAAAATTCTTAGAATTAAGGAGCTCAACTACGAGAAAAGTTAATAAATAGTTTTACAAATGAGTCAGGAATCCAATTTAGTTCATTAACAACTAAATACACTAATTGCTGCAGGAAATTTATTTATAAATTAACATACTGTATTTTAAGAATTTCATAGAATTTAGAACTTAATTTTTGAATAATTGGAATGATAAACTAAAGTATTAATATTGTTATTTTTAAAATCAATGGGTATTTTTATGGATATAGAACCATTCTCTTTACCAATAGTATTCGAAGTGCTAGAAATTGATTCGGCCTGCTATTACTCATATTTAGTAGCAAAATTACCTCCCGTTTAGACGAGAATCTTTATTTTAATCGACATGATGAAAAATACGTGAATTCCTCAGGATTAAAACTAAATTAAATGGGATAGAAAGCGTAGAATACTTAATATATATGTAATATTGTTGTAAATGTCGACGTATGGCTAAACTGGAAGTCGTGTACGTGAGACGAGTGTTGATGTTCTTCCCACACGCGGACAACAAGAAGCAGAGGCAGGGCTGGATGTTAGCACCAAGAGTGATCGGGGACAGCCCACAGAACAGAGGTAGAGGCCATGACACAAACTTGGATGCTTATCATCGAGACATGGAGAGAGAGAGAGAGTGCCGATGGCCCCACCTTAGAACATCTGCTGACCCCCTGCCAAAACCTGTCCTGTTTACAGGGGTCGTCTATAAAAATGTCCCTCGGGACCCCACATGGGCTGGGCGTTGCCTTTTTACTCCCCTCTCCCCAACTGTCCCCAGCTAACCGCTCTTTGGATTTTTATTTTGACGTCAACATTTTTAGTTTTACATACAAATAGGGGTTTACAGGTATTATTAATAAAGATATAGCATATATACAAAATATGGGAGGAGCAGCAAATAGAAACAGTGTACATTTTAATAGAAGGTAGGATATTTTAAGGCATCGGCTCTAACTAATTGGGAGATATGTGACATATACTAAAAGTGTCATTATTATACAGTTTAAATATATATATATATATATATATATATATATATATATATACGATATATATATATATATTATAATAGCTTCGAACTTTTACATCAATTAAAATAAAAAGTTTTCGTTAAGCTGGTGTGCCAAAATTCTACAGAAACATTTGAAGTATTGCTCTGATGTAAATTATTGTAAATTTATATTTTCTCTCTCTCTCTCTGAACTGGTGCTTATTATGCAGATACTTTGACAAAAGATGTGCAAAAATTAGAATATATTAATTCGCAAAAGATGTGTTTTAATGAAGATATAATTTCGTGAAACATCATCACAAGAGATATACAATTATTATTATGTGAATTAGAAGAAGATATATTATTACTAAATATTATTATAAATATATATATAATATATTTAAACAGGAGATATATCAATTTTTGCGTCCGTAATCCAAACACTAGAATAGTCATAAAAATAGAATATCAAAATAATATTATTCCAAATATTTTTATGCAATACTTTAATAATTTAATAAAATAGAGGTTATTTTGGATGAATGAGAACTCTCTATAATGATATCGTTAAACATGCAACTATAAATGAAAGCATACGATATGATACTGAAATGCCTCTCCTCTTTGTCAATATTCAAAATTTATATATTTAAAGTATTATATTAAGAAAAAGAACTTTATTAGGAAAATATATATTAATAATACTTAAATATAGTTATATATAATTTTCAAAATAAATGGTAGTTGTATTAGAAAATATAAGATAACCTGAATATTTCCGTCTGTATTCCTGATTGTGAATCTGTAAATAGAATCGACCAATCGAACCATTCAAACCAATCGAAACATCACTCTTACAAGCTTTGAATATACATTATTCTAAGAGTGAAAATGTACACATCAAATCCAAGCACAGCACATTAAAAGGAAAATGGGTTCACGTGATAAAGAGATTGTGAGATTTATTCACATTATCCGGGCAAGCTCATCATAATACTTCAGGATTTGGCGTCAAGTGTAATGATTTGATCCCCGTTAATGTCTAACCATTCCTTTGTTTCTTCCATAAGCTCTTGATCTCATTGTTTTCCTTCTCACCCAAATGAATTATCTATTGAATGTGATCATAATCTAAATTAATATAAAATGGAATATGTCAAGTTATATATTATATTTTTAATTTAAAATGGATATAATAAATAAAAATCTATATTTATTTTTGATAGTATATTAGAAGGCAGAACACCACCTTCACAATGGCATAAAAAGGTATTTTTAATCCAATTGACCGTTTCTCTAGTCTAGAAGTAGAGCCATTCAGATAGCAACAATTTCTGAGATTTTATAAAGCTCAATAGTCAATATGCCTATATCTGACAATTTTTTAATTTAAAAATTTCCATGAATCCGTTATAAATCGGATGAAACTGAAGTCCTTCTCTCTGGATTGAAGATAGCCATAGCCTGAAACCATCGTTTCTAGATGGTGTTTGTGTTGTTTTAGGTTTGTGATCCACCTATATTGCAGAGAGGGTTAATTGATAGCGTATATTTTTTACCTCTATTTTGACACGAGAGATGTAATATATTTTATTATTGTTTCCTATCGGGGAAAATTTGAACCTATGTGATATAGCGCTGTCTTCAGATGTAGATGGTTTAGAAGGTTTCTGTTTGGCTGTGCCATTATACCGTAGTTTACACCAACGCGAGAGTTTTAAATTCAAACAGCCGATGTTTATCAGAAAGGGTTGAACCATACTACCGAAGCATGCATAAACTGTGTTCTCTAGCGTACCACCACTGGGAAGACCTTCCTGAACTAAATATATATACTGGTTGATATATTCATTTATTTAATTTCGTTTAATTGAACATTTACTTTAAATGAAAATATTACATATTTTAATAGAATACATTTTTCCGAATATGTGACAATAACAACAAATATGGGTTATAAAGAAGATATATGATGTTCATTTATCGATGTATTAATAATTATGATACTTTTGTAGTCGAATTATATACGAGTATATAATGCTTTCATATAGGCTTGCTTCATAATATAATTTAATTTTTACAATAAATTTAGGTTATATATTGTGCGTCATTTTTAATATTCAAATGATAAAAGTCCTTCATGAGCATAAAGTGAATAGTGGAGTTGTTTTAGAGAATGATTTTCCTTTTGAAATGAATAATCTCTCTCTATACATTATTATTTACACCTATATCATTTCTAAACCCCCTTATTCTAAACTATTTTGATTTTATTGTGAAACTATTCACACATTAATATATGAAAAAACAATAGAAAAAAATAAAAGATAAGTGGGTCAGGTGTTGATATTAAAAATAAAGAAGGCATCTCCTGACCACTAGCACATGTGCTTTTTAGATGGCAGAGCGCCATCTAGTGGAGCAAAAATAAACTAAACGTTTATTTAGCTTGCTCCGTGATATTTGGCCAACCCAATTTCTTGATAAATCAAGAAAAGCCATCCACGAACGCGTTTCGCGCTGTTGGCGCTCGTCAGCGTGGAGAAGGCTGTAACCACTGCGACCAAAAATATTTTTAGTCCCAATGGCTTCCCGAAAAATCAAGAAATGGGTATTTAAGGCCAAATTTATATATGTAGATATACTTTACCAAATTAAATTAAGTTTAATTTAAATTTTGATTTTGATAGATTTTCAATATGGTATTTTAGAAGGTCAAAATTCATTCATATACTAATGGAAATCGTAAGTCTTTGTGATTGCCGACCGGCCGTCTGTTCTTTTCATTTAAGAAACGGAGGTAATTTGTACAAACTTAAATTAAACCCACAGTCTATAAAATATATTTTAGAGGTATTTTATCAATATCTCTATACGTGCTGAAAGGTAAAATTCAAGTTTTGTCCATGATCGTATATATTATTTCTGGAATATTAAAACATGCGACGGAACGTTAAAAAAAATTAACCTTAAAATGAATCGAAATAATAAAAGAAAACTATTCTTACACCGCCCAAATTCCCCTACACAGAGTAAGGGAATCAAATATCAATTTATATTGATACAATGAATAAAAGGGTTTATATAGATATGATTTATGAATATAACTATGAGAAAATTTGTTTTAAAAGGTACATAAAATTACATAGATATCCTTGTGAAAAATATTGTTGTTATCAACACACACACAATTTTATATAATATTGAATATTTATCAATTTATTTGGTTATAAAAATATATTCACATGTTCAATTAGATAATAAAAAGTGAATATATATATAATTTCATTAATTCAAAAGGCATATATTGGATCAAAAAATAATTTATTTTCCCAATATTTCAGCTGGCTGAACGCCAACCTTTAACAAGGTGTTATAACATTTTAAAGTGTGTCAACAACAAACTCAGCGCCACATAACGCCATATAATTTCATATTTACGGATAATATTTTCCACACTATATGATAATATAGTTTTATAGAAAAGTTTAAATGATTAATATAAAACATCATACATATTATAGTTAATATTATATTTCAGAACCTAGAATAAAATAGCCACTAAAATAAATAAAACATAGAGGCGCAAGTGAATAAATATTTTATTTTTCAGATATATAGACCATATGTTACTAAAGTTGAGTTTGCAACAAAATATTCTATTGTATTCCCACATAAATATGAGCTATAAAGGAAAATAACACAATCCATAAATAAGGATGGCATTGTCTGAAGGCATGATATGTGACAATGTCAACACCCCATTTACTTTATGAAGATTTATTTCTTACGTAATTTCTCTGTCGACATATCGAAATTCTTTTCTCTCTCTCTCACTATTGAGTAAATCCCAGCATATTGTGAGGGTATCTCAATATTGAAAAACAATGTAGATAGAACAGCATTTTAGTGTAAATATTGTATTTATTGTACTCTCTCCTTTATTATTCTCTTTATAGTATGTTAATATAAAAACACTCTGAATTTAAGTCTAATCATTACAATAAAATATGATATTTAACATAAATATATGAATTGACTATATAAGAATTATATATATATATAATCGAAATTATCTATATTTATAGAGAGGGAATTATTTATTCTAGTATAATATGTTCATTTTCCGATATTTTGAAAGGCTTGAGAATCCATTTTCGAAGTAGACTTAGAATTAAGGTAGCAGCAAGTCTTGTGTTATCGTTGCCTATTAAAAATAACGTGAAGCGATCCTGGCTCACCTGAAGACTCGCTGCTACTTCAAAATAAAACCTCGTAAATAATAGACAATCGAAAATATCGGAAAAGACCTTCCTTCTCCAATACATATGTCCCTTCTATAAAATTTATACTTTTATTATAAAAAGTAATATATATTAGATAAAAAAAAAACAATATCATAAGAACGTCAATCAAAAATATACGATAAATATTTACATATCTATGATTAATATTGTGGGCGTTCTGCCACTCGAAATATTGTCAAATATAAACAATTTAATCTAATATATGTTCTTAGAATTAATTATTGATGTCCGATTTTAAAAATAAATAATATTATTAAAAAAAAGTTTTAAAATTATATACAAATATTATTGTAGTAGTTAAAATATATTTACTCAATTGCTCGTATATATAGAGACAATATTACCTAGGTGTAAATTTTTATAATCTATATTAAAAACATGGAAAATTATTAACCAAATATTTATAATATTTTATTATCTGAATATTATATATTTTTTTAGAGTAGTAAATAAATAAATAAAATATATTAGAGAATGTATATAACATTAATGTTTTATCTCCTGAACTGATAGGTATTCCGTACAAAGACGTCCGGGGTGAAAGAAATGCTGTAATAACAGCTGTGGGACAGAATGCTGAAGTAGGCTTCCGATTGGTCATCTAATTGGTTTGTCACCTGAACTCGGATGACAGTTAGAAGCCATCCAGGATTTGGTCTGTTTCTATCGCGTTCTATAGAGACGTCTCTGATCCAAAAACATTGTCTATCATCATCACAAAACTATTATCGCTTCATCTTCTTGCTATGTCCTATCATTTCACACATGGCTTAACCTGATATGTGAATAAAGATATTTCACATTTCATATTTTAATAAAACTCTTAGATATTTCAACGCCGATTTTATACTAATATTAATATGATTAAAAATATAATTTTTCTATATTTAATAAGTAATTTAGAATAACTGTAAGTTGGAAGGTGTTTGTCTTGATGAGCCATGTAACCACATTTGTATATCGCTATATTTATAGCTATAATCATTTTGCTAGCTTTATATTGTTCACACTTTATCATATATATTGATAATTAAAAATTCATTTTTATGTTAATAAAAATAAATATTTCTAACAAAATGATAACATTATTTGAAATTACCTAAAATGAACTAAACTAATACACATCAGAAAGAATTTAAGACATATTTAATATACTAAACTTATTAATAATATTATAAATATAATTATATATATATATAGGCTATATAAAGAGAATGAATATAGTTTCTAATTTTTAAGAGAGAGAGCGAAAGTATATGCGCTTATATATTGAATTAAAAAACATTTATTTTCCTTTATTTCGCAATTGAACACACGCTATTGTGAGAGCTAATCAAAGGAGACATTTTAATTAATCCTGCTACCACTAATTTACTTATTTAGAAATAATGAAATTAAAAATAGTGCTAGGGGCGAACAGGGTAATGGCACCTTTTGTCCCGCGTATCCAGATATTGTTTGCTCACCGTTCCGGAAAGTCGACCACAACAAGAAGTCAGTAACCTGCCAAACTCATTGTCTTGTTGCTGCTTTCAGAACTGGCTTTGTGCCACCGCTCTTTATAGAGCTGGTTACATTTTTGAAGAGGTTTGTTGGTTACAGGGCTTCTATTGTGAGATTCAACTTGGGCGCTTTTATAATTTTAGTTTGAAATATATTTTTCTCCCTTTTGATCGAAAGTTTGGATTTCCTTTTGATATTATATTTGTTCTACCACAATACAATACGATTACATGCACAAAAATATTTATTTGAAAAAAATACATGCTTGCAGGTTGGATAAAAATAAAAATATAATACTCCTTTATCATACAATATTTGATTTTTTTATCCTCTCAAAAACGTAGGATTTCTAATAATAAGATAAAAATATTTCAAGATGTGTACCCCACCATCTAAATACGCATATATACATATATGTCATATTCATAACATTGTTTGTGCTTCTTGTTGAAATCAAATAAATTCAGTGGAATTGTGGTAGCTAAGAGAGTTATTTAGAATGAAGCAATTTTATTACAATGTACATATTAAGATTATAAAATAAGAGAGAGAGAAATATACATGAAACTTAATCTATTTGAAGTTGGCCGGTCTATATTATATGTTCCCAACAACTTACTTTCCGGTAGAAGAATTTTAGCGCATACAGAACACCGGGTATAGTTCAGTGACCATCCTTTCCCATTTAACAAAATATATAAACCGAGTAAATCTACACTTATAAAATTTGATCAGACGTATCTTTCATCCTTCCGCAGTGAAAATCACCTGGTTTTCTCTCTCTCACACGCTTGTTCGGCGGTACCTATACTTAAAAAGGAACGATACAAAAAGGATTAGCATGTCCTCTGCGCAAGGATGACAAGCGAAATCGTGAAACGTTCTCTCTCTCTCTCCACGATTGTGAAACTCTGACTCTTAAACCCCAGCTTCTCTCGGTCTCTTCATTATTCCACTCCATGACTTCTCAACTCACGACACCACATCCGACTGGAATGCCTCAAATCAATCTCACATCGCCATCTGACAAGAACAATATACTCAAACCTATCGCATACGAGTATATATATACACTTTAAGATATCCAAACTGAAGGTTCCATGAACATATTTGAACTAATATTTTATATATGTTTAATTCATATAACCGTTTTGACAATGCTATATATTGTGTGTTAAAGAAACACAATTCTCCAATAGGATGCAATTCTGAAGAAAAGACAATTTTCTTTTGTAAAAATGGTTAGGCCTAAATTAATAAGTGCCTAAAGTGCATACTCTATTTTCAGACAGAAAATAGATACAGAGTAATAACCTCTCTTACACATAATTGAAAATAAAATTCAATTATTTATCATATGCGTATTTATAATTTTAAAAAGCGCTATTGTTTGTACAAAAAACTTTGATTTGAATTTTGATAAAATTCAACAGACTTTATTAGGCCTACCAAAGTTTTTTCTTCATGGAAATTTCGTGAAAATGAACCCTTTTGGGCCACATGTTGATTATGGTCCTACTCGATCTTTCCGGAAAACATTTGGTATTTCACCATATACGCGATAATTTCAATAACGCCGAATATTGGATCGATTCTTTGATAACATATGGCTAGGTAGTGAAGTTTTGATAATTCACAATGAAACAAGATGCTCTTTAGGCGCGAGTTTCAACATTCCCGGAGATATTTTGCCATCATCTCGGAAGCTATGGTCGACAACCTTTTTATCTCATACTTAGATAAATAGACGGAGCATTTTATTATCTATTCATTGTTGTCGCGTGATAACGGAAAGTGTCAAATTCTTAGTGAAACCCAGGTGACCTGCGGTTAGAGCGTTGTTAGATTTTCCATTGTCATATTTAAATTGGCTGAACGATAAGTATTAAAAGTGATTGATTAGAAGGGCCTTAATATTCTTAAATAATATATTTAAAAAATATTTATTTTGAAAAAATTAAAATTTAAATATATATGCAGAATATTTTCTATATATAATTTACATATATATGGAGTTTTATCTGCTAAAATAATTAATAAAATGTGGTTAATGATTGAAGGTCATTATGAATTTGATTGATTCCATTTTTATAGAAATTCCTTGAAATACAATATCGATGTCTTCGCGCTATTTTCACATCTTATAGGTCTGAGATCGATGATACTCCATTTTATTGTAGCCAAGAGGACACCGAGCCAATATTATCGAAGGGTCCTTCAGGTTTGTCAAATAGCACAAGGAGTGGTGTTATGTCACCATCTAGAAGGTGCATTCAAATGGCTAGAGTCTGTGATCACCTAAACATCTAACAAACATTATAATGTGGTATTTGAATAGTATTCTCGCCTCTTTTAAAGAGTAAGAGGCAGTTTGACATTTGTCAATCCACGCCAAATATTGACCCTAATTCACTCTATCTACAAGCGTCGCTGTGAACCTTTCTTGGCGCGAACTCATTTAAATGTTCTAGGATATATTTAGAATTTAAAGCTCAATTTAGGCATCAAATATTTCTCGTACACTTCTCTTTTATTCTTTATCAGGGTTTGCGAATTTCGATAAATTACAAAGAGGTATAAGACGCCGCAACTCTTTTTATTAATTGTATAAAGTAGCTTTCGAGCTTGTCCTTTCTCAGAAAACTAAACGTTTTAGTTTTCTGAGGAAGAGCATGCCCGAAAGCTATTTTATACAATTAATAAAAAGAGTTGCGACGTCTTATACCTTTTTGTAACTTCTCTTTTAATATTAGCGGTTACAATACAAGTATTAATTACCATTAAAATGAAGAGTCTAGAAATACAAGAAAGGTTTTCTAAGCAATGATTACCAAATAATTTACACCACATAATACTATTGTTTCATTATATCGAATTTTATTTCTTGAGTGTCTTTTTAATCTAAAATTTAATAGAAAAGAATCAAAACGTGACACAAAATAATAAAAACAATATATAAACAATGTAAAAAATAGGTACAAATGCGATATTGTACTGGGATAAGGTGCAGGTATTTGGCCAATTCTGGAATAATTAAAAATCAACGAGAATAGTTGATATTTATTCCGATAGATGGCGAAAGCCATCAGCAACTCTCAGTTGCACGATAAGGAGATGCCTTTTTTTCTAAAATATATATACAGCTTATATTAATTAATCAATTATTTAGAAAATATTCTGAATATCTCTTAAAGGAAATTTCCATTTTTTTAGTAGATTATTGAATTCTCGGTCATATATTTGCATAAGGTAAAACACACTATGAAGTTATAATATAAATTGATAAAATTCGCATATTGTAATGAATATATAACGATTTTATAAATATTATTTCTGACAGAATGATTAGAGTATATACAAAATATATTTCTTATTGTTAAATTAAAAAAATATATTTAATATATATTCCTCTTAAATTTTCGACATACGAAAACAATATTATAGCGAAAGATGAAAATCATAATTCTTTTCAAGTATTTCTAATAAATTCCAATTTTTTCTTCCTTATAAAATTGTTTTTATAATAAAAAATAGAGAGAAAGATATTTTAAAATTCTTATACTTTTATATATATATTTTAAATGTGCGCTTTTTCTTATTTGTTTAAGAATAATATGTTAGGTTTATCTTTGCAATATTTAGCGTAAAATAAGACCGATTCAGAAATGTATCAATATTTTATTATAAAATAAATAATAAATCCCCCTATCTATATCAAAAAATAAAATAAACCCAAAATATATCACGGAGTTTGACTATTGTTTATTCCAAGGCTGTATTAGAGCTTTTAAAAGCTTTTTTGAGTTTCCGGATCTTCTTTCATATTCAGTTGTGACGTCTTCCAATTCCATCCGATCTCTCAGCATTATTTCTCCGATGCCAACCATTTACACATTTCTGTCAGATGTCCCTTTTTAGAAATAGAATTATCTAAAATGTTTTCTATATTTTTATTTATTCTTCAATAATGTATAAATACGAATCTATTCGTATATCTGTTTTTAAGATTAAAAAAATAGATAATATATATAGTATATTATAAATATATATATATGTTATATAAAATGTTATTTTATTTTAAAATTATAACTTTTAGAACAAAAAACTGCTCTGTAAATTCGACCGCCAGATTTCGCGGTTTTTCCTATATAAGCCTATATATGAACCCATTGTTGTTGTTTCCCGTTAGCCGGCTCATATCCTTTTGTACATATGTAAATACGTATTCTTTTATTTCTTATTTACGCCTCAAATGAGGTATTTCTTTCCTAATTATTTTCATCCACTCAATATTAAAGCAAATAATGATTTAAACTGTTTTTACCACGACTACAAAATAATATCATAAATTACTCATGTATCCAAAATATTATCAGCATCAGCAAGTAATAATTCTATATCTCAATAATATTCTAAAATCAGCAGATATGTTTTTATAATATATATATATTAGTTGTCATAATTAATATTCAAAATTAATGAAAATAGAGAAATTACGTGATAATAACAATAGAATGAAATTTTGAAAATAGTTAATTTACCCTATGAAGGGCATAATGTATGTGGCACCAAATGAGGCACAACCTTTAAATTCAATGAAACCATGGAAATTTGTAATTCACTCCACACAGTATAGAACTTTATGGTGGTAATGTGCGACAACACCAGTTTTGGCAAGTTCATACCTGTATACTATGGTTAAGGGTTATGGCCCTCATCAGTGCTGGATCGTCTCGATTGCATAACACTTTGCGAGATGAGTTATGAAAATAGGTTAAATTATTCACAAAAAAAGTTTATTATAATGAAGTTGCAGGGCTGTTTTACAGGCCGTAATACAACAGAAAGTTGTGGGAGGATGGTATTCATATATGAAAATAAGCACGTCTTCCGTTAAAATGCATCCAAACAATGTATTT
>CP092886.1:151390425-151420450 GCA_030710605.1 Cordylochernes scorpioides
GAAAATTTGTTTTAAAAGATACATAAAATTACATAGATATCTTTGTGAAAAATATTGTTGTTATCAACACACACACAATTTTATATAATATTGAATATTTATCAATTTATTTGGTTATAAAAATATATTCACGTGTTCAATTAGATAATAAAAAGTGAATATATATAATTTCATATTTACGAATAATATTTTCCACACTATATGATAATATAGTTTTCTCTATA
Source organism: Cordylochernes scorpioides (assembly GCA_030710605.1). Taxonomy (NCBI): domain Eukaryota; kingdom Metazoa; phylum Arthropoda; class Arachnida; order Pseudoscorpiones; family Chernetidae; genus Cordylochernes; species Cordylochernes scorpioides. Next base: position 151,390,650 of record CP092886.1, read on the forward strand.
CATTAGTTTAAATGATTAATATAAAAAATCTTACACATATTGTAACGTAGAAATCAAGCCTTGAAATATCCTAAGATGTAAAAGTATTTATTGATGACGTCACAGCGACGAGTCGACAATTATTAACAGGTCAGCCCCAAAGCTATTTACAGCTAGAGAATCTTAAGCAAGCGAGCAAAGAAATATTTTAAAGATGATTTCACAAATACAGATTATTATATATTTTTATAATCTGTTGAATATTTTCATTGAATAATATTAAATTAAATAATAAAATATTTCTTCGTCACAATATTATAGTAAATATTATATTTCAGAACCTACAATAAAATAGCCACTAAAATAAATAAAACATAGAGGCGCAAGTAAATAAATATTTTATTTTTCAGATATATAGACCATATGTTACTAAAGTTGAGTTTGCAACAAAATATTCTATTGTATTCCCACATAAATATGAGCTATAAAGGAAAAATAACACAATACATAAATAAGGATGGCATTGTCTGAAGGCATGATATGTGACAATGTCAACACCCCATTTACTTTATGAAGATTTATTTCTTACGTAATTTCTCTGTCGACATATCGAAATTCTTTTTTCTCTCTCTCTCACTATTGAGTAAATCCCAGCAATATTGTGAGGGCATCTCAATATTGAAAAACAATGTAGATAGAACAGAATTTTAGTGTAAATATTGTATTTATTGTACTTTCTCCTTTATTATTATCTTTATAGTGTGTCAATCTAATTAACCTCTAAATTAAAGTCTCATTATTACAATAAATATATGCTAGTTAATATAAATACATGATTTGAATATATGAGAATTAATATATATCTCCATATTATCTATATTAATAAAGGGGGAATTATTTATTCTATTATAATATGTTCATTTTCCGATATTTTGAAAGGCTTGAAAATCCATTTTCGAAGTAGACTTAGAATTAAGGTAGCAGCAAGTCTTGTGTTATCGTTGTCTATTAAAAATAACGTGAGACGATCCTGGCTCACCTGAAGACTCGCTGCTACTCCAAAATAAAAACCTCGTAAATGATAGATGATCGAAAATGTCGAAAAACACCTCCCTCTCCCAATACATAGGTCCCTTCTATAAAATGTATGCTTATCTTAGAAAGGAATATATATTAGATAAACAATATCATAAGAACGTCAATCAAAAGTATACAATAAATAATTATATATTTGTGATGGATATTGTTGGTATTCTGACACTCGAAATATTGTCAGAAATAAACAATTTAATCTAATATATGTCTTTAAAATTAATTATTGATGACCGTTTTTTTTTAATTGTGTCATGAAGTGTTTTAATTGTGAACAAAATACCATTGTACAAATTAAAAGATAAGGTTAAGTTAAAAGATAGTTAACTTAATTGCCCGTATATATATAGACAATTCACCTAGGTGTACATTTTTATAATCTATATTAAAAACATGGAAAATTATTAATGTAAATATTTAGAGTATTTTATTAATTTAAATATCTATATTTAGAGTGGTAAATAAATAAATAAAATATATTAGAGAATGTATTAATGTTTTATCTCCTGAACTGATAGGTATTCCGTACAAAGACGTCCGGGGTGAAAGAAATGCTGTAATAACAGCTGTGGGACAGAATGCTGAAGTAGGCTTCCGATTGGTCATCTAATTGGTTTGTCACCTGAACTCGGATGACAGTTAGAAGCCATCCAGGATTTGGTCTGTTTCTATCGCGTTCTATAGAGACGTCTCTGATCCAAAAACATTGTCTATCATCATCGCAAAACTATTATCGCTTCTTTTTCTAGCTATGTCCTATCATTTCACACATGGCTTAGCCTGATATGTGAATAAAGATATTTCACATTTCATTTTAATACAACTCTTAGATATTTCAACGCCGATTTTATATTAATATTAATATGATTAAAAATATAGTTTTTCTATATTTAATAAGTAATTTAGAATAACTGTAAGTTTTGGAAGGCGCTTGTCCTGATGAACCATGTAACCACATTTGTATATCGCTATATTTATAGCTATAATTATTTTGCTAGCTTTATATTGTTCACACTTTATCATATATATTGATAATTGAAAATTCATTTTTATGTTAATAAAAATAAATATTTCTAGCAAAATGATAACATTATTTGAAATTACCTAAATTGAACTAAACTAATACACATCAGAAAGAATTTAAGACATATTTAATATACTAAACTTATTAATAATATTATAAATATAATTATATATATAGGCTATATAAAGAGAAGGAATATAGTTTATAATTTTTTAAGAGAGAGAGCGAAAGTATATGCGCTTATATATTGAATAAAAAAACATTTATTTTCCTTTATTTCGCAATTGAACACACGCTATTGTGAGAGCTAATCAAAGGAGACATTTTAATTAATCCTGCTACCACTAATTTACTTATTTAGAAATAATGAAATTAAAAATAGTGCTAGGGGCGAACAGGGTAATGGCACCTTTTGTCCCGCGTATCCAGATATTGTTTGCTCACCGTTCCGGAAAGTCGACCACAACAAGAAGTCAGTAACCTGCCAAACTCATTGTCTTGCTGCTGCTTTCAGAACTGGCTTTGTGCAAGGGCCACCGCTCTTTATAGAGCTGGTTACATTTTTGAAGAGGTTTGTTGGTTACAGGGCTTCTATTGTGAGATTCAACTTGGGCGCTTTTATAATTTTAGTTCGAAATATATTTTTCTCCCCTTTGATCGAAAGTTTGGATTTCCTTTTGATATTACATTTGTTCTACCACAATACAATACGAGTACATGCACAAAATATTTATTTGAAAAAAAAACATGCTTGCAGGTTGGATGATAATAAAAATATAATACTCCTTTATCCTACAATATTTGATTTTTTTATCCTCTGAAAAACGTAGGATTTCTGACAATAAGAAATAAATATTTGTAGATGTGCACCCCACCATCTTAATACGTACATATACATATATGTCATTTATTATGTCATGTTCATAACATTGTTTGTGCTTCTTATTGAGAATCAAATAAAATTCAATGAAATTGTGGTAGCAGAGAGAGATATTGAGATTGAAGCTATTTTATTACAATGTACATATTAAGATTATAAAATAAGAGAGAGAGAAATATACATGAAACTTAATCTATTTGAAGTTGGCCGGTCTATATTATATGTTCCCAACAACTTCCTTTCCGGTAGCAGATTTTTAGCGCATACAGAACACCGGGTATAGTTCAGTGACCATCCTTTCCCATTTAACAAAATATATAAACCGAGTAAATCTACACTTATAAAATTTGATCAGACGTATCTTTCATCCTTCCGCAGTGAAATTCCCCTGGCTTTCTCTCTATCACACGCTTGTTCGGCGGTACCTATACTTAAAAAGGAACGATACAGAAAGGATTAGCATGTCCTCTGCGCAAGGATGACAAGCGAAATCGTGAAACGTTCTCTCTCTCTCTCTCCACGATTGTGAAACTCTGACTCTTAAACTCCAGCTTCTCGGTGTTTTCTTCATTATTCTACTCCATGACTTCTCAACTCACGACACCACATCCGACTGGAATGCCTCAAATCAACCTCACATCGACATCTGATAAGAACAATATACTCAAACCTATCGCATACGAGTATATATACACTTTAAGATATCCAAACTGAAGATTCCATGAACATATTTGAATTAATATTTTATATATGTTTAAGGCATATAACCGTTTTGAAAATGCTATATATTGTGTGTTAAAGAAACACAATTCTCCAATAGGATGCAATTCTGTAGAGAATTAAACAAGTTTCTTTAATAAAAATGGTTAGGCCTAAATTGATAAGTGCTTAAAGTGCATATTCTATTTTTAGACAGAAAATAGTTACAGAGTGATAAACTCTTTCTCTCTCTTATACATAATTGAAAATAATATTCAATTATTTTTATCATATGCATTTTTATACTTTTAAAAAACGTTATTTTGATTTGTACAAGAAACTTTGATTTAAATTTTGATAAAATTCAACAAACTTTTTTAGGCCCACCAAAGTTTTTTCTTCAATGGAAATTTTCGTGAAAATAAACAATTTTAGCCCACATTTTGACTATGGTCCTGCTCGATCTTTTCGGGAAACATTTGGTAGTTGACAATATACGCGATAATTTTAATAACCCCAAATATTGGATCGATTCTTTGATAACATATGGCTGGCTAGAAGGTGAAGTTTTGATAATTCACAATGAAACAAGATACTTTTTAGGCGCGAGTTTCAGCATTTCCGAAGATTTTTGCCACCTTCTCGGTGGTCGACAACTATTTTATCTCATATTTAGATAAATAGACGGAGAATTTTATTATCTATTTATTGTTATCACGTGATAATGAAAGTGTCAAATTCCCAGTGAAACCAAGGTGACCTGCGGTTAGAGCATTGTTAGATTTTCCATTGTCATATTTTAATTGGCTGAACGATAAGTATTAAAAGTGATTGATCAGAAGGGCCTTAATATTCTTAAATAATATATTTAACAAATATTTATTTTGAAACGATTAAAATTTAAATATATATGCAGAATATTTTCTATATATAATTTACATATATATGGAGTTTTATCTGCTAAAATATTTAATAAATATGTGGTTAATGATTGAAGGTCATTATGAATTTGATTGATTTCATTTTTATAGAAATTCCTTGAAATACAATATCGATGTCTTCGCGCTATTTTCACATCTTATAGGTCAGAAATCGATGATACTCCATTTTATTGTAGCCAAGAGGACATTGAGCCAATATTCTCGAAGTGTCTTCAGATTTGTCTAAAGGAGTGGTGATGTGTCATCATCTAGAAAGTGCATTCAATTGGCTAGAGTCTGTGATCACCTAAAAATCTATCAAACATTATAGTGTGGTATTTGCATAGTATCCTCGCCTCTTTTAAAGAGTAAGAGGCAGTTTGACATTTGTCAATCCACGCCAAATATTGACCCAAATTCACTCTATCTACAAGCGTCGCTGTCAACCTATTTAGAATTTAGAGCTGAATTTAGGCATCAAAATATTTCTTTTACACTTCTATTTTATTCATTATCACACCTTTGCGGATTTCGATAAATCACAAAGAGGTATAAGACTCCGCAACTATTTTTATTAATTATATAAAGTAGCTTTCGGGCAAGCCCTTTCTCGGAAAACTAAATGGTTTAGTTTGATGAGGAAGAGCTTGTCCGAAAGCTACTTTTTATAATTAATAAAAAGAGTTGCGACGTCTTATACCTTTTTGTAACTTCTCTTTCAATATTAGCGGTTTCAATACAAGTATTTAGTACCATTAAAATGAAGAGTCTAGAAATACAAGAAAGGTTTTCTAAGCGATAATTATCAAATAATTTACACCACATAATACTATTGTTTCATTATAACGAATTTTATATCTCGAGTGTCTTTTTAAGCTAAAATTTAATAGAATAGAAAAGAATCAAAACGTGACACAAAATAATAAAAACAATATACAGGGTCCATTATGAAAGTAATGAGCATAATGTTATTGTGACGCGATGATAGATGGCAGCACGGTAAAACCGTGGGAAATGTGGAGGAGGGATATGCCCTTTCAATCCATTCGGTCGTTAGTTGAGTTCGAGCAGTGTGAGGGGAGTTACATGCCTCCGCTTGAAGTGTGTTTTCAACTTTTGTAACATAGCGCGATGGAGCGTTCGCTTGAACAACGATACGCCATAAAGTTTTGCGTGAGGCTTGGAAAAAATGCAACCGAAACATTCCAGATGCTGCAAAAAGCCTTCAAGGACGATTGCATTTCAAAATCACAGTCTGGGAAGTGGCACAAGGCGTTCAAGGAGGGCCGGGAGGAGGTCGCCGACGAACCCCGTTCAGGACGCCCAACAACGGCCAGAACTGACGAGAACGTGGATCGTGTGCTCGAAGTTTTGCGTACCGATCTTAGATTAAGCATCCAGCAAATTGCTGACACATTACACATGTCCACATTTGTGGTACATGGGATAGTGACCGAGGATCTGCAAATGCGTAAGGTCTGTGCGAAGCTTGTGCCGAAAGTGTTGACGCAAGACCAGAAAGAACTTAGAGTTTTGCGCTGTCAAGAATTGTTGGATTTGATTCAAAATGAACCGGACTTTCTGAACTCTGTAGTAACTGGAGAGGAATCCTGGATGTTTGAATACGACCCAGAGTCGAAAAGGCAGAGCTGTGCATGGCACACAAAATCATCCCCACGCCCCAAGAAAGCGCGAATGAGCAAGTCGCGCATCAAAATGATGATCATTGTCTTCTTTGACATCCGAGGAATAGTCCATTGTGAGTTTGTACCGCAGGGACAAACTGTAAACTCAGCCTTTTACCTGGAGGTGCTCAGTGTTAGAATGGTTTTAGGGTTTTATATTATTTTAGAAATTAATACATACGATTTTAGTAATTGAAAATAGTTTATTTATGCAAAACTATATCTTTCCATTTATTTACAAGTAATAATATATAAGAATAGTGAGGAGTGATAACTATGGAAATATTAATGATGATATACCACAGAATATTTAAAAAAATTATTCAGTGACAATATTATATAAAATATTAAAGTCTAAAATTGAATTCATATATTCAACACTCCTTCTTTAATTCATGTTTTAGAGTTTTAATTACTCTATCAAAACATCTGTAGCAGTGAAGATCTGTGTTTTTCAAAAGTTTCCTTTGGCAGAGGCTTGGTTAGGATATCAGCAACTTGGTCTTGGTTTGGGCAAAACTGAACATCAACATTTTCTCTTATCTGATCTTTCAAAAAATGATATCTAACATCTATATGTTTTGTCTTTCTGTTCATTTGTCCAGTCTTCATTAAAGTCATTGCACTTTGGTTGTCAATATTTAGTTTAGCAAGTATGGTTTCATTTGTAAGTTCTTCAATAAGTGCTTTCATATAAATGAGTTCTTTCACACATTCAGCTTTTACAAAATCCCAAGTTTCATTTTTCTTCAATGAATCTTTTTCTTCCTGTATTGCTTTTACCCAGTTTTCTTTGTCTACTCCGGTTACAGCTTCATCGTATGTTAACAATCCTATTTCTTCAGAAACAGAATTTAACAGTTCATAATCTTTTAGTCTTTCAGGTCTATTGATATTTTCTCTATTCCTTAACATATATCTTGAATAGGTCGAGTTCTGTGGTTTACCTAGGTATCCAATTCCAATTTAGTGTCTTGACTTTCCTCTATTTCAGAATCCAGATCTTCTCTGTATCTTGGCTGAATGACACTGGTCATTTCATTTGTTAGTTTTCCTGTAAACACCACATCTCTTGCAATTATAATCCTTCTTTTCTGCATGTCCCACAATCTGTATCCATTTCCACTGTATCCGATAAGTGAATATTTTTCACTTTTACTATCCAATTTTTTTAGGTTTCCCAATTTTTTGACATACACTTCACTCCCGAATAATTTTACATTAGAAAGATTAGGCTTTCTTCCAAACCACATCTGTGCTGGTGTTGTTTGTACTGTATTTGAAGGGCTTCTGTTGATTAAATAGGCAGCGACTCTTGTGGCCTCTCCCCACATTTCCTTATTTAATTTGGAATCCAGCAAAAGTGCTCTGGTTTTTTCAATCAGAGTTCGATTCAACCTTTCTGCTTTTCCATTCAATTGTGGAGTATATGGAATTGTAAAATCAAGTATTATTCCTTTCATTTTGCACCATTCTTTAACTTGCGTATTGGCATATTCACCGCCATTATCACACCTTAATTTTGACACTTTCGCATTTAAAAATCTTTCCACTTCATTTACATATTCTTTAATATATTCTTTTGCTTCATATTTATTGCTGAGCAAATACACATAACAGAAATGTGTATAATCATCCAAAAATGTCATTATATATTTCTTATTATCATGTGTTAAGGGTTCTATTGGGCCGCACAAATCAGTATGAACAATTTCCAAAGGTCGGGTAGCTCTAGATCTTTCATTTCCAAATGACTTCCTAGTTTGCTTTGCCATGATGCAAATTTCGCACACATCATTTTCCTGTTTTTCCAATTTGTTAAGCTCCATACCATCAACCAAACTTTCAAGTTTTCTTAGATTCTGCATCCCAATGTGTCCCAATTTTCTGTGCCATTCTTGGGTTTTGTTTTCACTTGGTAAGGTAAGGTTCGAGTCATTTTTCTTTGAAAAATGTTGTTCAATATTTACAGCCCAAAGTCCATTTTCAAGTTGATCTCCTTCTAGAACTTTTTTTCCATCTTTCAAAATTGTCACTTTATCACCTTTAAAATTTACTTCTCCTCCGTTGTTAACAATTGAGGTCACTGACAAAAGGTTTTTTGATAATTCAGGCACAAATATTACTTCATTTAGGTTACATTGTCTCCCCTTAAATTGTCCTGAAGTTTTTGCTCTCATAACTTCTTTTTTGGCAACATTGATGTTCACATCACACTTTTTTTGATGATCAAGCAACTTTTCTTCATTAATCATGTGACAGGTGGATCCGCTATCAACAATGAAAGTGACTGATGATCTTTTATCATATTCTTCTCTTTGTTCAGCAATGAAAGCAATGGGAGGTTGCTTTTCTTTGTTCCTGAAATAGCAGTCTTTTTCTTTATGATTAAACTTTTTACATATTCTGCATTGTTCTTTGTTTACTTTAGCAGCAGGTTTACTGTTGTTCTTAAAGAAACAGTTCTTTTCTTCATGGTTAGTTTTTTTACAAAATTTGCAGAATTTTCTCTGGGTGCAATTTTTAGATATATGTCCTGGTTTATTACAAGTAAAACATACCTTTTGTTTTGTTGCATTCATAGCCACTCGGTCTTCTGGTTGGCTCCGTCTATTTCTTCTTATTTCTTCAGTGGTCAGTCTTGATATTAGATTTTCAATAGTTTTTTCATCTTTTCCAGTTGACTCCCAAGCAGTACAAAAATAATTATAATCTTCTGGCAAAATTGTTAAAATCTTTGAAATAACAATATTGTCATCAAAGTTCTGTTTTAGATTATTGAGTTTAAAAGCCAAATTTCTTAAATTACTTATGTTGGCTACAAGGTCTACATTTTTATCAAATTTATAAGTGTGAAATTCTTGTAGCAGCTTACATTTTAATTGTTCATCATCTCTTTCAAATATTCTGCATATGGTGTCATACATTGATTTGGCATTTTCACAATGTATTATGTGTGTTAATATCGTTTTACCGATGCTCGAAATAATATATTTTTGGGCTTTAGCATCTTTTATTATCCATGCGTTTTTTTCTTTTTCATCCTTTTGATCTTTAAAACACAATTTGCCATTTATTGTTTCAATTAAATTATTAGCTTTAAAAATAATGTTAATTTGAAATTTCCAAATATCAAAATTTTCAGAGTCTTTTAATTTATCTATAATCGAAATATCTTCCCTAACAGCAGCCATTTTTATTTTTACGATTTTAGATTTTAAGTTTTAACCACGCTTTATGCTGCCACTGTTAGAATGGTTTTAGGGTTTTATATTCTTTTAGAAATTAATACATACGATTTTAGTAATTGAAAATAGTTTATTTATGCAAAACTATATCTTTCCATTTATTTACAAGTAATAATATATAAGAATAGTGAGGAGTGATAACTATGGAAATATTAATGATGATATACCACAGAATATTTAAAATAATTATTCAGTGACAATATTATATAAAATATTAAAGTCTAAAATTGAATTCATATATTCAACACTCAGGAGATAGAAACGCCGGATCGTACGCGTGAGGACTGACATTAAAGACACGGTCAAGCTCCACCATGACAATGCCACCAGCCACACAGCCTTCATCATTACCAACTTCCTGGCCCGGAGCAACACCTCGGTGATCCCTCACCCCCCTTACAGTCCCGACTTAGCACCATGTGACTTCTTTTTGTTTCCGCGACTCAAGATAGAGATGAAAGGAAAACATTGGGAAACCGTGGAAAACATCCAACACCATGTTACAACGTTCCTGAGAAGCATTCCTGTCGAGGGGTTTCAGGGTGCCTTTCAGGCGTGGCAAACGCGTCTCCGCAAGTGTATTGATGCAGGAGGAATGTATTTTGAAGAATATTGAACATTTGCACAAATTACGATCAATAAATGTATTTTGCCAGTAAATGCTCATTTCTTTCATAATGGACCCTGTATAAACAATGTAAAAAATAGTACAAATGCGATATTGTACTGGGATAAGGGGCAGGTATTTGTCCAATTCTGGAATAATTAAAAATCAACGAGAATAGTTGATATTTATTCCGATAGATGGCGCAAGCCATCAGCAACTCTCAGTTGCACGATAAGGAGATGCCTTTTTTATAAAATATATAAACAGCTTATATTAATTAATCAATTGTTCATAAAATATTCTGAATATCTCTTAAAGGAAATTTCCATTTTTTTAGTAGATTATTGAATTCTCGGTCATATATTTGCATAAGGTAAAACACACTATGAAGTTATAAGATAAATTGATAAAATTCGCATATTGTAATGAATATATACCGATTTTATAAATATTATTTCTGACAGAATGATTAGAATATATACAAAATATATTTCTTATTGTGAAATTTAAAAAAATATTTAATATATATTCCTCTTAAATTTTCGACACACGAAAATACTATTATAGCGAAAGATGAAAATCATAATTCTTTTCAAGTATTTCTAATAAATTCGATTTTTTTTCTTCCTTATAAAATTGTTTTTATAATAAAATAGAGAGAAAGATATTTTAAAAATTATTATACTTTTATATATTTTTTTAAAATGTGCGCTTTTTCTTATTTGTTTTAGAACAATATGTAAGGTTTATCTTTGCAATATTTAGCGTAAAATAAGACCGATTCAGAAATGTATCAATATTTTATTATAAAATAAATAATAACTCCCCCTATCTATATCAAAAAATAAAATAAACCCAAAATATATCACGGAGTTTGACTATTGTTTATTCCAAGGCTGTATTAGAGCTTTTAAAAGCTTTTTTGAGTTTCCGGATCTTCTTTCATATTCAGTTTTGACGTCTTCCAATTCCATCCGATCTCTCAGCATTATTTCTCCGATGCCAACCATTTACACATTTCTGTCAGATGTCCCTTTTTAGAAATAGAATTATCTAAAATGTTTTCTATATTTTTATTTATTCTTCAATAATGTATAAATACGAATCTATTCGTATATCTGTTTTTAAGATAAAAAAAATAGATAATATATATAGTATATTATAGATATATATATGTTATATAAAATGTTATTTTATATTTTAAAATTATAACTTTTAGAACAAAAACTGCTCTGTAAATTCGACCGCCAGATTTCGCGGTTTTTCCTATATAAACCTATATATGAACCCATTGTTTTTGTTTCCCGTTCGCCGGCTCATATCCTTTTGAACATATGTAAATACGTATTCTTTTATTTTCTTATTTACACCTCAAATGAGGTATTTCTTTCCTAATTATTTTCATCCACTCAATATTAAAGCAAATAATGATTTAAACTGTTTTTACCACGACTACAAAACAATATCATAAATTACTCATGTATCCAAAATATTATCAGCAAGTAATAATTCTATATCTCAATAATATTCTAAAATCAGCAGATATGTTTTTATAATATATATATATATATATATTAATTAAAGGGCATATTTTGGATCTAATATAAAACAAACATTTTATTTAATATAAAAATGCCAATATTTCAATAGGCTATACGCCTAACTTGCTCAATATTCAAGAAAATATATATATATATGTTGTCATAATTAATATTCAAAATTAATGAAAATAGAGAAATTACGTGATAATAACAATAGAATGAAATTTTGAAAATAGTTAATTTACCCTATGAAGGGCATAATGTATGTGGCACCAAATGAGGCACAACCTTTAAAAATCGCTGAAACCATGGAAATTTGTAATTCACTCCACACAGTATAGAACTTTATGGTGGTAATGTGCGACAACACCAGTTTTGGCAAGTTCATACCTGTATACTATGGATAAGGGTTATGGCCCTCATCAGTGCTGGATCGTCTCGATTGAATAACACTTTGCGAGATGAGTTATGAAAATAGGTTAAATTATTCACAAAAAAAAGTTCATTATAATGAAGTTACAGGGCTTTTTACATGCCGTAATACAACAGAAAGTTGTGGGAGGATGGTATTCATATATGAAAATAAGCACGTCTTCCGTTAAAATGCATCCAAACAATATATTTTTGTAAGATGTTATTAAATTGAAGACGTCACTGTATTAATGAGAGCCTTATCCCGAAACCATGAGAGGTTGTGGTTTATTCTTCATCACCAACATAATATAGGTTCTTTTTTACGTTTTCTGAATTGTATTTTCTCGTAACTGTTGGCTATATTATGTGTTTTTAATGTAGAATAAAATCTTTTCGCGCTTTTAACACATTGTAGTTTCATATCAATTGGATCACGTAGAAGAGAGGGAGACCGATATAATTTGTTCATGTTTGCTCAAAACTGCTGCACTCTTTCCTGTATACACTTATTTGAAAGAAGACTAAAAACATGTAATAGAATTTGGGGAACAACTACGGAATATTACTAAGTAATATTAAGAAATTAAAATGAGGCAACCTTTTCTTTTGAAGTTAATTTGATAGGCAAGGGCATGTTGGCGCCTTAAACAGAAGGAATTGATAGTTATAGTGGATTGCATTCCTCCACAAGGGATGATTAAGAGAGAAACAATGAGGCAGAAAGGAAGGTTTACAATGAAACCAGACGCTAAGCAAACATTAGCGGAGAATTTGGTAAACACGGCAGACGTAGGCCGGAGTAGCCTTTAATATATAATGACGTTTGGCTTTCCCTTATTTTTTATTTCATTGCAATTTTTATTAAGGCGGACTCTTAACTTATCTTTATCTTATTTCTATAAACGATTGGAATTGATTCAATATTATATATATTCTCTTTCACTTGATATTTATTTATATTGTATAATTTTTGACTAGGTATAAATTCTTCAGGATCAGGATTTCAACGCAAATGCAAAAAGTCTTTTTGAATTAAGTTTTTATTTAATTTTAACTTAATGAACCGATTCCTATCAAAAAGGCACATCTTATCAGGTTGGCTGGATTGCGCAGAACGTGACAGGATAGTGAGACACTTTGGACCACCTTACTATTCAAAAATTCTCATGACGAAGGAGAGCCGTGATATAGTTATAAGAAAGCGCTATCAGATATAATAACTGAAAGAGTATAAATATTAAATTATTAGATAATGTAAATATTATAAAAAATCAAAACCCATTTGTAATAAATACACAAATAAAGAAACGTATTTCAAAGGTTTTTGATATTTTATAATAGTAAATCGCAATTTATCCTATATCTGAATGCAAATATTGTTTCATTTTCCTTTAAAGAAGCGATTGTCAATATTTCGTGAATTAATTCTAAAATATTCCGGAAAAAGCTGAGTAAATTTTAGCAGATGTATCAATATTTTATAAATGCTCCCTGTGGGGAATTTTGCCGCAGCGATAAAACCTTGCGGTCGATTTTCGGCGGCTCTATGGCGGAATTATCAATCGTTAGCTTTATCATCGTTCGAACATAAAATATTGAATTTTCACGCAGTTAGTGTGGTAGGAAACCTGAGCTTCATTGAAAGTTGTATATTTTTCAATTTACATTTTTCTGATTAACGTTCTGAAATTTTACCGTATGAGAGAATTTGGTTGTGTACTTATTTTTTTCGCCAGGGAATATATATTTTTTAAAATAAAATTTCTCTCTTATTTGAGATCACGATGGATTATTTTAGCAATGGTAGTACGGATTATAACTAAACATAAAGCAATGTTCTTTTTGATTAAGGCTTATCTTTATAAACAAAATTGTCAACATTGTTTATGTTGACTGTTATATATTTTTTCAAAGCATTTTAGTACGTGTGAGGTTTATATAAATTTCTTGATTGAGCAATTAATGATTTATTAAATATAATTACCCAGAATAAATATATTATACTTATAAAGATAATAACTGAAAGGTTTCAGATATTCCCCAATTATATTTCACATCAAACTGTATTTCTTAGATCACGTCTTTGTATATTTCGGGACTGCTAATTTATAGGGATTCAGAATCATGCGTCTATTTAGACCTGTTCAAATTGTATTGAAATAAATTAACCAAACATACATATTCTTTTCATATGGATTTTTTAGATTGAAAATTTAATTATATTTAAGAATAAGTTATATTTATATTTGAGGTAATTATCTGTAAAACTGATTAATATATACACTATTACAACCCGGAGACACAAATTCGCTGGAAAATATTAGCTCAGTTGTAAATCCTGGTTATGGCTTGAACCATATGCCTCCAATAGCTTGGCAATAGCCCCTCTGCTAGTACTTCCAATATAAAGAATTATTTTGTTTTTTATTTATTTCCAACATTTTTTACATCGCTTATTAGCCATGATTACTTGTGTGAAGGAGAACATTTCCACACATTCCTAACTAAAATAGACACATTGGTCTGAATGCCTAAAATCACGCATTTCAGTAAATTTCATTTTTTATCCTTTACATAACTGCGAGAGTTAAGATAATCGAAAGACGCCAATATATCACCGAAAATGCCTAAATTCGAAGCAAAATAAATCCCTATGCATTATTATTATTTTTTTTTGCAATTATAACTGAAATATTATTTAATCCTCAAGTAGGGATAAATGTTATTTCGATATTTATTTATCAAGGAATAAGCTTTATATTTATTTAATTTGCACGTAAATATAAGGATTTTATCAATGCTTGAAAAGCTGGAATGATAATAAAACGCTAAAATAAACTAAGCGAGGGAAGTTTGCCTAGAGTTCCATTCAAGAATTGTGTCAAACGGATGTAAACACGGACGTCTCGTGTACGGCGGCCTCTGACATTTTGCCCGGGTGACGTCACTCCGCCGGAAATGACGTAACGCTCCCTGGTCGATATCCGGGCACATCGAACCGAGGGCCCCAAATAACTTCCCGATATGTGGCCACATCTGCAATGGCCGTAAAAATAGAAACTTGAGGCAATCTCGGCGCATTTGAGACTATGATCCTTTTTTCTATAGTTCTGCAATTTAAAATATATATGTTTGCATTTGTTTCTTTATTTTCATATAATATAAATATATATATCGGATATGCAAAATATTCAAATTTATTAGCTTTTTATAATATGATATAGAATATGTAGAGAATGGAATTAATACGAGCTTATTATATTTTATTCATTTAAGACGGATTTCTGCAGTTATATAGTAAACTAAATTTGGAAATGATTTGGAAAGGACTGACTCATCAATAGTGAAATTTCGCCGAGATTCTTAGAATGAATTTGCTTATGATACAAGCTATCCTAATTATTTTAAATCTTCATTTCACAAATGTATAAATATGTCCTATAGTATTAAAAAATGAGCACTATATAATTCCATTCTAAACATACAGATGGCGCTTAGTGTTCTATTTACTAATATCAATAATATCAATAATACTAATAATATCATATAATTAGGTGTATTTTATATATTCTCAGAGAGACAGAGAAAGAGAGAGAATTAAGATACAAATATAAATGAAAAAGTGATTTTATTATTATGATTTTATAAAAGGACATATCCATTTTGAAAATAATAATTAATAGTAATTAATAAATGCTAATTTAAATATATTAATAATATTATAAATATATATATATATTTTTAAAATGCATATATTGGATTTATAATTATTTTAATGTTCCAATATTTCGAGTGGCAACTCGATTCTCTTTATCGAAGATGTTTGTGTTTTTCACTAAAACATGCAAGCAGGCGTACACCACTCTCGTTCTACAAGGCCAATGAAAGAATATTTATATATATATTATATTGAAATTCTAAAGATAATTATTTTTAAAAGACTTAATTTTTAAATGTAAATTATATTTGTATCATAAAGACTAAAAACCGAACATATTGATTGCTATGATTTATTGCGAATAAAGAAACCTATTCATTTGCTATAAAGAGAAATATAAAACTCAAAATTAAGTTTAAATATTAAAACCTATTTGAAAAAGGTGACTGTGTTTGAAAATATGGTCTAGAAATAGTATATGCATCTATATATATTTTGAATAAAAAAACATATATAGGCCGAAACAATATAAGCGAAGATTTCACTTTAGTTATAAACAAAAACAATATTGCGTTATAATTAGGCGGAATCTTACAACGTAATGGTTGGGAATATATATATAATTGAGCAAGGTTGCAAACGTAAACTGTGCCAAGGTCATTGGGTTACTATCGATCGTTGCTCCCCGCATATAATGGAGGTCAACTCGATATTCTCCTCCATATACACACTCCTCCATATATATTTCATTGAATATATTCAGAGGTTTATTTTAACTTATCTATTTGCATGGTTATATAAAGCCTTTTAAAATAATATTTCATATTGAAGTCAAATATTTCTTAAATCAATTTGTGATTTGATTAATATATATGAAGGTTTATGGTATTGAATACTGAAAACGTGGATAAGAATTTTTGGCACAACATCAGAGAACATTATTTATCATCTACCTTTGCAATGGACATATAAAATAATATATTTTTATTTACTTTGCTCAATTTAGATTCAGAGCGGTTAAAAATAGATAACACAAGCTTTGAAAAACTCGTACCAACCTGTTTACCATGGTTCTGGCTATGCGAATACCATTTTTGTACTAATGAGTGTCATAGCCGAAACCAAGGTTTAAAGGTTGGCTTTTGTTCGAATTTGCCAAAACTGGTGATGTTGCAAATTCATTGAGCTGAGTCAATGCGTTCCGATTAGAGAAGATTAAATATCTTCATTGTTTTTTAAGATACATTTATTATTATATGTATTTAATGTACTTGGTAAAAGGAAGCAAAGCTTCTATTCACATGATTACTATCCTACTTTACTTTTATAATTAATATATTTATTTTATTTATATTTATACCCTTTTATTTCTGTATATAAACAATGCTAATTTGTTTAAAGATTATGATGGTTCTCTGTGTCTATAAGATAACTTGCATATTTCTCTTCACATTTTACATTAATGATGCCCAAAAACCAAGATTGGATTTAATAATGTTATATAAATGTGATAAAAATTAGCTAAATTTAAAATGTATATGTTACATTTTGTTATATCGTATCATATATAATTAATTTCAGATTTTTCTTAATATTCTGGCATACATTGAATAAATAGAAACTAATAGTAAAAATTAACAATAAGTATTCTTTTATTATAAAAAGGAATTTTTGATAGAGAGAAAAAACGCTCTTCTCTGCTATGAAATAAAATGTAAATAATTTTTAAAATCAAATGTGTGTGCGTACACATGCTAAGTCTTACATAGAGACCATCTAAAATCTCTACCTAATATACACACATTGAGAGAGAATATATAAAATAAATAATTAGACTTCTAAAGTAAATAATGTAATTTCTATATAGAACAACATATATTACCAGGATAATATTATTCGATATTTAAATATAGGAAAGAAATTGAAAATCTATACCTTTTTAGAAAAGTCCAACATCAGAATGAAACGGTAATTTATTAATATTTCAAAAATAAAATTCATAAACTACAAAAGAAGTAATGAGGGAAGTTTACAAGGTAGCAAAATATAATATATATGTTAATAAAATATCAAATTGATATTCTGTTAATAAAATAATGAATACTTTGTTATAATATTGATATATGTTTATACCCAAATAAGGCAATAGTATACAAGAATTGTTTACTTAAATAAAACCTACTTTTCCCTTATTGGAAATCTCAAGATATTCAATTTACTTAGAGAACTAGAGATCAAGGTGTATGTGTTGTGTATAATGCTAAATTATAAAACAATCGTTACACTCAAATATATGGATTCAACGCGCGTTAGTTAAATAAAATACAATATGCAAAATGCCTCTTTTAATCCAATTATTCAAGTCCATAAATTCTCAAAAACCTGGAAAATTATTAGAATCCCTTTAGGACACATTTATTAATTAATTATTAAAAAAAAAACATTTTTTTTTTCGAATCTGATTATCTGAACCAATTTTGTCGACTTATTTTAATCCAATTTATTTCTCTTTCTAATCACTTTTAATTACAAATATTCACTGAATCAGATATTTTGTTTTTTTCTATGAATATTATTTTTTTTATCTTAATCTTAATTGATAAACATGTTACTTAACTCTCTCTCTCCACACAAATATACATATTAATAAAGTAAAAAAGAAATATTATGAATAAAATTATAATTTTTGATAAAAATATGACTGTCAGAGAGCGCAATCTTTGTCAACGAGCAGTAATATATTTTAGTATTAAGAAAGAATAATTCATTTTTGTGCGCAATAATATATAACTAATATATATATATTTATATATGAATTATAACCTTTTCATATATAAGGTTGCCTCAAAAGTTCGTGTTCTTATTAACACGTTGTTTTTCTTATTACTTGGCGAATAATATCATTACGCCGAATACATAATATTGCTTTATACATAATACAAAGACATTTTTACGTAACGGCGAATAATATTGGTAATTTCCATTTTTTGCAAGTGTTTAGGAACCTTTGAGACAACCTTGTATTTAAAAGCACAAGAAATGATTTGATAATTATATTTTAAAATACTCTCAATTACCTTTTTCTCTATTTCTGAGTTTTTTCTGAGTAATTGCCACAAGAAACCAATGGATAAGAGAACAGGAATTGCTGAAGCCTCACTATTTGAACACAATTAGATAGAATATAAAAGGAAGCCAAACATAGTGCTAAAAATTACGCTGATTTTATTTTATAATAATATTTATTAATAATAATAATTTGACTTTCCAATGAGCCTTTCTAGACTTATATAAATGTAGATATGTCTTTTTTCTCTTATAGATTTAATAACATTGATTTAGCTATTTTAGCAATTAAAACATCAATTTTTAGTTGATAAGCATTTAAATGAGTGCTACTTTTTTGAAAAAAATATTTTTATGGTAAAATAATTATCTATTAAAAACACATTTTACCTTAATATATATTATATAATATAAAGAGATTTTCTTTAGGAAAAAAATCGATATACGAATGTACTATTAGGCTAGTAAGATATATCTGCTGGGTGTAAAACTACTGAAAGCATTAATAATTATATTTGCTTTTATTTAAAATAAATTTGACTTCATATATATATTTACATATCCACATTCTAGAAGAGTACATTACTGATGAGTGAGACCCTCTAATTGATTTTTCTATTTATATATATTCAGAAATTTAGCATTAGGAATCTTATTTCTATATACTAGGACTGGACAGTATGAAATTATTTAATTATGAAGAAAATTTAAACGCTAAAACAGTTTCAAGCCTTACTTGATAGGTGACGCCTTGAATAAATTGAATAAAGCCTGAAGTTTGCGAATTTTTGACAGAAGAGCAATAATTGAAACTTGTATTTTTATATATATATATATACATATATATATGTATATTCGTATAAATTTCTCCCTCTCAAAGCTAATATCGATATTTCTTTTAAATAACCTACCCCAAAAATTCTTCAAAATTTTGCTGTGACATAAACGACTCAGCTAAATAGGCGTAACATCTGGGCGGCGGGATTCTCACTGAGGAGCCCGGCTTTTCCAAATTTTAAATTTCAAATTTATTATAAATATCCATAAACATAAATGTATTTTATATATAAAGCACATATATATTTAATATTCTTTAATATATATTCTATAAAAGCACATGTGCTCCTGGTCAGGATATGCCTTCTTTGTTTTTAATATATATATATTAAAGAATCAGAACAGGAGATTTTAAAGGAATGAAGCTGAACCCAAACATGACTAGATCCTACATGAACTACAATAACTGTCACAACACCCAACTCACTCCGGACCATATATACGGTTGCACGGCCATCCTTGCAGCCCTCTATATGGCAGACATCAATCCAGAAGAGAACATCCTTACGGACAAGGCACCTCAGTTGGTCTGTATTGTGATCGTGGTACACGGACCGATCTGATATGCTCCATGGACAAGACACACCACCATATTTATATATATATAATGTTTGTACTATTCAATCTATTCTTTAAAAAAATCAATCTTATATACAGAAGATCATCCTAAGAGAAGGAGTGGAATGATGTGTACTATATAAAATCAAGATGATAAAATATATAGACCTCAACGTTAGTATAATCTTTAGATGCATTTCTGCTTTTTAACTTAGAAGCATGTGTAATTTACATTTGATACTTTTAAGTATAAATATAAATTGTGAGTTAATTTGAATACATGTTTTTAACTTTAAGAAACAAGTAATATATGTATGGTCCTTTATATAGACAACCTTTTAGATAACTATCTAAAACAAATTTTCAAAATGTTAATTGATAGCAGCTTGAAATTAATGATGATGAGAGATTTGAAGTGAATTATCTTCAATAATAAGCTCTTTGAGTTTTGTTTTTTAGAAAAGAAGAAGTTTAAACTTTTCTTAACAACAGATTACGTAATTAATTTCACATTATTATAAATTACTTTACAACTTTTAGTTTTGTGACCGAAAATTTATAAAAGGAAATGTATCGTTTTTATATATAAATTACATGGGTATATATGAATATTTTAATTGAGAACATAAATGTATATAATATATGTTTATATCTTTTAAAATATGCGTCTATATATTTAAATATATAAAGATATACAAAATGAAACATTGATCCTTTCTATAAATTATGTATTAAACATGTTATATATATAATATTACCTGTATACTACTATACTCTAAGTGTAATTCACGTTAAAAAATTATATCTCCACTCCCTCTTTATAAAAAGAATTATTTATAAATGGGAAATATTTTTCAAAATCCCCCCCCTGCATCAATATACATTTAAGAGGCATGCAATTTAATTTGAGAGTTTAATGCTCATCGTTAGAATTTGTATAGTTGAAGTTAAATATATTATATATTGTTTAAATATTTAATTTTCCTTCACACTAATTAGAAATACTCAAAATATTTTAAACACTTAATAAAAAATCATCGCCAATTTAAATATATTCTTATACATAAATGGGTTGAAAAAGTATCAACCAATATGGGTTCTAATAATGAAAGGGCTTAGATTGAAATAAATTGTTGATTTTAAATATACGATATTTTTATTAGGCTATATGTTTATTTACTATATATAAATACTATATCTTTTCTCTCGAATGCAAAAATATCTTATGTTATTAAAACCCATCTCGTCTTTTTTTTTTTAGTTATCGAAAAAGCCTGTAGAAGGACACATGCGTCCGAAAGCTTGATAATAAAGTTCGCATAAGATACTCCTCTTCAATCTCCGTTTTATTTTTCTATATGTTTATCTCTTTCAGATATAATTGGTTTTTAGATGTTTAAATTCATTGTGAATCTTTCAAAATATTTACTTTCATATTTACTATTAATAGGGAAATACTTTTGTTTAGTTAGGTTTTTAACTAGAAACTTAAAAATGAAGAAAATGTTTATCTTTATTAGGACAACGTCAAAACACAATCTTTTAAATCTTTTAAATAGTTTCTTGCTTAGGTGGAAGTGTGTGTGATGCCTAGAGAAGAGCCGAGAGGTTCAAAACCTCGTACTTTAACGCTATCGTGAAATAAGGAAACTCGAAACTTTCACTTTTATACTCTACCCTATTTATTTATAGCGAAAATCAAGTTATTAGTTTACCTATTCACATATCAATGCGAATTGAAATTCTTCGGTTTGGACACTTACATTGTTTACCTTAACCTCTTAAAAAATGTATTAATCTTTAAAAACATATTGAACACACTTGCATATTTTAGTTAATATATTCAAAAAGGGTATCTTATATCAATAATATTTATTTTAATAATTCGATATTTCGACGAGGCTGTTTGCCCATCTTCTGTGATTCAAATTTATTGTAAGCTTATTCTTCACTTGACTAACGAGAAGTAATGTTTTGAATAAAGCAGATTGGTGTGAAAAAATGTGAACAATGCATTATGATAAATCCATCAAATGGATAAACAGAATGCTGTTTGTTAAGAAGTGCCCTTCAGCATATAATCTAGATTATTATCATTCCGCTCATTTAAAATATAGTTCTAGAAAATGTAAATATCAACCTTCAATTATATTTTATAATTTACATTTATCAAATATTTACTTGATACATCAATTTATAAATTATATGAAGATATAAATAACATGGCCAAGGCCACACACATTCTTCAGGATAATCATCCTATGTTTGAAGTACCACCAACGGCACATTTCCAAGTCATGTAAATTCATAATAATGTTCTATGCAGCATTCAATACATAGACATATGTTTAATTTCAAAATATCCTATTGACTACGATGTCCCTTATTAAAAATCGGTTATATTTGATATTTTTATCTACCCAATCGATGGAAATATTGTGTTTAAAATAGTTTAAAATCAAATAATAAAAAAAAAAATAGTTCAATATATTATTATCTAAAATATTGTGTTTTTGACAGTTTAATCCAAAGACGCTTACGTTAAATCCAAAATGTCAATATCTGAAACAATATTTGTGGAGGGTGGAATGACGTTTCTATTTTTTGATCGGAGATATTGGTATATATTAATTATAATAATATTAAACGTGTTCGGGAACGTGGTAAATTATAGCTTATTTCTCGATTTCTTAACAACTATATATATAACAACTATTATAATATAAGGCCCTATTTATGCAAATTATTAAAAAAGAAAATGATATAATTTTTACTCAATCTAGCTCTCAATGAAAAACAAATATAATGATACTAAATAAATAAAAAATAAAACTTATCTCTCTTTTGATATGAGTCATGTAACAATGTCATTAAGGAGAAATTGGTTATACCAAATAATAAGAAAGAAAATTGGATCCGATAAAATTACTAATCGCGCTACAATAATTTGTTACTCTATCTCTAGTGGTAGTAGTCACGCAGAAGATAGATTATACCAACAACGAATCAAACTGCATCGTTATTGTTCCAATCTGTTGTTTGAACATGAAAAGATACTACACTGGAAGTCGATGTGTTCAATTTTAATACTTTCCAAGTTTCAGTGCTAATATTATGCTAAAATTAATTTTATTTTATTTATTTAAATTTATAACTAAAGCTGGGACAATGGAACCTAATGGAGATGGTTTAAACGACTTGAGAAATAAGCAACAACAACAACAAATTTATTACTTCTATTATTAATTCAAATCAATGTGCTCTTTCAAATTATGATTTCTTTCCAATCTTCAACTAGGATATATATTTCAGTACCTATCTAGTTAGCAGTGAAATACACAATAGAACATAAAAATCTTATGGATCTATATTAAGGTATTTAAATGTATTATTTATCATTAAATGTGTTTAAAATTTTCATTAAAATTAATTTATTAATATTTATTAATATATTTTATAGATACCTTTAAGAAACCGTGTTCACATTTTGATTCATTTTTGTCAAATTTATTATCTTCTTTGTTTGTTTATAAATGCCTTGTCAAGGCCTGTTAAATGACATCTGAATTAAATATAAATCAATATAAATGCATTTTAATATCCTTATGGAGAAAATTATGGTTATTATCTCAATTATTATGTAAAACATTCCTAATTTATTACTAAAATATTTTTAAAATTATGACTTTGACCTTTAATATTGTGTGGGCACAACCTATCAAAAATAACCATATTAATCGATTAAAGTTTTCACATATACTTATTATATTTTTAGTATTTCGAATTATAACAATAACATTAATTCAAATCCAATTTAGAAGCATAATATACCACTATACGCGAGCTATTTTTTAAATTTTTTAAAATTTCAAATCGAATATCTAATTTTGCATGGATATTGTATATTTACTGAATATTTAAATTGAATATCGATTTATTATGATACAATATTGATAATACTCTTAATTATCCATAAAATATGTAAAGTGTATTTTTCAAATGGTATTTACAAACGTTTGAAATGCAACACGTTAGCTAATGTATATTTATTTGTAATGAAGTAAATAGAGAGAATAACCAAGAAAAACCTTTCTGGTGGTAGAAATATGAGCCAAAGGCCGAAATTATATACCATATTATACTACGTGTAATGTTTTCGAACATTTACTCCTTCTGTTTATGGAGATGGAGAACAGTTAACAGATTATGAAACGGATAAATAGACATTTGTGCTTATTTATAATCTTAATTTATAAACCAAAGAATTAGGGTGTTTACACCTACATGAAATATTAACATTTATAAAATTTGGGACCAAAAAATATAAAGAAAAATGGTTAAAGATAAAATAATAAAATGAATATAAAGGCATCGTATTTTATTTATGATTTAATATAATTTCTAGCATATATATTCTACGATTTTCAATATATTTATATATATATTCAATATATAATAAAAGAAGAACTATCGATATATTATTTTATAAAAACTCTAACAGTGGAATTTTACAAGAAATTGAAATAAAAATATTCCGAAAATGTATCAAAGGAGATAAGATTCCACAAAACACCAAAGTGATAAAAAGAAAAATGCGGTAGAAGACTTAATACAAATGCCGACGCCAAAATTCAAGACTTGCCAAACACAATTTGGCAGTTTTTGTGGCCCCGCGCTGATTGCCTGAGGAATTGCTGAGAGTTTTTTTACAGCCTCCATCTTTCTAAAGGTTCTTAATCTCGTTCGTCTAGAGAAAAACTGTATTAACTCTTTTACCAAAGTGCTTTTTAGTAAAGTTTTTAATCTGATTCTCCCTCAATTTATTTCATGTTCAATAAAAAACCATCGCATGTAGCGGTTTATACATATTAGTAAAATTACAAAAAATATTTGAAGCCAAATTTCTTATTCCATTCTTAGTATTTGAAATTCAACGCTAGTGTAATATATTTTCTTCTATTCATATATTAATTTATATTATATATGAAAAAATAAAACTTTCAATAATTTCATAAATTTATATATATGCTTAATAGATATAAAATAATTAATTTTGAATAAAGTCAATAAGTATTCGAATTGTTAAAATGTAATGAATATGTAATTAATACTACGCCTGCTAAAATGATCAAAGGCGCGGGCATAACTAAAGAATAATTATTAAAAGAATGAGCTTTTTGAAGTGTCGACTAATTTTGAATATAATATCTTTAAAATAATGTCTCTCCATTATTATATTTGATAAAAAATTGTTAAACATATATTAATTGACGAAACCTAAGGTAGTTCTACTATTTGGTGTGTATATCTAAATTCACACAATAATTCTGAAAGATATTTGATACGCAGTGACTTTTATTGAAGATATACGAGATATCCAAGTGTGAACAAATTTGCCTCTGTCTCTTAGAAAACAGACTAACGGCGTCATTACATAATTACAACGTCTTTAGGTTTTGTCCATGAGTGTAGATAGTATCATCCAAAGCACTAAAGGAGTGTGAGAAATGTCTTACTGTGAGGTTCTATCTTATAGGAAAGGTAAAATGGCCTATCTGGTCGAAAGTGGACAACCTCCTAGAGGTGTAAAGCAGGAAGGGTGCCGGACAGGGACTTTCATAAGTCTCCAAACCTATCCTAATATTATGGAAAGCATTAACTTGCTCCTGACGTTGTTTTCTGCCTCTCATAGCGAATAAACCTTCTTTTAGATCAACGGTATGGATGTGGAAGGCAAAGCAAATAACCGCTCGTATTTTTCCAAAATATGCCTCAATGAATGAACCAACTGGACCAGGACTACATCATCAGACTATGTTTATAGATCGAATATCTTCAATCGGCCTGATTGAGGAGGCACAGAAGTCTTGGGGGAACTGATATATTCCCCTGAAATATAATCAAACATATATATATTACAATATAATATAATATGGCTTGTGATTGTAAAATGACATTCGAAATACTATCTCGCATGTGTTTCTTTTCAACGAAAAATCAAAATTTATTTCAAGGAGAAATAACGATTATTTCTAACCTTTTGTATGAGGTATGAAAGGGTGAATTGTGAAGAGCAATGATAAACGGGAAAAGAAAAGTGTCCAGGGATGGGATTCGAACCCACAGTGTTCCGCTTACCGGGCAGAATAAATTTAGAATAACTAAAAGCTTATAATTCAATAATGGTTTCTATCTATGGAGGGTTGACTCAAAAATGTTTCTTTCTCTTTCTGCAGCTGGTGGAACAAGGAAGATTATTGATTATAAAAAGCATTGATTGAAATGCTTCTTGATCTGTCAAATGTATTATTTCATGTTCATTGCTCCAGTTCAAGCAGAATCTCTAAAATGCTCAAACCGTTCATTTCGGGTTCAAAATACCAATCAACATTACTAACGAAACTGTTCCAACCTTCCAAGAAAGAAGTTGAACGCTTAAAAGGTTTTGTAAGGTGGATCTAATTATCTGGGATGGTATATCAATGTGCCCAGTGTCACCTTTGGAAGATAAAGAGACTACCTTGGAATACACAAAGTCGTTAACGTTGTCACAACCTTCGACAACAGGCTCCGATATTTTCTGGAGGTTGCTGAGCAAGAATAGTTGAATCGTTCATCAAAAGTAGTCTAATGATCCAGGTGTACCAACTGCGCGGGGAGGTAACATCTTTTAAAACGATATTAATGCATATGTACATCAAATTGTGATCATCGAGACATTTTAAAAATATGTATATTAGAATATTATATATGATGCATTAGCGCGCCAACTGTTAATTTTTCCATTGCAGTAAGGGCAGTGGAAATTGTTTATTTTAAAAAAGAATCATACGCACCTATAATAGTCTCGAATTTTGAATTGAGAATAATATTTAATCAATGATTTTAAATATGATTATCATCATACTTTGTCACAATCTTTTTTATTTTTTATTTTTTGTGAATAGAATAAATTCCAGTTCCACTTTTATGTAATCTTAATTTATTCTCTCTTCTCGATATATATATATGTCAACGTAATATTTATAATTTGATATGATGAATATATGATATAATGAATAATGATTCCCATCCTTCACAATTCACCCTTTCATACCTCATACAAAAGGTTAGAAATAATCGTTATTTCTCCTTGAAATAAATTTTGATTTTTCGTTGAAAAGAAACATATGCGGGATAGTATTTCAAATGTCGTTTTATATATATATTACGTTGATATTTTCATTTGGAATATTATTATTCAATATGAAATATTATATAATTATACTTACAAGTTAAAACTTGTTTGAACATCTAATTAAAAGCCTTGTATACAATATATCGTCCTTGAATTTAATTGTTTTATTCTCGTTTGTTATAAAGAGCGCTCACACTATAGAAATTTGATAGAAAAGCGTAATTCTCTGAATAAATATTAAACTTCATAAATATCTAAGCGCTCAATTCAAATAGATTTGCTACAGTTAAGAAACGTTATAGACACACACAAGCTATATCATTTAATTAAATTTGAGAAATGATCGAAAGATAGACAATATATCATTTAATTAATTTTTTTGCCAAATATTAGAGATGTTTAAGATAGAGGAGAGAGCTGGTAATTAGGTAAATTCGTTATAATGTGTGTGATGATACATTTAGATAATTAATACCGTTATCTCTTTCAAGATAGATGTGCGTTAGTTTAATCTAATTTAAAATAAAAAAAATCAAAGTTTGATCTTTCTTGAAGAATTTTAATTTCTTATTACAAAATATGAACCTTCATCGTTTAATCAATATAATAATAGAGATCATATTTATTAATAAGATTTTCATAATAAAATATACTCCATAAAATGTCGAGTCAATTTTCATAATATATATAGGATTTATACATGTGTTATACAATCTACAGACTGTCGAAATCGCTAAGAAAATTCCCTAAATGAACTAAGCCCTTTCAATAACACAATCTATTCATTGCAGTAAGCTCTGCAGTAGTACTATTTTATTTTATAACATAATGGAGTGAAATTCTATATAAAATGCATATTTTGAATAGAGACGAAACAAAATAAACAAGAAATTTTCCTTATTGAGTATTTAGAATTTTTTAAAAATATTTTAAAAGAATATAACTCTTAAAATTACTGTTAGAGAATTCATTAACAATCATCTTGAGAGATATAAGAATCATCACATATATCATGCATGAAGTAAGCCTCTATCATATTCTGAAGATCTAACTATTAGAAATCTATAGCGCTAGAAAAAATGGGGCGAACAATAAAAGATAGAAATACCCCACATGTCTTTGTGAAATTGAATAACTATTCCAATTAAATATGTTGAAGGTGCTTAAATATTATAACGTAAGAGATACTCAGACAAAATAACCTTTAAAGACAAACCTAGAATTTGAGAAAGCGTGAATAGAAATAACACATAGACTTTGTGGACAAATTTCATCGGAAATTTAAATATAATACAAACAGACGCATACAGGTCTATAGAAATCGATTTAAAATTTTAAAATGTAAATTTGAGGACAAAGCAAAGAATTAAAGCGCCAGGCAAATACAAACGAAGCAAGTGCATGGGCAAATAGAGGCAGGCGGCTTTGTTTGGCGGTCGATTCTATCAGCCCGCAGTCAATCGATGCCCAGAGGCGGCTTGTGCTGGGGGGGGCTTTTCAATACTAGATCAAAGAAGAAAATTTGCTTCAATATTTACACTATTTATAAACCACTAATTATATTCAACAAAGGTAAATTATCACACTTGTTCTATTGTCATTTAGAATTTAGGATTATTTGTTTTACTATTTCTAAATATCATTTAACGTCACGTCGCATTAGGAAATTAGTTTAAAATGAATTTGTTCTAAATATGAGAGAGAGAGAGAGAAAGACATGTTAAAATTATAAAATACATATTCCTTTATATATATATATAATTTATTAATCCAATAATTAAAGAATATGTATCTTACCATCCATTGATATAGTAATCATTAAAAATTATATTTTTGGGGTCACTAAGCTGAATATTTCATATATAACTCTTTTAGAATTCAAAATTTGCCCTCAATATTAAAAATAAATATAATTTGCGAATTTATAAAAGATAAAATGTATGCTATGGCTTCAAATTACGGCCCTCATCAGTATAGGGACAGCTACTATTTAATGATGTTCACTTAAAGAACTTAGAAAATCAGTCAAACTGCCAGAAAGGCATTTCATCAAGTGAAACAGTTGTGTTTAATTCATCGTGTTCGCGAAAGTAAGGTATTTGTTTGAGCTAACAAACTTCTTATAAAATATTAGGTGAATATAAGAGATATTTCTAAATATAATTCGTAAGAAAGAACTGCCTTTCGGCAGAAAATGTTTCTTTAAAATATTAGAAACATACACATATAAATACTGAATTATATAAATCTCTATTCATGATAAAATTGCGAAAAAGTTTTAAAATTACAAAATATTTTCTCACAATGAGTTTCTTTTTATTACAAAACTCTAGCTTTAAAGCGATAATCGCTCTTCAACGGGCTTAATAAACATCGACTATATCCGACAAAGAAAATTTACAAAAAACATACGTGC
>CP092886.1:151420550-151446585 GCA_030710605.1 Cordylochernes scorpioides
TTGTAAAATGTTATTAAATTGAAGACGTCACTGTATTAATGAAAGCCTTATCCCGAAACCATGAGAGGTTGTGGTTTATTCTTCATCACCAACATAAGATAGGTTCCTCTTTACGTTCTTTGAATTGTATTTTCTCGTAACTGTTGGCATTATTATGTGATTTTAATGAAGAATAAAATCTATTCGCGCTTTTAACACATTGTAGTTTCATATCAATTGGATCACGTAGATGAGAGGGAGACCGATATAATTTATTCATGTTTGCTCAAAACTGCTGCACTCTTTCCTTTATACACTTATTTGAAAGAATACTAAAAACATGTAATAGCATTTGGGGAACAACTACGGAATATTACTAAGTAATATTAAGAAAATTAAAATGAGGCAACTTTTTCTTGTGAAGTTAATTTGATAGGCAAGGGCTTGTTGGCGCATTAGACAGAAGGAATTGATAGTTATAGTGGATTACATTCATCCACAAGGGATGATTTAAGGAGAAACAATGAGGCAGAAAGGAAGGTTTACAATGAAACCAGACGCTAAGCAAACATTAGCGGAGAATTTGGTAAACACGGCAGACGTAGGCCGGAGTAGCCTTTAATATATAATGACGTTTGGCTTTCCCTTATTTTTTATTTCATTGCAATTTTTATTAAGACGGACTCTTAACTTATCTTTATCTTATTTCTATAAACGATTGGAATTGATTCAATATTATATATATTCTCTTTTACTTGATATTTATTTATATTGTATAATTTTTGACTAGGTATAAATATAATATTGTTATATTGTTTCCTTTTCCTTTAAAAAAAGCGATTGTCAATATTTCGTGAATTAATTCTAAAATATTCCGGAAAAAGCTGAGTAAATTTTAGCAGATGTATCAATATTTTATAAATGCTCCCTGTGGGGAATTTTGCCGCAGCGATAAAACCTTGCGGTCGATTTTCGGCGGCTCTATGGCGGAATTATCAATCGTTAGCTTTATCATCGTTCGAACATAAAATATTGATGTTTTTTCACGTAGTTAGTGAGGTAGGAAACCTTAGCTTCATTTAAAGTTGTATATTTTTCAATTTACTTTTTTCTGATTAACGTTCTGAAATTTTACCGTATGAGAGAATTTGGTTGTGTACTTATTTTTTTCGCCATGGAATATAATTATTTTTAAAATAAAATTTCTCTCTTATTTGAGATCACGATGGATTATTTTAGCAATGGTAGTACGGATTATAACTAAACATAAATCAATGTTCTTTTTGATTAAGGCTTATCTTTCTAAACAAAATTGTCAACATCGTTTATGTTGACTGTTATATATTTTCAAAGCATTTTAGTACGTGTGAGGTTTATATAAATTTCTTGATTGAGAAATTAATGATTTATTAAATATAATTACCCAGATGATGCTTATAAAGATAATAACTGAAAGGTTTCAGATATTCCCCAATTATATTTCACATCAAACTGTATTTCTTAGATCACGTCTTTGTATATTTCGGGATTGCGAATTTATAGGGATTCAGATTCATGCGTCTATTTAGGCCTGTTCAAATTGTATTGAATTAAATTAACCAAACATACATATTATTTTCATATGGATTTTTTAGATTAAAAAATTAATTATATTTAAGAATAAGTTATATTTATATTTGAGGTAATTATCTGTAAAACTGATTAATATATACACTATTACAACCCGGAGACACAAATTCGCTGGAAAATATTAGCTCAGTTGTAAATCCTGGTTATGGCTTGAACCATATGCCTCCAATAGCGTGGCAATAGCCCCTCTGCTAGTACTTCCAATATAAAGAATTATTTAGTTTTTTATTTATTTCCAACATTTTTTGCATAGCTTATTAGCCATGATTACTTGTGTGAAGGAGAACATTTCCACACATTCCTAACTAAAATAGACACATTGGTCTGAATGCCTAAAATCACGCATTTCAGTAAATTTCATTTTTTATCCTTTTTACCCCTGCGAGGGGTAAAATAATCGAAAGACGCCAATATATCACCGAAAATGCCTAAATTCGAAGCAAAATAAATCCCTATGCATTATTATTATTTTTTTTTGCAATTATAACTGAAATATTATTTAATCCTCAAGTAGGGATAAATGTTATTTCGATATTTATTTATCAAGGAATAAGCTCTAAACATGTATTTAATTTGCACGTATATATAAGGATTTCATCAATGCTTGAAAAGCTAAAATGAAAATAAAACCCTAAAATAAACTAAGCGAGTGAAGTTTGCCTAGAGTTCCATTCAAGAATTGTGTCAAACGGATGTAAACACGGACGTCTCGTGTACGGCGGCCTCTGACATTTTGCCCGGGTGACGTCACGCCGCCGGAAATGACGTCACGCTCCCTGGTCGATATCCGGGCACATCGAACCGAGGGCCCCAAATAACTTCCCGATATGTGGCCACATCTGCAATGGCCGTAAAAATAGAAACTTGAGGCAATCTCGGCGCATTTGAGACTATGATCCTTTTTTCTATATTTCTGCAATTTAAAATATATATGTTTGCATTTTGGTTGTTTATTTTCATATAATATAAATATATATATCGGATATGCAAAATATTCAAATTTATTAGCTTTTTATAATATGATATAGAATATGTTGAGAATGAAATTAATACGAGCTAATTATATTTTATTCATTTAAGACGGATTTCTGCAGTTATATAGTAAACTAAATTTGGAAATGATTTGGAAAGGACTGACTCATCAATAGTGAAATTTCGCCGAGATTCTTAGAATGAATTTGCTTATGATACAAGCTATCCTAATTATTTTTCATCTTCATTTCACAAATGTATAAATATATCCTATATAGTATTAATAAATGAGCACTATATAATTCCATTCTAAGCATACAGATGGCGCTTAGTGTTCTATTGACTAAAATATATTCTATACACGTCTCTCTTAGATAGAATATAAAGAGATTCATATAATTAGGTGTATATTATATATTCTCAGAGAGAGAGAATTAAGATACAAAAATATATGAAAAAGTGATTTTATTATTGATTTATAAAATGACATATCTATTTTGGAAGTGATAATTATTAGTAATTAATGATGCTAATTTAAATATATTAATAATATTATATATATATTATATTGAAATTATAAAGTTAATTATTTTTAAAACACATATTTTTAAAATTTTATATTTGTGTTATAAAGACTGAAACCGAACATATTGATTGCTATGATTTATTGCGAATAAAGAAACTATCCATTTTCTATAAAGAGGTATATAAAACTCAAAATTGAGTTTATATATTAAAATATATTTATATAAGGCGACTATTTTTGAAAATATATGTACTAGAAATAGTATATGCGCTTACATATATTTAGAATACAAAACTATATTAACCGAAACAATATAAGCGAAGATTTCACCTTAGTTATAAACAAAAACAATATTGCGTTATAATTCGGCAGAATCTTACAACATAATGGTTGGAAATTTATATATATAAATGAGCAAGGTTGCAAACGTAAACTGTGCCAAGGTCATTGGGTTACTATCGATCGTTGCTCCCCGCATATAATGGAGGTCAACTCGATATTCTCCTCCATATACTCACTCCTCCATATATATTTCAATGAATATATTCAGAGGTGTATTTTAACCTATCTATTTTCATGGGTTATATAAAGCCTTTTTAAATAATATTTCATATTCATGTCGAATATTTCTTAAATCAATTTGTGATTTGATCAATATATATATGAAGGTTTATAGTATTGAATACTGAGAACGCGGATAAGAATTTGGCACAACATCAGAGAACATTCTTTATCATCTACCTTTGCAATGGACATATAAAATAATATATTTTTATTTACTGTGCGCAATTTATATTCAGAGCGGTTAAAAATAGATAACATAATATTTGAAAAACTCTTACCAACCTGTTTACCATGGTTCTGGCTATGCGAATACCATTTTTGTACTAATGAGTGTCATAGCCGAAGCCAAGGTTTAAAGGTTGGCTTTTGTTCGAATTTGCCAAAACTGGTGATGATGCAAATTCATTGAGCTGAGTCAAGGAGTTCCGATTAAAGAAGATTAAATATATTCATTGTTTTTTAAGATACATTTAGTATATGTATTTAATGTACTTGATGAAAAGAAGCAAAGCCTCTATTCACATGATTACTATCCTACTGAACTTTCATAATGAATATATTTATTTTATTTATATTTATACCCTTTTATTTCTGTATATAAACAATGCTAATTTGTTTAAAGATTATGATGGTTCTGTGTCTATAAGATAACTTGCATATTCCTCTTCACATTTTACATTAATGATGCCCAAAAACCAAGATTGGATTTAATAATGTTATATAAATGTAATAAGAATTAGCTAAATTTAAAATGTATATGTTACATTTTGTTATATCGATTTACATTTCAGAATTTTCTTAATTTTCTGGCATACATTAAATAAATAGAGATTTATAGTAAAAATTAACAATAAATATTCTTTTATTATAAAAGGAATTTTTGATAGAGAGCAAAAACGCTCTTCTGCTATGAAATAAAATGTAAATAATTTATAAAAATCAAATGTGTGTCGTACATAGACACCATTTAAAATCTCTATCTAATATACACCCATAGAGGTAGAATATATAAAATAAATAATTAAACTTCTAAAGTAAATACTGTAATTTCTATATATATATAACATTATCCGAAAAATATTTTCGATAATTAAATATAGAGAGAAAAATTAAAAATCTATTTTTTTTAGAAAAAAAAACGAAACGGAAATTTATTTATATTGCAAAACCAAAATTCGTTAATTACCCAAGAAGCAATTAGGGAAGTTTACAGAGTAGAAAAATATAATATGTATGTTAATAAAATATCGAACACGAAAACGGACACGGCAACAACAACAATAAAATATAAAATTAATATTCAGTTAATAAAATATTAAATACTTTGCTATAATATTGATATATGTTTATACCCAAATAAGCCAATAGTATACCAGAATTGTTTACATAAATAAAACCTACTTTTCCCTTATTGGAAATCTCAAGATATTCAATTTACTTAGAGAACTAGAGATCAAGGTGTGTATGTTGTGTATAATGCTAAATTATAAAACAATCGTTACATTCAAATATATGGATTCAACGCGCGTTACTTAAGTAAAATACAATATGCAAAATGCCTCTTTTAATCCAATTATTCAAGTCCATAAATTCTCAAAAACCTGGAAATTATTAGAATCCCTTTAGGACACATTTATTAATTAGTTATTTAAAAAAAAAAAAACTTTTTTTTTTCGAATCTGATTATCTGAACCAATTTTGTCGACTTATTTTAATCCAATTTATTTCTCTTTCTAATCACCTTTAATTACAAATATTCACTGAATCAGATATTTTGTTTTTTTCTATGAATATTATTTTTTTCTTATCTTAATCTTAATTGATAAACATGTTACTTAACTCTCTCTCCACACACATATGCATATTAATAAAATAAAAAATAAATATTATGAATAAAATAATAATTTTTAATGAAAATATGACTGTCAGAGGGCGCTATCTTTGTCAAGGTGCAGTAATATATTTTAGTATTAAGAAAGAATAATTAATTTTTGTGCGCAATATATATAACTAATATATATATTTATATATGAATTATAACCTTTTCATATATAAGGTTGCCTCAAAAGTTCGTGTTTTTATTAAGACGTTGTTTTTCTTATTACTTGGCGAATAATATCATTACGGCGAATACATAATAATACTTTATACATTATACAAAGACATTTTTACATAACGGCGAATAATATTGGTAATTTCAATATTTTGCAAGTGTTTACAAGCTTTTGAGACAACTTTATATTTGAATTAACAAGGAATAATTTGATAATTATTTTTTTAATTGCTTTCAATTAGCTTTTTCTCTATTTCTGAGTTAGTAATTGTCATAAGAAATCATTGGAAAAAGAGAAGAGCAATTGCTGAAGCCTCATAATTTGAACACAATTAGATAAAATATAGAAGGAAGGCAATCAGGATGCTAATAAAGTTGAATACTTTCTTCTGATTACGTATATAAACGTTTTCAAGTCAGAGAGCCATCTATCGAGAAAAATGGGAACTAAACGCTGATTTTATTTTATGAAATTATTCCCCATCATTTTTGACTTTTCAATGAGCCTTTCTACACTTATATAATCTTATATATTTAATAAAATTGAGTTTGCTATTTTCGGCAATGGAAATATCAATATTTAGTTGATAAGGATTTAATTGAGAGCTATATTTCTTTTGCAAAAATTTACCACCCCCCTACATGATGCAAATAATTTTATATTAAATACCTACATTTTTTAAAATATAAATTATATAAATACTCAGTAAAACTGAATGTTTATTTTAAAGTGAGATCTTATTTATACTAATAATCGATATACGCATGCTCTATTAGACTGGTAAGATATATTTGCCGTGTGTGTAAAATTACTAAAGCATTTATAATCATATTATCTTTTGACTAAAATAAATTTGACTTTATATATACTGTATATATGCATATTCGTAGGAGAGCTCACCACTGATGGGCGAGACCCTCCAATTGACTCTAAATATTCATTTAGTAAAATTATCAGATGTTTTATTCAACAATAAAAAAAAATTAAAATACGTATTTCTTTTTATACCAAATATAGATAGTAAGTAATTGTTTAACTATGAAGAAAATTAAGAACACGAAATAATTTTCAAGTGTCGGTTAAAAGGTGGCACCGTAAAGCCATAATATAATTGAATGATGACTAAAATTTTGAAAATTTTTTCATAGAAAAGCAATAATTAAAACATGTGTATTCGGATATAGTTCTCCCTAACAAAGCTAATGTCAATTTCTTTGAAAATTCGTCCCCAAAAATTCTTTAAAAATTTGCTGTGACATAACAACACATATAAATAGGCAAAACATCTGGGCAGTGGGATTACTGGAGAGCCCGGCCTTTCCAAATATGTTTCCATTGCAGAAATTAGCATAAAGAAATATTTATAAATTTTATAGCAATGTGTGACGTCCAACCCCCCCTCTCCCTCCCCCAAATTTATTATAAATAACCATAATCAGAGCTTTCTATATATATTAAAATAAAAAAAGGCATATCCTGACTACGTTCACATGAACTTTTAGATGGCACAGCGCAATCTAGCGGAACAGAAATCAACTAAATTATTAATAAATCAAGGTCAGGATATGCCTTTTCTGATTCTAATAACAAACACCTGACCTTTTTATTATTTTATTTTTTATTATATTTTCACACACACACACACACATATATATATATATTAAAAATAAAGAAAGCTTTCTATTGTTTTCCTATATATATATAATGAGTGTATGTGATAATATGTATATAGGATTATGTAACCCCACCACAATCTATGTATAATGTATCGTCTAAAGGTTTAATAAAAGTTAGGCCTCGTGAGATGGGAAAGAAACAAAGTACAGGATTGCATCATTCAGGAAGTAAAGGTCACTGCCCTGGACCCATAAAACTTAAGTTCAAAGGCCTTCTTCTTCCTGGAGGATTGCAATCATGGCGGCAATGTACGTGCTGAGCCAATCACCTTTAAGCATGACAAATTAATAGACAATCACCAGGGAGCACGATTAAGGATCTCAACCAATGAGAAGTCGAGAGAGTCAATGACGATTATCTCGGACAAGAAACATAAAGAAGGTAGGTGACCGTGCTACGAGCTAGGTGTGCTCAACATAGGCTCCAACCAAGGTAGGGTACGCTCCACCATGTGAAAGGCCAGTTACCTCCGCCGTACCTTCTCCCAATCGCAAGGACCTTTTTCTACCCCATCCAGGTGTATTCGTTCTTCCTCTGTGGAACCCTTGTCACCCGACCAAGACTGCGTCACCACCAACCACCAATCCACCCAACCACACAATTCGACAGTGAGTCGACAGCATTCCCACAGTGAGTCGACCAGGATTCGACATTGAGTCGACAGGATTTGACATGTACTATTCAATCTTTCATAAAAATTCACTCTTATCTACAGAAGATCATCCTAAAAGAAGGAGTGGAATGATGTGCACTATATAATGAGAAGATGATAAACTATATAGACCTATCAACGTTAGTATAATATTGACTTTAGAAGCATGTGTAAATTACATATGATACCTTGAAGTGTAAATGTAAATTGTGAGATAATTTGAATACGTGTATATGTTTTTAACTTCAAGAAACAAATAATATATGTATGATATTTTAAATAGACAACCTTTTAGCTAGCTATCTAAAACAAAATTTTAAAATGTTAATTAGATATCAATTTGGGTTTAATGATGATGAGAGATTTGAAGTGAATTATTTTCAATAATAATATCTTAGAGTTTTGTTCTTTTAGAAAGGAAGAAGTTTGAAACTTTTCTTAACAACAGATTACGTAATTAATTTCACATTATTATAAATTACTTTACAACTTTTAGTTTTGTGACCAAAAATATGTAAAAGGTAATTTTTATAGTTTTTATATATAAATTACATGGGTATATATGAATATTTTAATTAAGAACATAAATGTATATAATTTATGTTTATATATTTTAAAATATGCGTCAATATATTCAAATATTTAAAGATATATAAAATGAAACATTGATTCTTTCTATCAATTATATATTAAGCATGTTATATATAATATTACCTGTATATTACTATACCATAAATGTGATTCGCGTTAATAAAATTATATTTTGGCTCTCTCTTTATGAGAACGAATTATTTCTAAATGAGAATTCTTTTCAAAATCCTGCATCAATATACATTTAAGAGGCATACATTTTTATTTGAGAGTTTAATACTCATCGTTAGAATTTATAGAGTTGAAGTTAAATATATTATATATTGTTTAAATATTTTATTTCTCCTTCACACTAATTAAAAATACTCAAAAATATTTTACACACTTAATAAAATATTAATTACACACTTAATAATTAATTTCTTATTCATAAATATGTTGAAAAGGAATCAACCAATATGAAATATAATAATGAAAGGGCTTATATTGAAATAAATTGTTGATTTTAAATAAACAATATTTTTATCAGACTATATGTTTATCTCTTTCAGAAACAATTATTTTTTAAATATTTAAATTCATTGTGAAAATTTCAAAATATTTACTTTCATATTTACTTTTAATAGGGAATTAGGTTTGTTTATTTCGGTTTCAACTAGAAACCTAATAATGAAGAAAATGTTTCTCTTTATTACGATAACGTCAAAACACGATATTTTAGACCTATCGTTTCTTTTTTTTTTAGGTGGAAGTGTGCGAATGCCTAGAGGAGAGCCTGGTAGTTCAAAATCTCATACTTTAACGCTATTGTAATAAAAATGGAACTCTGATCTATCACTATTATACTCTACCCTATTTATTTATGGCGAATTTTAAGTTATTAGTTTACCTATTCACATATCAATGCGTATTGAAAATCTTCGGTTTGCACACTTACATTGTTTACCTTAACCTTTTAAAAAGTGTATTACTCTTAAAAAACATATTTAACTTGTAAAATTTAGTTAAACTATTCAAAAATGGTTATCTTATATCAATAATATTTATTTTAATAATTCGATATTTCGACGAGGCTGTTTGCCCATCTTCTGTAATTCAAACTTATTGTAAGCTTATTATTAACTTGACGCACGAGAAGTAATGTTTTGAATAAAGCAGATTGGTGTGACTAAATGTGAACAATGCGTTATGATGAATCCATCAAATGGATAAAACAATGCTGTTTGTTAAGAGGTGCCCTTCAGCATATAATTTAGATTATTATCATTCCACTCATTTAATATATAGCTCTAGAAAAATGTAAATATCATCCCTCAATTATATTTTATAATTTACATTTATCAAATATTTACTTGATACATCAATTTATAAATTATATGAAGATATAAATAACATGGCCAAGGCCACACACATTCTTTAGGATAATCATCCTATGTTTGAAGAACCACCAACCGCACATTTCCAAGTCATGTAAATTCATAATAATGTTCTATGCAGCATTGAATACATAGACATATTTTCAAGTTCAAAATATCCTATTGACTACGATGTCCCTTATTAAAATCGGTTATAATTGATATTTTTATCTACCCAATCGATGGAAATATTGTGCTTAAAATAGTTTATAATTAAATAATAAAATAGTTTAATATATTATTATCTAAAATATTGTGTTTTTGACAGTTTAATCCAAAGACGATTACGTTAAATCCAAAATGTCAATATCTGAAACAATATTTGTGGAGGATAGAATGACGTTTCTATTTTCTGATCGGGGAGATTGGTATATATTAATTATAATAATATTAAACGTGTTCGGGAACGTGGCAAATTATAACTTATTTCTCGATTTCATAACAACTATATATATAACAACTATTATAATATAAGGCCCTATTTATGCAAATTATTAAAAAAACAATGATATAAGTTTTACTCAATCTAGCTCTCAATGAAAAACAAATATAATGATACTAAATTAATAAAAAATAAAGCTTATCTCTCTTTTGATATGAGTCATGTAACAATGTCATTAAGGAGAAATTGGTTATACCAAATAATAAGAAAGAAAATTGGATCCGATAAAATTACTAATCGCGCTACAATAATTTGTTACTCTATCTCTAGTGGTAGTAGTCACGCAGAAGATAGATTATACCAACAACGAATCAAACTACATCGTTATTGTTCCAATCTATTGTTTGAACATGAAAAGATACTACACTGGAAGTAGATGTGTTCAATTTTAATACTTTCCAAGTTTCATTGCTAATATTATGCTAAAATTAATTTTATTGAATTTAAATATATACCTTTTATTTTTAATTCAAATCTTTATATCTTTTCAAAATAGGATTTACTTCCATTTTGTTCAACTATATATAAGATATATATTTCATTACCTATCTATTTAGCCGTAAACTTTCATAATAGAAAATGAAAATCTTATGGAAATATATTAAGGTATTAAAATGTATAATTAAACTGGCGAAACCGCTGGGAGGGTTCACCACTGATGAGCCAGGCCCTCCCTTTAATTTTTCCATTGCAGTAAGGGCAGTAGAAATTGTTTTATTTTAGGAAGAATTTTACGCGTCTAAAATAGTTTCGTAATTTAATATTAAATGTGTTTAAATTTTTTATTAAGAATTATTTATTAATATTTATTAATATATTTAATAGATACACCTTTATAAGAAACCTTGTTCACATTTTGATTTATTTTTGTCAAATTTATTATATTTTTTGTTTGTTTCCAAATGACTTGTCAAGGCCTATTAAATGACATCTGAATTAAATATAAATACATTTTAATATCCTTATGGAGAAATTTATGGTTATTACCTCAAATAATATGTAAAACTCTCCTTATTTATTACTAAAATATTTTTAAAATTACGATTTTGACTTTTAATATTGTGTGTGCACAACCTATTAAAAATAACTATATTAATCGATTGAAGTTTTTACATATACTTATTATATTTTTAGTATTTCGAATTATAACAATAACATTAATTCAAATCCAATTTAGATGCATAATCTACCACTATACGCTAGCTATTTTTAAAAATTTCAAAAATTTCATATCGAATATCTAATTTTGCATGGATATTGTATATTTACTGAATATTTAAATTGAATATCGATTTATTATGATACAATATTGATGATACTCTTAATTATCCATAAAATATGTAAAGTGTATTTTTTAAATGTTATTTACAAACGTTTGAAATGCAACACGTTAGCTGATGTATATTTATTTGTAATGAAGTAAATAGAGAGAATAACCAAGAAATATTTTCTGGTGGTAGAAATATGAGCCAAAGGCCGAAAATATATACCATTTTATACTACGTGTAATGTTTTCGAACATTTACTCCTTCTGTTTATGGAGATGGAGAACAGTTAACAGATTATGAAACGGATAAATAGACATTTGTGCTTATTTATAATCTTAATTTATAAACCAAAGAATTAGGGTGTTTACACCTACATGAAATATTAAAATTTATAAAATTTGGGACCAAAAAATATAAAGAAAAATGGTTAAAGATAAAATAATAAAATGAATATAAAGGCATCGTATTTTATTTATGATTCAATATAATTTCTAGCATATATATTCTACGATTTTTCTATATATTTATATATATATATTCAATATATAATAAAAGAAGAACTATCGATATATTATTTTTTTTAAACTCTAACAGTGGAATTTTACAAGAAATTGAAATAAAAATATTCCGAAAATGTATCAAAGGAGATAAGATTCCACAAAACACCAAAGTGATAAAAAGAAAAATGCGGTAGAAGACTTAATACAAATGCCGACGCCAAAATTCAAGACTTGCCAAACACAATTTGGCAGTTTTTGTGGCCCCGCGCTGATTGCCTGAGGAATTGCTGAGAGTTTTTTTACAGCCTCCATCTTTCTAAAGGTTCTTAATCTCGTTCGTCTAGAGAAAAACTGTATTAACTCTTTTACCAAAGTGCTTTTTAGTAAAGTTTTTAATCTGATTCTCCCTCAATTTATTTCATGTTCAATAAAAAACCATCGCATGTAGCGGTTTATACATATTAGTAAAATTACAAAAAATATTTGAAGCCAAATTTCTTATTTCATTCTTAGTATTTGAAATTCAACGCTAGTGTAATATTTTCTTCTATTCATGTATTAATTTATATTATATTTGAAAAAATAAAAGTTTCAATAATTTTATAAATTTATATATATGCTTAATAGATATAAAATAATTAATTTTGAATAAAGTCAATAAGTATTCGAATTGTTAAAATGTAATGAATATGTAATTAATACTATGCCTGTTGAAATGATCAAAGCATAACTAAAGAATATATTTTTTTAAAATGAGCCTTTTGGAGTGTAGACTAATTTTTAATATAATATCTTTAAAATAATGTCTTTCCATTAACATATACTCATTGACAAAACCTAAGGTAGTTCTACTATTCGATTTGTATATCTTAATTCACACAATAATTCTGAAATATATTTGATACCCAGTGACTTTTATTGAAGACACACGAGATAGCCAAGCGTGAGCACATTTGCCTGTCTCTTAGAAAAGAGACTAATGGCGTCATTAAATAATTACTTCCTCTTTAGGTTTTGTCCATGAGTGTAGATAGTATCATCCAAAGCACTAAAGGAGTCTTACTGTGAGGTTCTATCTTATAGGAAAGGTAAATGGCCTATCTGGACGAAGGTGGACAAAGTCTTAGAGTTGCAAAGCTGGAAGGGTGCCGAGCAGAGACTTCCATAAGTCTTCAAACCTATCATAATATGAAAGAAGGCACTTACTTG
This sequence comes from Cordylochernes scorpioides, assembly GCA_030710605.1. Taxonomy (NCBI): domain Eukaryota; kingdom Metazoa; phylum Arthropoda; class Arachnida; order Pseudoscorpiones; family Chernetidae; genus Cordylochernes; species Cordylochernes scorpioides. Next base: position 151,434,029 of record CP092886.1, read on the forward strand.
TTCTTGACGTTGTTTTCTGGCTCTCATAGCGAATAAACCTTCTTTTAGATCAAAGCTATGGATGTGGAAGGCAAAGCAAATAACCTCTCATTTTCTTCCAAAATTATCCCCAACGAATGAACCAACTGGACCAGGACTACATCATCAGACTATGTTTATAGATCGAATATCTTCAAGGCACCTTATTGAGGAGGCACAGAAGTCTTGGGGGAACTGATATATTCCCCTGAAATATAATCAAACATATATATATTACAATATAATATAATATGGCTTGTGATTGTAAAACGACATTCGAAATACTATCCCGCATGTGTTTCTTTTCAACGAAAAATCAAAATTTATTTCAAGGAGAAATAACGATTATTTCTAACCTTTTGTATGAGGTATGAAAGGGTAAATTGTGAAGAGCAATGATAAACGGAAAAATAAAAGTGTCCAGGGATGGGATTCGAACCCACAGTGTTCCGCTTACCGGGCAGAAGAAATTTAGAATAACTAAAAGCTTATAATTCAATAATGGTTTCTATCTATGGAGGTTGACTCAAAAATGTTTCTTTCTCTTTCTGCAGCTGGTGGAACAAGGAAGATTATTGATTATAAAAAGCATTGATTCAAATGTTTCTTGATCTGTCAAATGTATTATTTCATGTTCATTGCTCCAGTTCAAGCAGAATCTCTAAAATGCTCAAACCGTTCATTTCGGGTTCAAAATACCAATCAACATTACTAACGAAACTGTTCCAACCTTCCAAGAAAGAAGTTAAACACTTAAAAGGTTTTGTAGGGTGGATCTAATTATCTGGGATGGAATATCAATGTGCCCAGTGTTACCTTTGGAAGCTAAAGAGACTACCTTGGAATACAAAAAGCCGTTAACGTTGTCACAACCTTCGACAACAGGCTCCGATATTTTCTGGAGGTGGCTGAGCAGGAATAGTTGAATCGTTCATCAAAAGTAGTCTAATGATTCAGGTGTACCAACTGCGCGGGGAGGTAACATCTTTTAGAACGATATTAATGCATATCTACATCAAACTGTGATCACCGAGAGATTTTATAAATATGTTTATTAGAATATTATTTATGATGCATTAGCGCGCCAACTGTTAATTTTTCCATTGCAGTAAGGGTAGTGGAAATTGTTTATTTTAAAAAAGAATCATACGCGTCTATAATAGTCTCGAATTTTGAATTGAGAATAATATTTAATCAATGATTTTAAATATGATTATCATCATACTTTGTCACAATCTTTTTTATTTTTTGTGAATAGAATAAATTCCAGTTCCACTTTTATGTAATCTTAATTTATTCTCTCTTTTCGATATATATATATATATATATACACTGCGTGACATTGAAAATGGAACACCAAGAAATAGTTGCCAGAAAGTGATGAAACTCGGCAGACAGAGAGACAGGGACGAACAATAAATGATCTTTATTTCAAAATGATAGTCATAATACAGAGCGTGAACGGCGTCGGCTTAGTAGCAAGTAGGACCACCGCGGACGGCGATGCACGCAGCAACACGTCTAGGTAGAGAGTCAATCAGAGTACGGATGGCGTCCTGAGGGATGGCTCTCCATTCCCTCTCAACCATTTGCCACAGTTCGTCTTCTGAACGCGGCTGTGGCAAGTCATGCAAACGGCGTCCAATGATGTCCCAGACGTGCTCGATTAGTGAGAGATCAGGAGAGTACGGTGGCCAGGGAAGCATCTGTACATCTTGCAGAGCTTGTTGTCTAATGCGAGCAGTGTGCGATCGGGCGTTATCCTGCTGATAAAGGGCATTGGGTACCCCCTGAAGGTAGTGGAGTGTCACCGGTCGCAGCACATCATCAACGCATCGTTGGGCCGTCATAGTGCCCTGAATACGAAGTAAAGGTGACCTGGAATCATACGCGATTGCGCCCCAAACCATGATTTCACGTTGTCGCACGGTGGGGCGTTCCACAATTGCTGCCGGACTGGACCTTTCTCCACGTCGACGCCACACGCGTACACGGCGACTATCACTGGACAAGCAGAAACGCGACTCATCTGAGAACACGACCCTGTGCCATTCCGTCATCCACGTCGATCTAGCCCGGCACCATTCCAAACGTTGGCGCCTATTCGGTGGGGTCAATGGCAGTCTTCTTAGCGGACGGCATGAGTGCAAGCCATTAGCAACCAATCGACGGGAAATGGTTCTGGTCGAGATGGAATGATCTAGGGTGTCTTGCACATGTTGCAGGATGGCGTTACAAGTGGCTTGTGGGGCCGCCACTGCTTGTCGAAGGATACGCCGATCCACACGTGCTGACGTCACTCTGGTTGCACCGACATTCCTATAAATTGCCACATTTCCTTGTTCCAACCATCTTCTCCACAGTCGGTGCACCGTGGACGCACCAAGGTGTGTATCAGCTGCGATTTGACGTATGGACCAACCTGCCCTTTTCAGTCCGATCACCATGCCCCTCGTAAAAGCGTCTGTCTGCTTGAACTGCCTCCGTTTACGATGACCTTGCATTCTCTGTTATTACACGTGTCTTTTGACACAAGAACAAAATTTCTACAATGATTTTCCTTGAAGAAATAACGACACGAATACTGTCCTTTCTGCAAGTTCCTTACCTTATATCTTACTCCATGTGCGCACGAGAGCTGCGCATTTTACATCATTTGCATAACTCGGTTAGGCGCGTCTACCCTGAAATTTGCATAATTTTCTGGCCACTATTTCTTGGTGTTCCATTTTCAATGTCACGCAGTGTATGTCAACGTAAAATTTATAATTTGATATGATGGATATATGATATAATGAATAATGATTCCCATCCCTGGACACTTTTATTTTTCAGTTTATCATTGCTCTTCACAATTCACCCTTTCATACCTCATACAAAAGGTTAGAAATAATCGTTATTTCTCCTTGAAATAAATTTTGATTTTTCGTTGAAAAGAAACATATGCGGGATAGTATTTCAAATGTCGTTTTATATATATATTACGTTGATATTTTCATTTGGAATATTATTATTCAATATGAAATATTATATAATTATACTTACAAGTTAAAACTTGTTTAAACATCTAATTAAAAGCCTTGTATACAATATATCTTCCTTGATTTTAATTGTTTTATTCTCGTTTGTTATAAAGAGCGCTCACACTATAGAAATTTGATAGAAAAGCGTAATTCTCTGAATAAATATTAAACTTCATAAATATCTAAGGGATCAATTCAAATTAATTTTTTGCAATTAAGAAACGTTATAGACACACACAAGCTATATCATTTAATTAAATTTGAGAAATGATCGAAAGATAGACAATATATCATTTAATTAATTTTTTGCCAAATATTAGAGATGTTCAAGATAGAGGAGAGAGCTGGTAATTAGGTAAATTCGTTAGAATGTGTGTGATGATACATTTAGATAATTAATACCGTTATCTTTCAAGATAGATGTGCGTTAGTTTAATCTAATTTAAAATCAAGAAAAATGAAATTTTGATCTTTCTTGAAGAATTTTAATTTATTTTTTATCAAAAGATGAGCCTTCATTGTTTAATCAATGTGTGTGTGTGTAATAATAGAGATCATATATATTAATAAGATTTATCATAATAAAATATACTGCCTAAAATGTCAAGTCAATTTCCAAATATATATAGGAAATATACATGTGTTATACAATCTACAGACCGTCGAAATCATTAAGAAAATTCCCTAAATGAACTAAGCCCTTTCAATAACACAATCTATTCATTGCAGTAAGCTCTGCAGTAGTAGTATTTTATTTTATAACTGAATGGAGTGAAATTCGATATAAAATGCATATTTTGAATAGAGACGAAACAAAATAAAACTACATTTTCCTTATTGAGTATTTAGAAAATTTGTATTTTTTAAAATAAAAAATTATTGAAATTACTGTTAGAGAATTCATCAACAATCATCTTGATAGATATAAGAATCTTCACATATCATGCATGAAGTAAGCCTCTATCATATTTGAAGATCTAACTATTAGAAATCTATAGCTAGAAAAAATGGGGCGAACAATAAAAGATAGAAATACCCCACCTGTCTTTATGAAATTGAATAACTATTCCAATTAAATATGTTTTGAAGGTGGTTAAATATTATAACGTAAGAGATACCCAATCAAAATAACCTTCAAAGACAAACCTAGAATTTGAGAAAGCGTGAATAGAAATAACCCAGAGAATTTGTGGACAAATTTCATCGGAAATTTAAGTATAATACAAATAGACGCATACAGGTCTATAGAAATCGATTTAAAATTTTAAAATGTAAATTTGAGGACAAAGCAAAGAATTAAAGCGCCAGGCAAATACAAACGAAGCAAGTGCATGGGCAAATAGAGGCAGGCGGCTTTGTTTGGCGGTCGATTCTATCAGCCCGCAGTCAATCGATGCCCAGAGGCTGCTTGTGCTGGGGGCTTTTCAATACTAGATCAAAGAAGAAAATTTGCTTCAATATTTACACTATTTATAAACCACTAATTATATTCAACAAAGGTAAATTATCACACTTGTTCTATTGTCATTTAGAATTTAGGATTATTTGTTTTACTATTTCTAAATATCACACATTTAACGTCACGTCGCATTAGGAAATTAGTTTAAAATGAGTTTGTTGACATATGTTTGATTAAAGACATATTAAAATTATAAAATACACATTCCTTTATATATATATATGTAATTTATTATTCCATAAATTAAAGAATATGTATCTTACCATCCATTGATATAGTAATCATTAAAAATTATATTTTTAGGGCTACTAAGCTAAATATTACATATATAACTCTTTTAGAATTCAATATTTCCGTCAATATTAAAAATAAATATAATTTGAGAATTTATAAAAGAGTCAAAATGTATGCTATGGCTTCAAATTATGGCCCTCATCAGTATAGGAACAGCTACTATTTGATGATTCGCTTAAAGAACTTAGAAAATCAGCCAAACTGCCAGAAAGGCATTTCATCAAGTGAAACAGTTGTGTTTAATTCATCGTGTTGGCGAAAGAAAGGTATTTGTTTGAGCTAACAAACTTCTTATAAAATATTAGGTGAATATAAGATATTTCTAAATATAATTCGTAAGAAAGAACTGCCTTTCGGCAGAAAATGTTTCTTTACAATATTAGAAACATACACATATAGATACTGAATTATATAAATCTCTATTCATGATAAAATTGCGAAAATAGTCTTAAAATTACTAAATATATTCTCACAATGAGTTTATTTTTATTACAAAACGCTAACTTTAAAGCGATAATCGCTCTTCGACGGGCTTAATAAAACATCGACTATATCCTACAAAGAAAATTTACAAAAAACATACGCGCGCAGCGTGGATATTTATAACTGAAATTTTAAATTGGTTAAATTGGTTTAATCCTGAATTATAATGTCTATATATAAGAGAGAAAATACACAAATTACACTGATAGACAAAACTTAAGGAAGTTGTACCTTATAGCATATATATATATCGGGATTCAGAAAATAACTCTGAGAGATATATATATGCTATAAGGTACAACTTCCTTAAGTTTTGTCTTTCAGTGTTATTCACTATCATAATAAAATAAATACATCTATAAACATTGCTCGACTTGGATCAATATAAATAGTGAACGATTATTTCACTGGAAGAAATGACTTAAAAGGCACGTTTTGGCAAGAAAGAGAGAGAGCTAAAAGAGCTGCGGTAAAATGAGGATTGGATCGAAATTTCCAAGAAACTCAGAGAGGAAGTCAGGCATCCATTACTCGTCTAAGTCTTGTCGTTCGTGATTTATCACCTCTGGTTTGCCAACTTTATCCCATGTAATCCAACACATGGTTAAAGCCAGAATCGTTCTCTCACTAGATTCGAACGTATGTTTGTCCTACCTCAGATATTCGCATGTACCATTAGTCAGGTACTCCATTTACATTCCATGTGATATTTCACATTTGTTCCATTCTAAATTATCGAATAATTTATATTAGATTCGTTATATACTACTTATCTTTTATATTTGGATCTCCAGTTCAATTTTTATATGAAATAATGTTAGGTAAAAGTAATATTACTGCATGTTGATTGATATTAATAATAAAGACAGTTTTATTTTATATTTTTGCATGAAGAGTAAGCAAATCACATTTCATTTATTCAGATAAATGCATGTTTTGAATCTAGTTTATGTATTTATTTCCAATATTTTGTGTAGCTACATATCAAACCTCTTCGGAGAACAAGACTGTTTATGAGACTCGCGTATTACATTACGTATATACACAACTGCTATAAATTTTATACTATGTAAAAATTTCCAAACACGTAAAATTGGATATAAATAAAGATATATTATAAAAATTAAAATTCTATATAAATATATTTAGATATATTTGTGGAAATTTGATGTTTCATAATATGAGTACATTCGTGGACAAAACATAAATAAGTTTTACATTTTAGCATGTATTTTGGAATTCAGACAATAACTCTGAAATATATTTGATACACAATGACCTTTATTGAGTATACACGAGATAACCAAGTATAAACCAAATTGTCTCTGTCTCCTTAAAAGAAATAACCAGCGACATCAAAGACTTTCCACTTCCTTAAGTTTTGTCCATGAGTGTACTCTGATTATGAAAATCTAAAAGAAATAAAATAGCATTTTCAATACAATACATACTTATTAACTAATCGATATAAAACGAATTAACTATCTCACTCAGTCTGGAATAATATTATTCTTCCTATTTAAAACAAAATTTTACCCAATATATTATCTGAAATTAAGAAAAATCTAATAAAAGCTCCATTGTATTAACAAACTCATCATTTAGCGCAAATCTATTTTATTTACAAACTTGTAATTCACAATGATTCAATCAATCCCTAAGCATTCTGAACAAAGGTAAAATAAAAATCTTAGTTTCCCCCGGTCTATAGTCAATTTAAAACTTCACCGTGCGGTTGGTTATGAATAATTATTTGGGAAGACGTATTTTAACTATATTATTATAATTCAATTAAATTTGGATGTCTCTCTTAGAAATTACCTCATTTACCTTATATATTATTTTCTGTCCTCTTAGAAAGGTTTAGAAATGAAAAATGGGGAAATTTAACACTTTGTGTTGGGAAACACTCTTTACATAAAATATTATTAATATAATGTAAATAGTGAATTATTTTATTAAATAAAAATATAATTATAAGAATTCTAAGGAGTTTATGTATTGTATACTCTCTACCACATATATAATTGCAAAATATTTACACATATTTGTGTCCAATAAATTTATGATTTTTTAAAAATTCGTAAAGGGAATACCTGATATATCTATAACGACACACTTCATTTAAATATTTTTGAATATATTTTATGAATTAAAGCAGCCGTTTAATTATATATAGGAATCCACATTGGAAAAAAATAGAGATTTCAATCTATTTAACTTATAAATATTATAATGCCTTCGACAAAATATTTCTATTTACAATATTTTTTATATCGAATTTACCTAATCAAATTTTGCGAAAGGAAACAAACTAAATTGTACTAAATAACAAAAATGATCGTATGTCATTCTCAAAATATATCAATAATTTATATTAATGTATATTTATTATATATTATGTTATATATAACAGCTCTCTCTCATATATTTTAAGCTTTAAAATATATTTTTTTCTCTAGGAACAATGGGGAGAATGAATATATATCTAATCTTAATTAACCCTAAACAAAGGACAAAATGATTTTATTCGTAATTTATAAAAGCCAAAAAAGGAAATTCATTACATCCCGTGTGTCAATATTCGAACTTATTTAATCCATTGGCAGACAATCGATTCTCCAGCCGATAACCGGAGCCAAGAAAAAAGTCGCTTTACTAAACCTCCAGTTCTATTGTTGGAGTTAATCTAAGCAGAATTTACTTCCTTTTGTTAGAGGGAGAATTGACCGAAATATGGTGTAGCTGGACTGTAACTCAAATTTTGAAAGCAGAACTTTTCTAGAATGTAATCTTCTAACTTGTGTTATTTTCTGTCGAGCTCTTTCCTTTATTACCCAGTTGAACACGTATACCTCTTTTATTGAATAGAATTTCTTCTCTAGGGTTATAGAGCTTATATATTATTATTAAATTTAAAATTATCGAATCAATATATAATTTTAAATTTGAAGGTATTATATTGACTTATATAGAATATTTATTCATGAAAGAAACATGACTTTAAGCTTTTTGATTATTTCAAACAAAGATTTTTCTTGGAGAAGGTAGAGTTTCTTTGTTAGAATCGGACTTTATTTTACCTCTCTTGTGTGAGTCTTAAAAATATTATAACCATTCAAAAGATTGATCCTAAACTATCACATATATGTCTTAAATGTACCTCAATTTACTTAAAATGTTTCATCTATAGAAAGTATTGTATTATATCAGTGTCGGGCAACCTTTTTCGAGTTGCGGCGCATTTAAGCTTAATTTCTTATTTTCGCGGCGCACCTGTGGTTCTCACTATAAATTTCCTCGTAGGTAATTAAAATACAACAATAAATACTAGTAAAAATTTAAACATATATATCACATTTTATTAATTTTCAATATTAAATTAACATAATCAATGCGAGCATTGCGATTGTTTTTGAGAGCATATCAAATCAATACGGGGATCTACTTGTGAAAGACAAACGCGCATCTCCTCATCTATCATTTGAAGTCTTTCGCGCTTCTTAGACTTCATTTCTGTGAGTGTTGAAAACCTTGCTCACACAGGTAGGAACTTCCAAATGGCAACAATGATTCGATGGCCGCATTACTAAGTTTAGGAAATTTGGAGTTTAAGCACAACCAAAACTCAGATAGCTCCTTTTCAGTGAATAGTCTTTTGAAAACTAAATCGTTTTTTAAATCAATTAAGTTTTCTTGCATTTCTTCTTCCAGATGTTGAATTTCACAGTGCATAAATGGGTTAACTACCCATTCCATCTTTTCAACGTCCAAGTAAGGAAAATATTTATCAAAAGAAGCGGATAGTAATGTCAAAGTTTCTTCGACTTCTTTTTTGATAATAGATTTTGATGGATTCTCTTGAACCATCGGAAAAGATGCAAAGTTTTCTTTAGCAATGTTTAAATTCCATAAACTGAGTTTTTCCTTAAACGCTTTCAACTTGGTGGAGATAGTGATAATGTTCTCTTGAGCACCTTGCAAATTTAAATTAAGGCTGTTTAATTTGTCGAAAATATCACCCAAAAATGAAACTCGTAACCACCAAACATCACTCATCATGAAAGGAAAATTAATCTCTTCGTTATCAATGAATGCCATTATTTCATTTTTCATTGAAATAAATCAATTTAAAACTTTGCCTTTCGACAACCATCTGACTTCAGTATGAAGCAATAAATTTTTATAATCGGAATCCATTGCTTCACAAAATGTTGAAAATATTCTCGATCGAAGAGCATTTGATTTGATGTAATTGACTACTTTGACAACTTCATCTAGAGTTGTGACAAGGATGGGAGGAACCGACTTTGACACTAACATTTCTCTATGAATCATACAGTGAACAAATTTGATATTTGGATTTTTTTTTATGACATGTGCTATCAATCCCTTTCTTGAACCTTTCATAGCTGGAGCTCCATCCGTACAGACGCTAACACAATTTTCCCATCTCAAGTTATACTTCATAACATTTTCATCAACTAATTCAAAAATGTCCGCACCAGTCGTTCTTTGTTTTAATTCTTTACAAAAAAAGTAGTTATTCACAATTTTTCCTGTATCGACGAACCTCAAAAATGCCAGCAATTGAGCTTTATTACTAATATCTGTGGTTTCATCAAGCTGTATAGCCCATTTTGTTGATGAATCATTAAAAGATTGTTTTATTTGCAACTCAATATCTTCTGACATATCTTCCATTCTTCTCGCAATAGTTTTTGATGATAGTGGAATTTTCGTAACCTTCTCCATAGCATCATTCGTTAACATACATCCAGCCACAATTTTTAAAGCAGGCAAGATAATTTCCTCTGCTTCCGCGTGAGCTTTCTTCTTTCGAGCGATGAGTTGAGCTATCATGTAACTAGCTGTTTGAGCTTCATCTGAGGTGGTCATAAATTTCTTGAATTTTTTTGATTGCTTTTGAAAACTTGATCGTATATTTTCAAAGTAGCTTATTGGATTGTTCATCTGCTCCCGATGATTTGTCTCAATATGTCGAAGTAGTTTACTTGGCACCATTGTTTCGTTGCTGAGGGTTTTTTGGAAAATTAAGCAAAACGGCAGTGATGGATCATTAACAGATGGTATAAATCCATATTTGAGATAATCTTCAACGTATTTCCTCTTATTTCCAGTTGATTTTACTATTTTCTTATCTTCTTTATTTTCGTTTTGATTTTGTTTATCACTGGCACCTTCTCTAATTAGAAATCTCTCCATCTAGTTTTGAGAGAATTTAGAAAAAAAAAAAAACACACACACAAATATAATAATAAAATGTTTAAATAAGGTTACCTTGAGTTAAAAGTGAGTGAGAATTTCGTAACAAAAATATTTTTTTCCTTTTTTAACCAACAGATTTTACGGTGTACAAAACTTATTGTGTGAATGTGTGTGTGTTTTACAACATGCAAAAAAATGAAGAATTACTACAGCAATACTTTGACGAAAACTCCGAATAAATTTTTTAAATAAATTTATAATTTTTTTTGTTTTCTTTTTTTTTAAGCTTTGTAGCTTTGAGTCTCTATTAATAAACAGCTGTGACAAAGATTGTAAATGACGGTTAAGTTTGGTCATATTATTTTAAAAATTAGGTATTTTCCCCCGCAGTATGTATTCAACTTTATTAAATAAAGTTGTTTTCGCGGATTGTTTTTTTTTTAACTTATGATTTTAAATAGGTACGTACCTATTTGCATTTTTATTTTTTAATAATGGCACGTGCCAGTTATGTACGTCAAGATTATGTACATACGTTATATGAAATATAAAATTATGCAAACTGTTGTAATTATAATACCAAAATAAGTTTTATATAAAATGAAATTTGCTTTTTTAAATTTCATTTTTTATATGAAAATTTTTGAAAAAATTATTAAAATTGAATAAAAATTATAAAAAATATTTTTTGAAACATTATTTTTTAATTTAACCAAAAGTTCTAAATACCTACAAAAATGTTCGCGGCACACCTAGAATTCTTCGCGGCACACCAGTGTGCCACGGCACACCGGTTGCCCGACACTGTATTATATCATAATACAAAATATCAAATATTATTATCAGCAGATTATTTATTTATAATATATTCTTAACTAGAGTATTTCTGGTATTACTATACTACTATATAAATTTTTCTTCCTAAATATGTCTTCCGTTATTTCGACAACTTGGTATTTGGGTGGAGATGCTGGATAGACTAGGGAAGATTTAAAATGAAGATAACAGAGGAGATCTTGAGGCCATGAAGAATGTGACCTACATTTTCAGCAATTGACATCATTTTCCACCGCCATGTCAAATTCACGACTTTCCTCCAAATATATGACGTTCATGGATGCTACAACGGAAATGTCATTCTTCACGCCTCAAAATAAACGTCTTTCAAGACTCCGAGGAGATCCATGATAAGAAAAAGCCAGATACTTGTCAATAGCAATAAAGCTTTGAAGGCTGTAAGTCACATCTCTAGGGACCTAGTTATGTCACAGAATATATATAAATTATTCAACTGAAAAGAGTAACTTTGATATTTTTACCCAGAGCACAATTTCCTTATAATTTCTATAATTTTATGTTAATATATTTTTATTGTCTTGATCAAATTACATTTCATTGTCATCTTTAATTATTTTTTCCATTTTACATGGTAATATTATTATTTCGGAGTATTTTCAAATAATCTACTATTGTTCATAATAATTGTATAAACTTGGAAATATAATAAAATTTAAAAAATATTTTCAGAGAGAGAAATATGAATAATTGTAAATATTTCTTCATAGAAATTATAGTCTCTTTCTCTCCCTCTCTACATTTATATATATTTAAAATAAAGGCATATTTTGGATCAATAAATTTATTAAAATTCATTATTTCGACGAGGCTGTTCGCCTATTTTCTTCACGGAAAAATTCAAAAACCTTCTAAGCTTATTATCCGCGTCGAAATATTGAATTTTAATAAATTTATTGATCCAAAATATGCCTTTATTTTAAATATTATAAATGGACTGCTCTATATTTAACAATATATATATATAATATTTATATTTTAATTAAATTTATTCCCCTTATATGTTTAAAATATATGACATTATAATTTCTCGGAAATATATTTATATACGTATATTTAATTTATATTACGTTACACTATTATTTAATTGCAAAGACATATATTAATTCAAAATATCATTTAATCAATTTTGATTCAATATATGCTTTTTTAATTAAAGATTTAATTATGGGTTGCTCTATTTTCAGAAATATACG
>CP092886.1:151446685-151531443 GCA_030710605.1 Cordylochernes scorpioides
TAATGGAGAGAACAATGAAGGCGATTATATCGTTGAAGGTATTATTGATGTATCGTTCTAAAGAGAAATGTGAGACGGAAACCTACCTCGTAATGACAACCTGCTAATTACCTTTCTTAATTATCATCATCAGAACTAATGAGGACATTTATTTTAATATTTCTACTCTCATATTTTCTTTTATATAAATCACATCTATAATTATAAAGCTGTATTATATTGTATAACCTATTAATATTTTAACGTTCTATAAAATTAAAGTATCAACTAAAATGTTGTTTCAATGAATTTTTGAGGGGAGATTTGCCCTTTTAGGTAAATGACTACTATCCTCCGAACAATATTGTATTGTATTATAGTGATACTTGTTAACAACTAATATTAAAAAAGGAATTCATAATGTATATTTATTTATATAAAAATAGACACTTCGGCCAGTTAGAGTTTTTTATTTTCTCAACGTTTCAACAAAAATCTTTTGTCTTCGTCAGGAGAAGTAAATAAAAATAAACATTTGGCAAGGCGTTAAAAATTGTTCTGAGGTTTGCAAGGGCGTTCTCACGTGATTCTTCGAATTTAGTACAACATCTAAAGCGCGAGTCAAAAACAAATATTAAACTCGTCAAAGACTATGATCTTGGAAATAAAAATATATAATAATAAAATTATAACAAATTAAGTAAAAATAAATAAATAAAGTAATATAATAATAATCACAAAGATTATTATATAGATTTATAACTATTATGTTCAATTTTTTATCTAGCTTATTAACTACTTTTTAAATTTAAAAATGAAGCATATTGTTGCGGAATATCTTCAAAAGTATTTATAGTTCTTTTCCCAAATTCTCGTGATACCCATCCCTCTAAAAATAATCTTTCCTTTTTAAATTTTATATTCCTATGAAATATCTCAATATCATTCCAATCTGGCCTATGTCCTGAAAATAATGCATGTTCCCCAATTTTGCTTAACGCCCTTCTCCCCAATAAACCCTGTTGGTGTTCCTTAATTCTGGTCTCTAAATTTCGGCCGGTTTCTCCTACATAAATTTTGTCACATTCTGTGCATTTAATCCCATAAATTACGTTATTTGGTTTTGATGTGCCTATGTTATCCTTCATTATGTTATTTCTAGTTAAAAATTCCCTTTTTGTCCCAGTACTATACCAAATATTATATTTACATTTTTTCAAAATTCTAGATATTTCGTTATCCACTTCTCTAATATAAGGAATTATTATATTATTGTAACCTTCTGTAGTTCTATTCAAATTTGGCCTATCTATTTCATATCTTCTAATCCATTTATTTATGAAGCCAACTGGATATTCGGATTGTTTTAACTCCGCTCTAATTTTCTTTATCTCTTTTTTATAAATGTCTTGGTCTGTACATACCTGTTTGGCTCTTTGTACAAGAGATTTTATCACCTGCCTTTTGTGTAATATAGGATTGTTAGAATTAAAATTTAGATGTATCCCACAGTCTGTTGGCTTTCTGTAAACGCTGGTTAGAATAGATCCATCTTCTTTACGGCTTAATCCTACATCTAAGAATGGTAAAAATCCTTCTTTTTCTGTAAAAAATTGGATCACTGCGAAAACATCATCTATATACCGTCCCCATATCTTTATTCCCTCTATTAAAATTGCCTTTCTATCTATTGATGCCATTACAATGTCAGCTATGATCATACTGGTAGGGCAACCCATAGCAGTACCGTCTTTTTGTCTGTAGAATTTAGCCCCAAAACAGAAAAAGAAGGATTTTTACCATTCTTAGATGTAGGATTAAGCCGTAAAGAAGATGGATCTATTCTAACCAGCGTTTACAGAAAGCCAACAGACTGTGGGATACATCTAAATTTTAATTCTAACAATCCTATATTACACAAAAGGCAGGTGATAAAATCTCTTGTACAAAGAGCCAAACAGGTATGTACAGACCAAGACATTTATAAAAAAGAGATAAAGAAAATTAGAGCGGAGTTAAAACAATCCGAATATCCAGTTGGCTTCATAAATAAATGGATTAGAAGATATGAAATAGATAGGCCAAATTTGAATAGAACTACAGAAGGTTACAATAATATAATAATTCCTTATATTAGAGAAGTGGATAACGAAATATCTACAATTTTGAAAAAATGTAAATATAATATTTGGTATAGTACTGGGACAAAAAGGGAATTTTTAACTAGAAATAACATAATGAAGGATACCATAGGCACATCAAAACCAAATAACGTAATTTATGGGATTAAATGCACAGAATGTGACAAAATTTATGTAGGAGAAACCGGCCGAAATTTAGAGACCAGAATTAAGGAACACCAACAGGGTTTATTGGGGAGAAGGGCGTTAAGCAAAATTGGGGAACATGCATTATTTTCAGGACATAGGCCAGATTGGAATGATATTGAGATATTTCATAGGAATATAAAATTTAAAAAGGAAAGATTATTTTTAGAGGGATGGGTATCACGAGAATTTGGGAAAAGAACTATAAATACTTTTGAAGATATTCCGCAACAATATGCTTCATTTTTAAATTTAAAAAGTAGTTAATAAGCTAGATAAAAAATTGAACATAATAGTTATAAATCTATATAATAATCTTTGTGATTATTATTATATTACTTTATTTATTTATTTTTACTTAATTTGTTATAATTTTATTATTATATATTTTTATTTCCAAGATCATAGTCTTTGACGAGTTTAATATTTGTTTTTGACTCGCGCTTTAGATGTTGTACTAAATTCGAAGAATCACGTGAGAACGCCCTTGCAAACCTCAGAACAATTTTCAACGCCTTGCCAAATGTTTATTTTTATTTACTTCTCCTGACGAAGACAAAAGATTTTTGTTGAAACGTTGAGAAAATAAAAAACTCCAACTGGCCGAAGTGTCTATTTTTATATAAATATGAATGCCGGCCAGGCAACCGCTATCTTTTCGATAATGTATATTTAAATATATTTATTTGAAAAAGGTTATTTAGAACCTCTTTCAAATAATTACTAGGTAACTATTGCTCACATAAATATATATATAATAACAAATTATAAATTATAGATAAAATCCTTAGAATAGAAATCGTTATAAGTTATCATATATACATATCTCTGCTCTTACTTAATTTACTTATCTATTCTAAATGATATATTAATTTCTGAAATCATATATTTCGTTAATGCGCTATATAAGAATAGAATTTCTAGCATATATATTTATGACTGCGGCGTATAATTATAAAGCTATACAACCAGTTTAACCGCATAAGTTTCTTTTTATTTATGAAAAATCATTTTTAATTTCAAAGAGAAATTAAACTTTTATTTTTCCGTTCGCCATTACTCTTCATATTTTTCACCCTCCATACGTCATCCATCATATATAGACCATCACTCTTCATATATTCAACCTCTTCATACGTCATCCAAAAGTTAGAAGTATTAAATTATTTCTCTTTGAAATTAAAAATGATTTTTCATAAATAAAAAGAAACTTATGCGGTTAAACTGGTTGTATAGCTTTATATATATTTTTATATATTTTTTTAAAATAAGTGTTTCTATTATATATAAATTGTATATATATTTCTATATATGTTTGTGTGTGTAATGTATAAATATATATTGAATATATCAGAATATTGAAACAATTGGTAGGGAATGAGTAGAATATCCTCTCTCTTCACTACATATATCATTATTATAATTTGCATTAATTTACGTACTTATTGAGGGGTAGAGAGAATATATACATACATACACGCAATTAATATCATACATAATTAGATATATTCCCAATATATAATATTCTAAATTGATTACTTATTGTCTAGACTATTGTGATTTAATTACAAACTAATCAGGACGGTAATTCCAATAATGCCCGGTGATTAAAATACCTGTGTCCACTGGAATGTAATAAACGTTCATTAATAATCCATTTACATCATTCTCGTTAGTCGTTTGCGTGGAATCTGCTCTAACCTTTGTCTGAGGAAGGTCTATAAAAGGTAGGTATATATTTAGACCATTCTCAAATAAATTTTAAATTATTTAAGAAATCTGCTCAATTTTTATTTACTACTTCTATTTTGCATACAGATAGCTGATATCTTAGATGTGTTACTACTCTTGCCCATTATATCCATAATAAGCAGACGTAATGGTAAAAAAATATTTCCTTATTTCTGTATAGCAAAAGTTGAACCTTAACATACATACCACATTACATATATATTTAGATAAAATATATTTTAGTTTTAAAATATAAGTGAATTATTTTATATATATATATATATACCTTTTCATCCAATGGTAAATTTACAAATTATAAAGAAAATTAAAAATTGTTTTTCTCTAATTGCACAACGTGGTTTGATTTACAAATTATATATTATTAGGGAATTGAAAGTTAAGTTACAATACATAATACGCTTAATGAAGCAAGCATTTAACGCGAACGGAAACAGGCTAATTCAATGTTTAGTTGATTTTTCTTCCACCAGATGGCGCTCTACTTTCGGTAAAGCAAATGTGCTCCTGGTCAGGATATGCCATTTAATATATATATATATACTAGACGAATGGCCCGGGCAACGCCCGGGTTTTGCCCGAGTGCGTGTATATTTTAAAAACGTTTTAATTCAAATACTATTCGTTACAATTATAAATTGGCGCCGTGGATGTCTCTCTTGTGAAACGTCCCGCCCCAAACTGTGTGTGTCTTGAAAATATAAAAATAAAAATGTGAATTTTCATAAAGATTTCATCATGTCGAGTTTTTTTTTTTGCATTTCACCTACTAAATCGATAGTGATAATTACATTTGCAACATGAAATTAGGTATATTGACTAAATAGAAAACTGCATAGTAATAAAGATCATTTTTTAAAGGCACCATATCGTTTTTTTTCAATAAAATCGAAACAAAAATTAACGATAAATAACGATAATTGCCTTAAAAAGAAATTGCCTTAAAAAAAAAAGAAACATTCGCGGTGATTTTGTCTTGCATTCGTTTATACAATTATTATATACGAATGACCCGGGCAACGCCCGGGTTTTACCCGATTAAATGCTTTTATTCAAATACTATTCGTTACAATTATAAATTGGCGCCGTGGATGTCATTCTTGTATAATATATAAATGAGTTTTAAAAATTGTAAAACAAAAAAAAAAATGCATCGGCCGGGAATCGAACCCGGGCCGCCCGCGTGGCAGGCGAGCATTCTACCACTGAACCACCGATGGTTATGAAAATTCCCATCCGTGAGCTTCAGACAAACAAACAGACAGAATAAGGCAAATATATAAGTAGATTTACTCTTCATTGTTGGCTTTTTATCTTACATTTATTCTTCATTGTTGGCTTTTTATATTACATTTACTCTTCATTGTTGGCTTTTTATCTTTCATTCATTCTTCATTGTTGGCTTTTTATATCATATTTACTCTTCATTGTTGGCTTTTTATCTTACATTCATTCTTCATTTTTGGCTTTTTATATTACATTTACTCTTTATTGTTGGCTTTTATCTTACATTCATTCTTCATTGTTGGCTTTTTATATCATATTTACTCTTCATTGTTGGCTTTTTATCTTACATTCATTCTTCATTGTTGGCTTTTTTATATTATACTAATGATGATGCGCGCGCATCCGAGACAGAACCGGCCGGCCCATGACTGTCGTGACTATATATGTTGATATTCCAAATTGTACCTTATCAGTAGATTTGGTCTTATTACCTTCTAATCTATAATCCAAATTATTTGGATAATGATAATGATCATAATGATTATGCGCGCGCATCCGTGACAGAACCGGCCGGCCGGCCGGCCCGCCCGCCCGCCCATGACGGTCGTGACTATATATGTTGATATATATATTAATAAGCCCAAATAAATAAGCCAAACGTGACGTTTCAGTAAGAGCAGTGTACGTGATGATATGCATACTAAGTATTCTAGCTGATTGTGGTAAAATGCCATTACCGTGAAACGTGCCGTATAGTTTACTTATTTGAACTTTTTACTTGACTTATGGAATATTAGCGATAATTATTATTGTGTAAAACATATAAGTAAATATTTATGTATATAGATGATAAATCGCCTAAAAATATGAACATATATATCTAATATATAATATATACATACTTGCATGATATATCAAAGCCATAAGTTTATTAACCTTTTCCAACACTTTGTAATAATAAAAACTCACTAGTGGTTTATCCTTTGATAAAATCGCGATTTTTGTATTATATATTTTTAAAATTATTTCTATATAATAATGAAAAAGAGAGATGAATAAGAGTTAGAGAGACCGAAAATTTTATTTAGAATATTTTAAATATATCAAATGATATTTTATATTTACTCATATAATTTTCAAATTTATTTACAATGAAATAATATACACTCTTTTATATTTAAAAAAGAAGCATATATTGGATTTCTAGTTATTTTATTGTTCCAATATTTCGAGGGGCAACTCGCCTCTCTTTATCGAGGATGTTTGTGTTTTTCACTAGAACATGCGAGCTCGCGTACACCCCTCTCGTTCTACAAGGCAAATTTATATATTATAGAAATTAATATTCTTAATTTTGAAGATAGTTTTTTAAAATTATTTTCTTAAATGGAAGTAGAAAAATGTTGGGGAAGGCGTTACTAAGTCTTAGTGAACATACCCGCAATTCTACTGATATAGATGATTTTTGTGATTTATGATTTATTTATATATGGGTATTTTTAATAAAATGAGATAGAAAGATAATTTATGTTTGATATAAACTCAAAAAATAATTTTCAATTAAATAAACCATAACTATAATGTCAAATTATTAGGGAGGCTTGGCTTCTATTTTAATTCCAGTAGTAAGGGTATCAAGCGTTTTTTTTTTGTGAAAGAATAAAATAGAGAAAGTGATAAAATTGTTTTTTAATTGTTTATAAATAGCGCGATATATTAACTTATGTTTAAATGGAAGAATGTATATGTATTAGATATATAATCGTGAAGGAAAAACACTGAAACAATAAAATACTAATATTGTGTCCAAATTACTTCATACCGGGTGCAATAAATTCCCCATACGATGGCTATAATAAAAGTGTCAACGTGGAATTTGGGCACATCTTGAGATTATTAAATTTACATTTTATTCTCTTAAGTTACATTTCAATTTACATTTTTTGGGGAATTTATTCTTTTTGTGTGATTGCGCAACCTATTTAGGAATGTTTATTTAATATGAGAAGGCTTCCTTCCCGAATGTTCAAGGATAAAATTAAATAAAAAAATTACGCTTATCCCAAATGAGCTCACACTGAATTATTAAAGACTAATAAACGATGTCACGCGAGAGATGTGAACACTTAATCTCCAGTCGAATTACTTCTGAATATTTTATAATCTTGCCCCAAATAATTTTTATTCTTCCATGTTGACATTTGTTATATTTATTTCTCTCTCCTCAATACATATTTAATTGAATATTTAAGTCATTTGCATATTTAAGAGAATATAATTTGTATAATCTATTCATTTACTTCATAATGGATATGCAAACATATAAAATGTATATAAAACAAAATTTATTATTTTCAACTTTTTTTTAATATATGAGCACACAAAAACACACAAGAACGTGTTATTCTATTACATTTATGTGAAAAAACTAATGAAAATGATGTATAACGAGTCCTTACAGGACGGATATGTCCTAATAAAGCAGTTGTTGTTATTGTGAAAAACTTTGTTTATCTTCATATATGTCTTTAGCCATTAAATTAAAAATCGTAGCACACACATTAAATGATTTAAATTTGTTTATTACACCAATTTTAAATTTATCAAATTCATATTTATTAAATGAATTTTATATAAATTTATGTTACATTTTTACAAAATTTATATAAAAGTATAAACCTCTCTGCATAACCTAGGGATAAAATATTTATATAATACTCAATTCCAATGTCTCATTTTACAGAGTCAATTGTTTCTTTTCACCCCTATATTATATATATGATTTGAATTTAAAATATACATTTTATTGTTATAGTTTATACAAAAATGTAATGCCTTGACAAAGTTTGGCGTTCAGCCAACCGAAATATTGGCAAATATTTATTTTATTCGATCAAATATATGCCATTTTATTATCTTAAAGTAAAGTATAGTATGAAATGTATAGTATAATATAGTATAGTATGGAATTTATAGAAACTACAAACTTTGAACTCTTAATTTTACCTGTACACTAGGTAAGTGGTTTAATAAATTTGTAAAGGGCAATATTTTTTAATAAAGGTTTCCCATGGAAACGGTAGAAGAATGGAATTTTAGAAGAATGGAATGTTAATACGAGGAATATAAAAGAACTAAAACCATCGGGAAACCAGAACTGGGCGCGGAGATGGTGCTTACCTGTAGAGCTGGAATAGCGGCACGTACCTACAGCCAGGCACGTTTGCATTTCTAAATAAGTCGCGGGGGAACGTGATGTAATTTTCAAAGTTCGCGAGGACTTGATTGCAAACGATTAATGTTGCGAACTGCGGGCACATCATTTCTAGAGACCACTAGGTGCAACAGAATTAATAATTCATCAGGAATTTTCCTTTTAATCCCTTGCACCTAATTCTTTATTTACGTGCAAATGACCAAACTGAAGCACGAACATTTTGGAACCCAAGATAATTGGCCGTAAAGCAGAATTGAAAATAGTAACGCGCAATTTATGAGTAAATATTTTTAAAAATACGTTTACTTATAACTAAAATAGAAACACGATTAAAGAGTAATATCTAAAAAAATTTTCACAAGGATAAAATTTATAATAATTATTTTCAGTGAATTTTAGAAATAAAATATGAAATATATATATATATTCATATTAAGTCTTTTTTTTTGTAGAATAATATTTAATTTCTTTATGCTTATATATATATTTTTCAAATTAGTTAGAAAATTGAATATTTATTTTATAAAATTAGATACATAAAACCATTAGTCCTTTGAAATTGTAAGTGAAATATATATAGAGACACTATTAAATTAAGATGAGCAATTTGTACCCAGTATCAAGAGCCTTTGTATCAAGAATATATAAAAATATATTTAGGTTTAAATTTGTTTTCATTATAAGACTAACATATATAACACATATATAATTAATCAGGTACAAATAAAGACAGGGAAGATACTTCCCATAGAGTTCGAAAATAATGGATTTTGTTCTTAAATACTTAATGAGCAAACTTTCCTTTCTATTCAAAGTTTATTCACAAAATACGTTAAATTACGATCTGTTCCATAAATATTCGAAACCGTCACTTAAAGGAAAATGAGGAATTATTCTAAAAGACGGACTATAGACAGAGGCTATTTATCTTATCAGGAGGTAAATTAAGCTGTCAGTTGAGTTAATCTGATGAGCCAACCTAATCACGCCTAAATTTTGGGCGCTTTTACAACAATTTCTCTTAATCCCACTGATTCGCAAGCTCTATAATGAAGTCGGGATTAGGCCTGGATTGTCAGGACTTTGCTAACTCTTAACTAACTGGATTAGTTCTAATGCTATTGTTGTCCTATTGTAAATGAATTCCTAGAAGATAGCTGCATCCTTTAAAATGTGTTAATTAAATAATTAGAGAGAAAACCCTTTTTTTCTCTTCAAATTTACCCGCTTTATGTGATCCTAAATTACTTCGTACTCTGTAGGGTGTTTCTTCTATCAGAATATGGAGATAATTCTGACAGGTTCATTATTCACTGGCACTTTGATTAAATTGAAGTTTCATAGGTTTTTCATATATTTAAATAAATAAATTTATATCTGTGTGACATATTATTATATTATATTTTAGAATTTTTTTAATTAATTTATATTTTGATTAAAAAGGTAATACATTTTTCAGACATGATAGAATTTTGTACTAAAATATCACCTCATATGAAAACAAAAAATTGTATATCAATATGTAGCCAGACCTCTGAAAGAATCCGAAACAAATAAAATCTCTTCCGTTAGAAAATCGCCCATAACAGCGAGATATCCTATGGGCTGGTGGCTACGAGGTCTCTAGGGGACTAGCGCCTCTAAGATTACATGCCAGTATCACATGTGTTCGAGATTACCTCTCCATGAGATCACATTTCTCTATTCCTTCCTCCTTTTTATAGAAATCTTCCTGATATATGTAGGTGCTAGGTGCTATATAGGGGCCTTTGTGTGTGTGTATTACACCACGAAAATATTTATATTTTGTTATAATATTATTTTTTGTCAATATGCCTTCATTGACATATAATATACATTGAAATTTATAAATATAATATGAATAAAGTTATGTAAATCTACCTTTTTCTATTTGCATGTTTTAGATGATAAAATCATATAATAGATTTTTTAAACATTATATTTAAATGCCTTCATTATCTAAAAGTTTAATCATGGATTGCTATATTTTTCTAAAATAAATTAAAATACAAATATGGTATTATGAAAATATATTATAATTATTATAGAGATTCAAAATTACTAATGTTGAAGTATTTTATGAATATTTACACATACGCATGCATTCTCTAAACATATTTGTAATTTAAGCGTACTATGAAATAGTTGATGAGAGATTTTCTGATATCATAATGTACTGCCCTTATATCCAGTTTGAAAGCCGTAAAAGAACAAGAGTTGTTATTATCTCCAAGTCCATTTGGAAGGTTTGGACTAAAGGTTAAATGGATTATCCCAATAAATATTCTAAAATTTAAATAATATATCAATATCCGAGTTTTATTCTACAAATTATCATACGTATTATAAATATTTTGAGAAATAACCCGAATTAGAGAAGCTATTTTAAAGCTTTATGTAATTACAAAACCATATATATATCAGTAATTGTTATAATATTCGTTAATAAAGTAGGAGAGATTCCATCGCTGAGAATAAAAGTGTAAATATTACCTTTTCTTATAACTATTGACTAACAATCAATAAAGGTATTTTGAATTGTCAAATTGCAGGTACATATAACGTATTCAGCGTTCCTGACCTTCTCTATCAATTTTTAAACTAGTTAGACCTTCAATCGACCATAATGTTCTAACATGAAATGTTTAAATGTTGTAAAAGCTCATATTCGGTGTGGGAAAAGGTTTTCAATAAATATTGGTATAATAATTCATCTAAGATATATTTTATTTTATCAATATATTTTATTTTATCAATATATTTTTTTTAATTGATAAAACACTTAATCGGGTTTCCTTTATGTTAGAATGATTTTTATTATTGGAGAAGAAGCTAAACATATAAATCACAATCATATTATGACTCTAGACGCAGTTATATCTTCGAAGTCGTTTGGCATTCTGAGTTCCTAGCAATGTCCTAGTTTATAGGTTACTTAGAGAAAGAGAATTGGCTTCCCGGGAGTTGGAATATTGAGCGTCCAGGAAACGGATGTTCCAAGATAATGGGTTGTTTTGAATGCATCTCCCTTCCATTATCTCTTGTTTGATTACTGGCTCCACAGTTGACTTCCTTCTGAGATTGTTGGCTGAGTGACAGTTAATTTTCTATTCGGAGTTTTTATAGTTCTCATCTATCCAAATGTCCTTCAATAAATTAAGAATGTCATTCTAGACTATATGAAAAGAAAGCACATATTAGACTGAAATTTAAGATAATACAATTTTTCACCGCGATATATTATGATAAAGAGATTTAAAAACCTTTTGGTAATAGGTCTGTTCGTTAAGAAACCTTGAAATTAAATTCCCTCAGAATTAAATATGAAAATATTCAATTTAATTATTTCTGTTTAAAGGTGAGAGCTAGAAAACCAGCGTTTTTATAAAAAAAAAAAAACACCTCTCTATCAGGAACATTTTTATCATCTTTCATTTATAGAAGGTTGAAATTATTTAAAAATTTCAAACACATAATATCAAGATTAAACGTATGTTCATCTGTGTCCTATATATAGGTTTAATTTTTTTTCAAACGTGAAGTTGGCGTATAGAAAATAAAGAATTTGGTTTGTAGGAGCCCGTTTTGGTTCACGAATATAACCCTATAACTACTTTACATTATATATATATATTGTTAATGAGATGGTAGCCTATAAAATAATAAGTGTGATTCCTACATTCACTAGATATTAAATAGTCTATATACAATCGAGAATGATATGGCAATAATGTTAGAAATTTTCATTTTTCATCATTTGCAATGAATTATACAATTGGAATTATCAATATATCTGGCAAATCTATTTTTGACTTTGAAGGTATTTGCTGTTACAGATTGTGTGATATTTAACTTTCGTTATCTTTCCTGGATACTAATGGTATGAAAGTCATCTCTCCTTTTTAATTGAGAAAATGGAAAAAAGAGCTCATATTTGCTCTATCATTTTCAAAAATTCAATTTGAAAAAAGTTCAAATGTATTTTTTTCTACACAAACAACACCATTAATGTAGGATAAGGTTACCAATTAATAAAAAAAAATAATAAGAAACTTGCCCCTTTTACCTATTATAATAATAATAGAGGAAAATATAGTAATTCTTATATAATTGTGATATGAGATCATTATGTATATATACGTATTTATATCTCTGAAATATGGTCGCGCGCCTCTCTTAAAAAAACTTATATCTCAGTTTGTTGAATATTATTTAATATTCTTTATCCAAAATATATAACACGTTTTTCTTATCAAATTTATTACTCTATTTAATAAGATTGAGTATGAAAATACGCATGTGTTTTTAATGAGAATTCTTTATTTTTTTAGGGAGAGTAAGCTTAAAATCTGAGAGCTAGAGAGAAAATATATTATGGTTAAATTAATTGATAATTTATAGAGTGTAGGAGGTGCGTATTTCATGAAATTGCTTCTGATTTATGGCCCAAATTGGGCTCTTATTAATCATTATCGGATCCCGCCTCTAATTAAAGTAACACATCGATCTCCTGACTCGCCCAGCCGCCGCAAAAATGGGGTGATTTATGTGATGGTGTTCATTTACTGATATATGTACGTACATCCCTCGTCTGCCGAGAGCTCTCTCTAGACCTGCCTCTCGGCCTTTTGGATAATGTCAGAAGTGTCTAGACCTTGTATAGGCCTATTGGGTAATATCCAAGTGTCTAGACCAACTTCTCGGCATTCCGGATAATAACAAAGTGTCTAGACATACTTTCCGATATTTCGACTAATATCGAAGTGTATAGACAAATCTCTCGGCTTTTCGACTAATATCGAAGTGTCTAGACCAACATCTCGGCTTTTCGACTAATATCGAAATGTCTAGACCAATTTCTCTGCTTTCGACTAATATCGAAGTGTCTAGACCAACATCTCGGCTTTTCGACTAATATCGAAATGTCTAGACCAATTTCTCTGCTTTCGACTAATATCGAAGTGTCTAGACCAACATCTCGGCTTTTCGTCTAATATCGGAATGTCTAGACCAATTTCTCTGCTTTCGACTAATATCGAAGTGTCTAGACCAATTTCTCTGCTTTCGACTAATATCGAAGTGTCTAAACCAATTTCTCTGCTTTCGACTAATATCGAAGTGTCTAGACCAACTTCTCGGGTGTTTTCTAATATCGAAGTGTCTAGACCGATTTCTCTGCTCTCGACTAATATCGAAGTGTCTAGACCAATTTCACTACTTTCGACTAATATCGAAGTGTCTAGACCAATTTCACTACTTTCGACTAATATCGAAGTGTCTAGACCAATTTCACTACTTTCGACTAATATCGAAGTGTCTAGACCAGGGGTGGCGAACATGCGGCCTTAAGGCCGCATGTGGCCTTTTCTTGCCCAAAATGTGGCCTTTTCATAAATTCAAAATTATAATTTTTGTTTCGCAGTTTTCAATTACTTTCATTATTTAATTGAAAATGTCTAATACGAATGTCATATATATAATATATAATATATTTAATATAGTAAATTTAAGTATTTAAATTTCTAAAAGTAATTCAAGTGTCGTGCTAAAAATGAAGTACATAACTATACCACTATAAACTATTTAATTGCAAAGAAAATTATGTATTTTAATTTTATATATAAATCCC
The DNA here is from genome assembly GCA_030710605.1 of Cordylochernes scorpioides. NCBI lineage: Eukaryota > Metazoa > Arthropoda > Arachnida > Pseudoscorpiones > Chernetidae > Cordylochernes > Cordylochernes scorpioides. Next base: position 151,460,835 of record CP092886.1, read on the forward strand.
TTTAATTAAATCGTACATATATTTTTTTTATATATATGGATACGGCCATCTCAAATATGGTAAAATGAAAATTGGCCTTCTAATATAAAAAGGTTCGCCACCCCTGGTCTAGACCAACTTCTCGGGTGTTGTCTAATATCGAAGTGTCTAGATCAACTTCTCGGCTTTTTGGCTACTAACAAAGTGTCTAGACCAACTTCTCTGGTTTTGTCTAATATCTAAGTGACTTGACGAATTTCTCTGCTTTCGACTAATATCGAAGTGTCTAGACCAACTTATCGGGTTTTCGACTAATATAGAAGTGTCTAGACCAACTTCTCGGGTTTTCGATAGTATCGAAGTGTCTAGACCAACTTCTCGGGTTTTCGATAGTATCGAAGTGTCTAGACCGACTTCTAGGGTTTTGGCTTATATTAAAGTATATAAACCAACTTCCCGGCCTTGTGGCTAATACCAAAGTCTAGAACACCTCAGATTAAAATTTATGCAACCCCGGCGCTAATGTTAGACCACTGTATAAACATTATACTAGCCAAATAGTGGAAGCATAGGACTAAGAAAAAGAAGAGTTAAGAAAGTTCAAAGTTAATAAAATATATAAACGATATAATTAGCATAATTAAATGTGCGAAAGATGGGCTGTATTTTTTCGAAAAAACAGGATTCTTGATCAAAATAAGTGTTTCATTCAAAATTTAATTAAGAGATTTTATTTTCTCTTTTCTATATCTCATGTTTACCCCGTTATTATGTGCGAATCAACGAACAATATTATATAAAATGTTGTAAGTGTAAAGTAGAACTGATATTTTGATTCTAGACATGTGATGAGCATACACTTTGAGTAGTATATGTGCGAATAAAAATGAAATATTAGCAACGAGATTACATTTTTAAAAGCACAGAGAGAGTAGCTTCTAGCTTATACCCTTCTAGAGGTCATCCTATAATTATATGTGAGACATTAGAGAACGTGTATATATGTTTTAAAATATAAAAATATGTTGTGTATATTAACGATAATGTTATTACTCACGATATATCACCTTAAGACCAGTCATCAATCCCTACGTCCCATGATTATCATCGTCATACCATTTCTTGTAGATACTTATCCAAGGATGATTCCTTATTTCAAGTGATCATATAAAAGAGATTACAAATTTTGAAAACATTGTTAATATAATTAAATAATTTAGACAGACAATTCAATATACTGTATTAACACCCCTAGTCAATTGTTACAAAATCAAAGATAAATTAAACAAAGATAATTGTGATTGATTGCAGTTTGGTGATAAAAATATATAAAAACTGTTCTCAGGGAAGGAGGCTTCTTCACCTTGAGAGAGTTCTCCTCCAGGCAAGGACAGGATCAATTTGAACCGCTCTCAGTTCAATATTTATATATAAATAAACAATTTAGATAGAGCTTATAATTAAATTTGAATTTTTGAAAAGTTATACATTTAAAATATAATAAAATATGAGAAAGAGATAAGAACAAATGAGAAAATAGGGTAAACCAGGTTTGGAATAGAATGATGTAACTAAGAAGAATCCTAGGAAAAGGTAATCGCTAAGAAAATGATGCCTCATTTCCTCACCTACCAAAGGATTCTAGTAAGTGGGAAGATCAAATGTGCTGCCGAGACCAAAGTGGTTGTTCAGCCAGGCGAGAATATCAGTGTCAGAGCCTGAACACCTTTCGAGGGAATAAAATGCACCAGATTTATCCTTACCAAATCTGAATCTCTCTTTGTTTTTGAAGCTTCATCTCAACTCGTTTAACCTTTCTTAGATTATTTATTCATTAAATACCGAAAATTTAAAAATTCGATAATTTCGACACAAATTTTTAAAAACAATATATTCGATTATAAAATTAAAATATCTTGTATTATTCTAAAATATAAATTCTCAAATTATGCACTCAACCAAGTAAAGGTAGTTGACCAGGTTCAGAATATTTTCCTAAGACGCTACCTAAATTTACCAAAGTATACTCCGGGCTTTATGCTAAGAATGGAGTGTGGACGAGTATCACAGGGAGTTATTATAACTAAACAGGTCCTGAGATTTTGGGTGAGGATTATGAAAATGGAAGAGAGTAGGTTGCCCCGGGCATGTTTGTCACACCTCTGGACATTACACAGCAATCAAAGGGCTGGTTTAACCTTCGTCGAAAACCTGTCGACCATTTTAGACTCAAACGGTTTTTCGTTCCTGAATGGTTGTCCGGATTACACTGCAATACTGACTGAAATCCCTGCTATAATTCGAATAGCAACCGAACAAAGCATCCAAAACGACATGGAGAAAATTCTAAATACTTCACATTACAGTCACTTCAAATACCTAAATAATTCAATAACAGCAGAACGATATTTATTCACAACTATTCCTCTAGCAATTAAAAGATTTTTTGCACAACTGAGACTCCTTTGGACGATCTTCCCAGAAAATCGTTCAAAGCGCTGGAAGATTGATTTGACTCTAATTTGCGATCTGTGTAAAAACAGAATCCAAGACGAAATCATGCATATAATATTTGAATGCTCTTGCTTAGAGAAACAGAGGAAAGAAATTTTGGGTGACTTACCCTGGTCTCAACCTGACTGCCAACAAATTTGCAGCTGGATGAACACACTGATGGTTGATCAGGGTCTCTCCCTCGGCTTATATAGATTATACAAGGCCGCAGTCAATGTCCGTTGGAGAATGATGGATTCGCCGAATGTCGTGGTTTGCTCGGAGGAGGAAAGCGAAGATTGAATGCGGCTGATTCCACACTAGCCCTCTCAATGATATCTTAACCTTGACATATTCGAAACATTGGTACTTTAATTTAAATATTTAATCATGTACGGTTCCTTTTGCTCTGTATGTTTATATTTTGTATATATGGTTATATTTCTTTTTGTTTGGTTTTTCTTTCTTCTCTCTTTCCTTATTACTTCTTGTATTCTAGTTTTTACTTTTGAAATATCTTCCTTTCCTAAATCCCGTAGAGGGGAATCATATATAGGGCTGGATGCCCCAATAAAAAGGCATAAATTCTATAAATTCTCAAATTATTTATCAATACTACATATACAACCATATGTTGATCGTAAACACATACAATTTAATTGTTAAATCGAATTGAAAATTTCATGACCACTTTTTTCCCACCTGTCTATGAGATTAGTTAATGCGAACTGGTCAGAGAGATACGATGTTATTTTAAATATAAATCTGCTAACAAAATTCTCCTCCAATGGCTCCCCATTATCAATATCATTCGTGTTCTCAAACAAAAATTGAAAAAATAAAAAAAACAGTAAAATTGCTTACAGAAGTAACAATTTTCATTTACACAAAACGTATTCAATGTATATAATGCATTAAAAACACATGATACCATATGATTTTCCATATATATATATATATATTGTTCTTATCTCTTTCCTACATTTTATCGTAGTTTAAATGTATAACTTTTCAATATTCCTAATTTAATTATAAGCTCTATCTATATTGTTTATTTATATATAAACATTGAACTGAGAGCGGTTCAAATTGATCCTGTCCTTGCCTGGAGGAGAACTCTCTCAAGGTAGAGGAGCCTCCCTTCCTGAGAACAGTTTTCTATATATTTTTATCACCAAATTGTAATTAATCACATATTAACGGAATATCCAAATATAAAATATAAATTCCAAAGCATTTCAAAATTTGAAAAATGTTAAAAATATATTTTGATTTTATGAAAAAAGAGCACATCAACATGAATCATTATTATCTTTATAGACATGCCCAACCTCAGATTTATAAACATAAATAAATACTTCATATATAAATCTCTCTCTAAATATTTACATTTATTAATGCATATTTTCCAAAATATTTGTGTGAATATTTATCATTTATCTTTTTTTTTAAATTTATTATATAATAAATTTTATTATTTTTTCGGTCTATTTACATCTCAAATAAATCAATAATATATTTCGAAAAAGTCTAGCGGTTATTTCATACAGTGTATAATATATTTGAATTATATTTTCATATATGATCTATAAGAGAGAGAGAGAGAGAGAGATAACGTATTTAAATGCGAACATTTATAGAGAATTACCAATCAATACACTAAGGTACAACCAAAAAAATCACTAAGTCGTATAACAGCAGTATATAGCCAAGTTAATAGGGGCAATATACAAGGACTTGATTAGAGCCACTGACCCCATCCATATTGAGAACGGCTATATTGCCCTACGCTTTTATAGCCTGGGCTAATCAACGCCGCAAGGTCCTTGGCCGTGAGACGAGGTTCCTTGTGATATAAATCTTTTTATATGGCCTTCGATTATACTAGCAACCTCCTTATTAAATAAATAATATATGTCATTTATTTTTATAATACCTCAAACCTTAACTTTATTAGAGTTATAATTGTTATAATTGTATTTAATATATTGTTGCAATTTTAAGGCGCCCTACATTTATTCAAAATATTGTCAGGAGGACAGAGTTTCCTGGTATTCCCCCTTATCTGGACCGACCGGTCGGGGTAAACAGTGGCGTCACGTGGAAGGAGGATATATCTCAGTTCTCCCCTCTTGCTCTAACGGCTGGGTCGATTTGGCTCATGTAAATAGTAACTCTTATTTTATATTTAAAATCTCTCATATAACTCATTAAATAAATATTTAAAGTAATTCGAAGGCCTAGTTAATTATTTTTCCTCGCGACAATTGTGGTGGAGACGCCGGGTAACGAGACAGTCACCAGACGAAGTCGTCGCCTTCAAGGATTGCAACCAGAGCTATCTACAGTGCTTGCATTTCCCGCTCGGAAGAAAATGGAAAGAGAAGAAAACCGACCATTCTGCCATCGGCGGAGAGATCCCACTGTCTTCTCGGGGGAACGTGGGGAAGATTCGCAGCGTTGGCTGAGCGACTTCCAGCGTGTGGCACGTTACAACAAGTGGGATGACTCCATGTGTCTGGCCAACGTCATCTTCTACCTCACTGGCACAGCGAAGTGCTGGTTCGAAAACTTCGAGGAAATCTTGAATTCGTGGGAGGAATTTAAGATAAAGTTTTGTGAAATATTTGGGAACAAGGAAGACACGGCTAGAAAAGCCGAGAACATTCTTCGAACTAGAGCGCAGACGAGTGGGGAAAACGTCGAGAGCTACATACAAGAAGTCCTCCTTCTTTGTAAACAGAGCAACCCCAGAATGTCGGAAGGAGAAAAGGTGAGCCACCTGATTAAAGGCGTAGCGGAGGAAGTGTATCAGGCACTTGTTGGGAAGGACATCAGCACGGTGGACCAATTTGTTGCGTTCTGCCGCCGATTCGAGGCATTCAAGAGGATGCGTGTTGCACCGCCCAGGTTCAACCGACTGCCCAATGTTACCACCATCTCGACCGCTGAACCTGAGAACCTAGAAGCCCTGATTAGAAGAATAGTAAGAGAGGAGGTGCAGAAGTTTATGGCTCCTCCTTTTACATTTGCCGCCCAGGATATCGACACTCCATCTCCCGACCTACGGGATGTCATCCGTAGTGAAATCCAGCAAACGTTGGCTCCTATCTCTGCCCCTCGTCAGCCCGAGAGCTTCCGCCCTCGGCGACAATACCTCCCCCAGAACGATCAAGGTTACCGACGAAGAACCGAAGGGCCACCAAATAATCAAAGGACTCAGTGGCGTACTGAAGATGACAGACCGATCTGCTTCCACTGTGGGCGCCCTGGCCACGTTGCACGTTATTGCAGAGACAGACGTCAAGCTTTTGCGGATGCCAGACTTGGAAGAGAAACAGTCGATTTCGGAAGACCAAGAACGGAAAATTACACCATGGGCGAATCAGGAAGCGAACTATCCCAAGGAAGATTTAGAAACCCGTCGCCATATCCCCACCGCGGAAGATTCCAAGCTCCCAGAAGAACCTCACAATCCCCTGCTCGCCGTCCCAGCCGCTCACCCAGTCGCCGCAGTGAGGAAAACTAGATGGCGCGCCCTCTGGAGGTGTGGCCGCCACAGACGAAAATCCTCCCTGCCGTATAGCCGCTACAATGGAAAAGAACTGGATATCTGTCAACATACAAGGACGAAATGTACAAGCTCTTGTGGACTCCGGCGCTGATTACTCAGTAATTTCTGAAGCTTTCAGACGTTCTATAAAGGCCCCAGTTTTTAAAGAAAATGGACCACTTCTAAGAGCCGCGGACAAGAAGCCTATCGTGACCCTTGGTAAGTGCTCTTTAGAAGTTCAAATCAAAGGACTCGATATTATTTTTGATTTTGTAGTAGCCGCTGAATGTAGCCACGATGTTATACTGGGCTGGGATTTCTTCAAAGCCACAGATGCCATTATAGATTGTGGGGAAAACAAATTGTATTTAAGCGTAGCTGAAAAATCCTACGAATGGAAAGACCTGAAACTTTGTGCTGCTATGGACTGTGTCATACCGCCGAAATCTTTTGGCAAGATTGTTGTCACCAGCCAGGATGTATTTGGCAGCAGAGATGTAGTCGTTACAGGTTCCAAACGCCTGCAGTTGGAAAAAGGACTTTTTATTCCCTCTTCCCTCGTTAGGTTCTTACATGGCAGAGCGGTGTTGTGGGTGACTAACAGTACTCACCAGTCTCAAGTGATACCTTCGGACATGAAGATAGGAACAATGCAAGATCTAGAAGTAGGGAGCATATCTAATCTTGACGCTTGTTCTGAAATAGCTGGAAAAGACGAAGTTACTTCCCCAGATGTGAGAGAATGTTTAATTTCAATGATTTCTACTGATTTGGAGGAAACAAAGAAAAACAGATTACTCACGTGCCTAAATGAGTTTTCTGATATATTCCACTTTGAGAAAAAGAGCTTCCCTGTCTCTGGCGAAATAAAACATAAAATCGATACGAGTGATTATCCGCCTGTCAGACAGCGTCCTTATAGAGTGTCTCCCGCCGAAAGACGTGTCATTCAGAGTGAAGTAGAGAAAATGATGGAGACTAAAATCATCCGGCCATCATCAAGTCCATGGGCCTCTCCCGTTATATTAGTGAGGAAGAAGGACGGCTCGTTGAGATTCTGTGTCGACTATCGTCGTCTAAATAAAATTACAAAGAAAGATGTTTACCCTCTCCCTCGTATCGATGACGCGCTGGACACCCTCTCTGGATCCAGGTACTTCTCCACTATGGATATGAGATCGGGTTACTGGCAAATCGAAGTAGACGATAAGGACCGGGAGAAAACGGCATTTATCACTCCAGATGGGCTTTATGAATTTAATGTAATGCCATTTGGTCTATGTAATGCACCAGCAACTTTCGAGCGAATGATAGACAACGTCCTACGGGGATTGAAATGGGACATGTGTTTATGCTACTTAGACGACATTGTAGTCTATGGATCGACCTTTAAAGAACATTTAACACGTTTATACAAAGTTTTGAGATGCATTCAGCAGGCCGGACTGTGCCTGAATTATAAAAAGTGTCATTTCGCCTCGAGACAAATAACTATCCTCGGGCACGTCGTTAATGAATTTGGAACGCAGCCAGACCCAGAAAAAGTGAAAGCCATTGTCCACTTTCCAAAACCCCGTAATATCAGTGAGACCAGAAGTTTTCTTGGGTTAAGTTCATACTATAGACGCTTCATCAAAAGTTATGCTAACAAGTCTCGACCCTTGAATAGCCTTTTAAAGAAAGATGAAAAATTCATTTGGGGCGAAGAACAAGATGAATCTTTCCGGATTCTCAAACAGGAATTGGGATCTTCGCCTGTGTTAGGACATTTCATAGAAGGTGCGGAAACTCATGTCCATACTGATGCAAGCGGCTATGGTTTAGGGGCAGTTCTTGTTCAAATCCAGAATGACGCGGAGAGACCTATAGCCTATGCCTCACGAACACTAACCAAAGCGGAAAAGAATTATTCCACTACAGAAAAAGAATGCCTCGCAGTTGTTTGGGCCCTTGGTAAATTCCGCCCGTACCTATATGGCAGACCCTTTACTGTGGTTACCGACCATCACTCGCTATGTTGGCTGGTAGGCTTGAAAGATCCATCCGGCCGCTTAGCTCGTTGGGGCCCTCAAACTACAAGAATACGACATAAACATCGTTTACAAAAGCGGACGCAAGCATAAAGACGCTGACTGTTTGTCAAGAAGCCCCTTGGCTGACACCGCAGAGATAGAAGGGCACATTACTTCCATCCAAGACATTGCAGAAGAACAAAGTAAAGACCCTCATTTGGTTGGGATCCGTGAAAAACTTGCAAATGAAAATTTAAAAGGGTATCAGATGATTGGAGGCGTTCTCTATAAGAAAAATTACGACCCTGAGGGCAAACCATGGCTGCTAGTAGTCCCAAAACAAATGAGGCACGAAATTCTTAAAGATGTCCACGACACTCCAATGCCGGTCATTTGGGATTTGCCAAAACCTATGACCGCGTTAGAAAGAGATTCTATTGGCCTGGACTTTATAGGACAGTTTCCCAATACATTGCTCATTGTAAAGAATGCCAGCGAAGGAAGGGCGTGCCTCAGAAACCTCCTGGACTACTAGTCCCAATACCTCCAACGACCTCGCCTTTTCAAAAGATAGGAATTGATTATCTGGGAAGATTTCCCATATCTCACACGGGAAATAGATGGATAATAGTCGCGACTGATTATCTCACCAGATTTGCGATAACAAAGGCCGCGGCAACAGCGGAAGCTACTGAATTAGCAACCTTCCTTATTGAAGACGTCATACTCAAGCACGGCGCTCCTCGGGAAATCATCACGGACAGAGGAAGAAATTTCATGTCTCAGACCATACGAGAAATAAATAATCTAAACGGAACAATTCACAGATTCACCACGGCATACCACCCTCAAACGAATGGTTTGACAGAAATACTTAACAAGACCCTGACTGACATGATCTCGATGTATGTTGACGTTGATCAGAAAAATTGGGACAACATCCTACCATATGTGACCTTCGCCTACAATACCGCTCGACAAGAGACAACAGGATACAGCCCGTTCTTCCTCGTCCACGGCCGAGAAGTTGAAACACCGCTGGATTCTATACTGCCGTACCAGCCGGCAGGAACTGCAGAAGATTATGTGGGCCGTCTTGTGACCAACGCTGAGGACGCACGAATGTTAGCCCGTCTCAACATCCTGCAGGCTCAGAGCAAAGACAAAGAACGCTACGACAAGAAGCATCAGGAGGTGACGTACAAGGAAGGTGATTTGGTGTGGGTGTTCACCCCAGTCCGTACCGTTGGCTTATCGGAGAAGTTATTGAAGAGATATTTCGGACCCTATCGAGTGATCAGAAAAATATCGAGTGTAAATTATCAAGTAGAAGGCGTGACGAATACTAGGAGAAGACGAAAAACCCAAGATATCGTCCATGTAGTGAGAATGAAGCCCTACCACGACCCTGAAGTCCAAGAACAGATTGCCCAGGGTCATGTGACCGACTAGTAAACAGCGGGACGCTGTTTCTCTTGTGGAGGGAGTGATGTCAGGAGGACAGAGTTTCCTGGTATTCCCCCTTATCTGGACCGACCGGTCGGGGTAAACAGTGGCGTCACGTGGAAGGAGGATATATCTCAGTTCTCCCCTCTTGCTCTAACGGCTGGGTCGATTTGGCTCATGTAAATAGTAACTCTTATTTTATATTTAAAATCTCTCATATAACTCATTAAATAAATATTTAAAGTAATTCGAAGGCCTAGTTAATTATTTTTCCTCGCGACAATATTATATGATATTTAATATTTATTTAAACCTGATTATTTATATTATCATCATTCCTTTTTATAGTTTCATTCCTTTTGTAATATTTTATTGTACATATATCTTGATTGCTTATTGGAGCGAGTGAGGACCGAGAGGAAGACTGCGGATCGCGACCTACGAGGAAGACGACGAATAAATAAACACAATAACTTTAAAAGGTAATTTATTTGCTTTGAATATGGAAACCCGCTCGGGAAACGTGTATAACACCAAGAAGGAAGAAACCAAGGTCGACGACCCTGCAAAGCTGCAACTTGGTGCAACAATATGCACTGTAAAAGGCGAGCTTTAAAGCCAAGGCTATTAAACAAGCCTATTTACGAGACTATACAAACAGGCTAACATTTCAAATATTTATATAATATAGAAATTAAAATATCACCAATTGTCGTAATTTGCTTAGAAATAATAAAGTTAGAAGAAGGCTGACGCCCTTCTAAAGGTAGCCGTACAACCTGTCGCCATATAAATTCACAACAGGAAAACAAGGAACAGGAAAGGTCCGACCTTTGTCCCCGATAGAAGGGGGGGGGGGGGTGGAACTCCGGTTAAAAATCCGGTGGCCGCTAAAAGGCAGTTGGGGAAGAAAGATCGAAGGAAATGCGGCCGTACTGGGCAGTCTCATTGCTATGTTAGCACGCTTTTTTCTAGGGACGTTGCCTCCTTGTCGCCACTAACCTCTTGAGTTTTCATTTATATATACATTTAATATTAACTATACATATAATATTTGCGCGTACTTGGCAATAAAATAATAGCAAATAAACTTATCGAGAAGAAAAAAACTCAAATACAAACTGAAGTTCAAAGAATCAATTTTACATACAAGTTAGTCATTTGAAGAAATCTGTTAGGTACACCAATTTTTGCTATTAATTCTAGTGATAAATGTGCTTGAATTTTGTTGGTCTTCCTGTATTTTCCTGTTAATTCTGTTTCTCTCATAGAATATGAATATTTCAAAAGGCCCTCTCTCTGGTACTTATTGGGGATGATCAAACTCTGACACACCTCTCAATTTTTAATCGTTATGAAAATTCACTTTAAAATTTTAAATTTATATATTTTTAAAAATAAAATAAATGAAGATTCCAGGGTTAAGTTTCTTGTGCAACCTTTTATTTTCAAGCTTTCGGACTTGTCAGTCCTTTAACAGGATTATCACGTTAACAACTTAATAATAAATACAATTTTTATATACACATTATTATATATTGAGAGAATAATATATATTACATTATTTCAGTTTGAAAAACAATATTTTAAAAATATACGTGCGTGGTGGATGATACGGGCTGGTTGAATGATATATCGAGATATTTTTTTACCAATATGTTTCTATTTATTCAATTTTAAAATGCAAGATATAAAAAAAATCGCTTTTTTATAAACTTTTACCTCAAAAACGTTAATACATTTTATCTGGTAGTCCCGAAGATTAATTATCATAACCATTAATAGGAATATAGTTCTATTATAATTTAAATATTTTAAATATTTTTAACATATAATTTTATTGTTTAATAAAAAAGGCATAATTGTTATAACCTTTTTTAGAATGTTTGAAAATACTTTTATAATCTATAGTATTCAAATATATAAAAGAAAGTAAATATTTATATAAAACATAAAACACCATATACCTTTTTACTGCCAATTATTTTTAAAATGAAAACAGGTAAATTGAGTAATTGTGTATGTTGAAGCGCAGAAATACAGAAGGCTCAATGAACTTGTTTCTAAACAAAGTGTTTGTGAATGGGGTTTCTAAATAAACAACGTAGTAGCAACATGAACGCAGATAATCCTGTCAGGTATTACTCCCAAACAAGCCAATCTCCAATTTCACGTCTTAATCCTCTTATCTCTAATTCAATTGAAAAATACAGTAAGGGTGGATTTACTACGGTAGCGGTTTATTTTCATTGCTACTACATTCGTTCAGTATTATTTTAGCCAAGATTGATATATTTATATAGTATTTTTCTTATACATTTCTCTCCCTATAAACATTCTTAGGTCGTATTATTATAGCAGAATAACAATTTACGTAGATGTAAACGCATTGTGTAAAATTGTAAATAATTCAAATTCGGAACTTTTCATTTCCAGAAAAATATCATAAACTATTTGTGTATGAGATAGTGTAAAATATATAAATTTCCTTTTTTTATATTTTGGACATTGTTTAATTAGAATTCATCTATTTTTTTTTCCATGAATTTTTGTTTCTCTCTATGATAAAATATGCATTTAAATTATAACATTACTCTATATTAAAACCTTTATTTATGTATTTCTGTATGTTATATATATTTATTACGAGATGACCTATACCAATAGAGGCTTATAAGATACCAACTTGGTTATAAATATGGCCTCAAGTAAAACCTGTGGTATCAGAATTAACATAGATTTTATCCATCATGAACGCTTTGGGTAATAGAAGAAAATGTTCTATTTATACTCTAAGTAAATTTCCTTGTGGCAATGTGATTGCGGCAAAGAGCATTTCTCTTCCCAGTAATAAACAGCCGAAATACCGAGTAATCTTCTGTTAATCTCATTCTGTCCGAAACATGTGCAGTTCTGGTGGACATGTGTCTTTATAGGACATTAATGTGATCTGTCACTCTGACGGACACGTAGGGTTAGAACACTGATGTTAACCGCTGCTCTAGTCAATATTTGTCGTTAATTTATAATATAAGGTTCTTCATCAATCGCCAGATTGAATTGCTTCCCTGGCCGGCTCGCTCTCCGGATCTTTTGCCGATAGAAAACATGTGGTACATAGTTGCTCAACGATTGACCCAGATTACATCCCCAGCTGCCACACCAGATCAACTTTGGCAACGTGTGGAAGCTGCTTGGTCTGCTGTACCCCAAGAACACTTCCAGTCTCTTTGAAACAATGCCGAGGCGTGTGGCAGCGGTGATCTCCAAAATTGGCGGCTAATCTGGCTACTGTTTCTGGCAGGAACCACACTTCGCAGAAGTTTATAAATTTAATCATTTGATACTTGGTCAAAATGTTATTTACGAAATAAATTTGGTTGTGATATATCTTGTCTTTCTTGGTGTTGCAATTTGGGTGGCCAGCACTGTAGAAAAGAAAAACAGCTGAATATGAGAGAGAGATGGCCAACTTTGATAGCTTCAAGAATAAGATCATAAATGAAAGATACCTAAAAATATTTTCACCACCTCAAAATATTTCCTACTTGATATAATTAAGATAAATAAATAATTATATAAAATATCTATTTACATTAAGATATTGCCATTCTTTAATGATGTATATTGCTCTATAAACCAAGCTCTCCCAGTCTATAACATATTAGTTTTTATTTTAGTCTTTTACAAAATCAATAGATGTATTTAGTGTCAAAATATAATTAAATTAAAAACATAGTAGTATAATCGTTATAATGATTTTCACTGATTAACTCAATACTACCAATCCGGATCTGGTTGAGAGGTAGAAGGTAATAGAAATAACCAAAGGAAGTAATCAAATGGTATTTTGTGAAATTACTGATACCAATGCAACCTGAATGCAATTATAAATTGATTCTCTTGTTGAAACTATCCTAACCATGTATACGTGGTAGAGCGGATGAGAGCAATGTAAATCATCTAAACACGCAACCAATAGAAAGATATTTAGTAAACTTATTAAACCTTTGTGAATGCAATCATAAATTGATTCTCTTGTTGAAACTATCCTAACCATGTATACGTGGTAGAGCGGATGAGAGCAATGTAAATCATCTAAACACGCAACCAATAGAAAGATATTTAGTAAACTTATTAAACCTTTGTGAATGCAATCATAATATTGAGTTTATGGTTGAACCTATTCGACCCATGCCTATTTAGTCGAGAGGGTGAAAGAAAAGTGAATATTCTAACCACGCAATCAATAGAAATATTTTTCAAAATCACTAAAACTATATAAATGCAATATTAATATTTTCCTGTGATGGAGTCTATTCAATAGATGCTTACTTGGCAGAGAAAGTGAGAGAAATGTGAATATTATAACCACGCATTCAATAGAAATGTACTTAGTAAACTTACTACACCTATATATGAATGCAATCATAATATTGATTCTGTGATGGAGTCTATTCCCCTGATGCTTATTTGGTAGAGAGAGTGATAGATATTTGAACATTCTAAACACGCAATCAATAAAAATGTATTTAGAAAACTTACTAAACCTTTAAATGAATGCAATCATAATATTGATTCAGTGATGGAGTCTATTCTACCAATGCTTACTTGGCAGAGAAAGTGAGAGAAATGTGAATATTCTAACCACGCAATCAATAAAAATGTTTTCAGTAAACTTACTAAACCTATATATGAATGCAATCATAATTGTGATTCAGTGATGGAGACTATTCTACCGATGCTTACTTGGTACAGAGAGAGAGAAAAATGTGAATATTCTAACCACGCAATCAATAAAAATGTATTTAGCAAACTCAACTAAACCTATATATGAATGCAATCATAATATTGATTCTGTGATGGAGTCTATTCTACCGATGTTTACTTGGTAGAGAGAGTGAGACAAATGTGAATATTCTAACCATAAAATCAATAGAAATATTTAGTAAACTTATTGAACCTATATATATGAATGCAGTCATAATATTGATTCTGTGGTGGAGTCCATTCTACCGATGTTTACTTGGTAGAGAGAGTGAGACAAATGTGAATATTCTAACCACGCAATCAATAAAAATGTATTTAGTAAACTTACTAAACCTATATATGAATGCAATCATAATATCGATTTAGTGATGGAGTTATTCTACCAATGCTCATTTGGTAGAGAGAGTGAGAGAAATGTGAAAATTCTAAACACGCAATCGATAGAAATAATTAGTAAACTTAACCTATATATGAATGCAATCATAATATTGATTCTGTGACGGAGTCTATTCTACCAATGCTTACTTGGCAGAGAAAGTGAGAGAAATGTGAATATTCTAACCACGCAATCAATAAAAATGTTTTCAGTAAACTTACTAAACCTATATATGAATGCAATCATAATTGTGATTCAGTGATGGAGACTATTCTACCGATGCTTACTTGGTAGAGAGAGTGAGACAAAGTGAATATTCTAACCACGCAATCAATAAAAATGTATTAAGCAAACTCAACTAAACCTATATTATGGCAATCATAATATTGATTCAGTGATGGAGTCTATTCTATCAAGCCCACTTGGTAAAATTAGTGAGCCAAATGTGAATATTCTAACCACGCAATCAATAAAAATGTATTTAGCAAACTTACTAAACCTATATGTGAATGCAATCATAATATTGATTCAGTGATGAAGTCTATTCTACCCATACCTACCTGGCAGTATAAATAGCCCAAGCTGGTAATCAATTGGAGCCGGACAGGGCTGGCGCGGCCAGGTTGGGGAATGAATCCAGAATGAAGCCACAATAACGAGCTTCCTTCCATTAATCCGATCAATACATTCTCTTTCGATCCTTGGGAATCGATGCTATTTGAAATTCAAGTTCGCTTTGAGAATTGGGACGCCATCCAAGTGATCGCATCATTTAGATAAATACTTTTTATCGGGTTCCATACATCTGAAGCGATAAATTATGTAAATATATCAATTTATGCGTGTTAGATCTTAATTTTCAATAAAATAGAGATTTATGAAGTGTAAAAATAACTTATTTTTCCTTATTTAACTTGCTAAATATCCATTGTAATCTCTCTCAAAACACCCAATAAATACTAATTTATTAAATAAAAATATAAAAAAACATAAATAATATTTTCCAAGAACCTTATAGGTATATGTGCCCACAAATTTGCAAATTAATCATTTTTATTTCTAAAAATATTCATATTTGAGTGATAAGATATAAGAAAGGGGAATGAATAAATATATAAATAAAAAAATTCCGAGTAATAATTAATAAAAATGTTATCAAAAAACCTTTCATTAAAAGCACTGAAACTACGTATATTAAACAACGCACTTATATTTATATGATTCGAAATTAAAGCGGCGGGGGACGATCATCGTATGTTGAGGAGAGAAGTAAAACATTTAGTGAAACGCTTGAAAACTCGTAAATAAGTTGTCTTAATTAAATTCGAAATTCATTATGAATGTTCTTTATATGATTTATTTTAAACCATATAAATTATTTTTCTCAGTGGCGGAAGAGGAAATATTATTTTATACTTTTTGTGCATTTTGATAAAAGCCTTTCTTTCAAAACAGTTTTTAATTAATTATTTATATATTTAAGATGGCCCCATCTAGAAGTTGAATACTTTTGAAAACTTGTATTGTTAGATTAATTTAGGGAATATACAAAATTCAGTCTTATCTACGTGTTTAGAAGTATATATATATATATATATATAAATACACAAAATTCAGAATAATATAAAGAAATTAGTCAAATTTCGACAATATAGACGTCTTATATTTTATATACCTGTATTATTAGCTGGATTGAGGGGTGTAAGCAATTTCAGACTTTTATGTGGTCTGGAAGTATATTAAAACTTGATCATATAAATTTAAAGAATATATAGAAATTAGTGTAGTCCCCTTTTTAAAAGAATCCCTGCTACTCATTAGGCCAACGAAACAGCTGCGCCTATTTTATTTGTTTGAAGGAAATTTCCTAATTATTTTCTTTAGTCTATTTTCGACTACCACGGCTACCTAGAAGTCCGAATTTTAGTAAACGTTTAATGTCAGTAGAATTGGACTAGTATATAAAATACTAGATTTCGACGTTCCATAAGAGGTATGTTGAAAAATTGAAACAAATATTTTGAATGGAAATATAGAATAAAAGTTTTTTTTTACACAAATAAATTTAATGACAATGCGTTTCTTTTAAATATCATCAAATATTATCTCTACAGACCTTGCTGCAATGATATGAGTTATTGAATGAGAGGGCTTGGCTCATCAGTAGTGAACCCTCTCAGCTGTTTCGCCAAATTAATCTCTACTTCTCATTCAATAACTCATATCATTGCAGTAAGGTCTGTAGAGATAATATTTGATGATATTTAAAAGAAACGCATTGCCAGAAAATTTATTTGTGTAAAAATTTAACGATAGATGGTAATAAAATTTAATTTAATAAAAGTTTTTTACCAACTACACCGACGACTCAGTAGTCTGATATTTTGTCAATTTGCAATCCTAACTATATTGGGGAGAATCTACAATTTTCCAGACTTTGGTCTAGACTGCAAATATATTAATATTGACCAAATTTTGAACATAAATAAAGAATTTAAAATTATCACATTACCGACCATTCCTACTATCCAGAAGTCTCAGATTTTGTCAACTTGGATTGTCATCAGGGTGTACTAATGTATCAAATATCAGACTTATGAGTTCTTTGCAAGTAGTCGTCGCTTGAAGGTGCCTATTTTTAGGGGGGAAATAGTTCTCAGGTCAACTATGATAAAGGTTCTCTCTTCAATGAAGAAAATTTATTAAATATTTATGTTACTAGCACAGATTTTCGCGGCTTAAAGAATTATAAATATAAATATGAGTATGTATATTACTTTATATAAGGAAATATTCTCATACTTAGAAATTATTTATATTATAAATATTGAAAAACCTCTCTATATTTCATATTTATAAACAAGATTAGGTACTAGTTCAGTTATAAATTTGTAGATATAGACGCTCATATATAAATTAGACGGGCAAAATTATAGTAGGAATTTATACGCTATTTGAATTAAAAAGATAAGCATAATAATAATTTAATTTAAACGAAGAACAAAAAAAAAAGAAATTAGAGATTAAAAAAAAAAGAGTCACACACACAGAGGTTAGATCTCTTCATAATTAAAGTACAATTTAATTAAAGTATAATCTCTTAATTGCATTTTATATGAGAGGGGAGATTCGTGGTTTAGACTGGGAGTGTGGAACTAGATTACACCCTGATTTATTTAATACTGGATTAATTAAAATTTATATTTTCCCGGTGTATATATATAGAATACTTTTTATTCTCTCTATGAAATAAGTTGTTCTTTGTTTAAACGTATATTCAAATAGAATTAATTTTAGTAGGTGTCATTTTAGTAAGAGTTGGAATTATTTCTCTCTTAAAAGCACAAACTTCGTGTCATAAAAAGTTATAGAATAAGAGTTTTCTGGTTTCTCTATTATTTTCAAGTAAAAATAAAGTTAAAAACATCAATATTTGGTATATATTCAGGCACTTACTCCTTTTCACAATCTAATATAGGAAACTTGTATTTTAAATGAAATTAATCCCACAATCGATATATTTTAATGTAAAATTCTCCCAAATATTCTAAGTGCACTTGAAATCCACGAAATTTTATTATTTTTCGTTATATCCAATATATTTTTATCATATTTAAGTATAATATAGCTCCCTACTAAACTACGGAACCATATACAATTTTACACATTTCTCGATAACAAGTTGGCTTGTATGATATTCCTCAAATATGATATTTCCGAAGCAATCTATTAGTGGTTTATTATTTCCCATTATAATCGTATCTCTACATATTGGGTTTGTATTATATTTTAGTCTAAAAATGGCAAGAACCAAAATAATTGAAATTATTTAAACAATATCGCTTTTGAAACCTTTCTTAAATATATTTAAATGTGTATTGTGCTATTTATATTATTATTTCAGAAGCATTAATCTAATATTGGTTTGCCTTTTCAATCAGGATCCTTCAAAGTGATTGTTAACTTGGTTTATTTGGTTCATTCATTTCATGAGTAAAATAATGCTGTGTTTTTTCCTTTGACTTAATCATCCATCTTTTGAAGTAGTTTCCAACTTAAAGTTCAAATCAATTCTCTCCTTCATATTATAATATAGTTGTAGTCTTAACCCGGTCTTTGCTGGGCCCTTTTTTGGTTCAACTGATCTAGAGCGTTTTCCACCATGAAGGCAAGGACCAGGTAAGGCTTTCCATCCTAGAACATGGCCCTTATAGTTAGTTATTCTCCAAACTCTCCAGTACAGTGGAAGGGAAAGGGGGGGGGGGAGGGAATTCTGACTGGCCGAAATCAAACCTGGCTCACCAACGTGGTAATCTGGAAATAAAAGCATCACGCTAAAAGAACAACGGTAATATTATATGATTAGAATAAGTGTGCGATTATATATGCAATCATAATATCATCTGTAATTATAGAAATTTTACATTCTCTTTAAAAATAATTCTGAACACAATTTCGATACTTAACAAACTTAAATAAAAAGGGAAAATTTTCATCAAAATTATTTATATAAGAATCAATCTATACAATGCTCATAAATAATCAATGTACGATCAAAAAGGAAGCCATTTTCTATATATATATATATATCTCTATAAAAACTATTTCAATTTATTCCTATATTTATAATTTATAATAAAATAATCTATTTAAATTAATATAATTAGAATAATAAACAGAATAATTATTAAAACCTTCATTAAAACAACATAGGGTTCAGGAAAACTGCTGTAATTAATCATTACAAAGCAATAACCATAGTGAGGGTAAAGAGGAAGGGCAAACGCCAATTAGCCCATATTTAAACTGTATTTCCACCTAGGATTTACCTTAAACCCCCTTTATTACCTTCCCTTAGATTGCCAGTCAGGTAATTATGGAGGACATTATGATGTCCACCTAATCTCTGCTATATGAACTCCTCTCTCACCTAGCCTGTCTCCATATACTCCTGCTTTATACTCCTTCATTCGAGATCACTTCCTTTATTGAACATAATCACACTTTATTAGTAGGAATATCACCAACATGGTTTTTATAATATTCTTGTGTAGCGATTTTGGTGTAACTTCAGCTTAAAACCAACTCGAAGAATTTGATATATATATACAGTAGAACTTGGATAATTCGAACTTCTTTAATTCGAAAACCTCTTTAATTCGAATATTTATCTTGGTCCCTAGAACCTTGGTCCCTTTATTCAAAACATCTTTAATTCGAATTTTTGGATAATTCGAATTTTTTTATGGTCCCTTGGGGTTCGAATTATCCAAGTTCGACTGTATATATTTTTTTGGATTTCGAAAAATTATTTGCAAAAAAAAAAAATTAACTTAAAATTCAATATTAGCCATTTAAATATATATCTATATATAGAATTTTTAAAACATGTATTTAAATATATAATATTTTGATATTAAGATTAAGTATGCTAATCATGTATGTAAATATATATTTGTATATGCGGATTTCTATTTATTTGATAGTACCGTGTATATATTATATATATATATTAAAAATAAAGAAGGCATCTCCTGACCACGAGTACATGTGCTCGTGGTCAGGAGATGCCTTCTTTATTTTTAATATCAACACCTGACCCACTTATCTTTTATTTTTTCTATTGTTTTTTCATATATATATATATAAAGTGTTAGGAAAATATTTTTATACTTATTTTCACAAATGGGACTTTTCAAAATCTAAATATATTTTAAATGATGAAAATTTAGTTTATTTATCTTAAAATGTAAGCATACTATAAATCAATTCCAGTGCCAAATTACAAAAATGTGTTACACTGGCGACAAAATCGCTAAAGAACAGCCTCATCTTTATCTGCTTAATTTCTTTTGTCCTGATCGTTGTTACCTATTCCACATTTTATAAGATAAGGTAAACTATTGTGTGCATAGTTGTGTTCACGATTAAATGACGGAAATAATCCCTATGCGCCTTATTGTCTTCCATATTTTCCGTTGCCATTAATACAGACAGCCTCATAGACTTGTTGGGAAGAATATTCTAATCATTTAAAGTATCACGATATCATCAAACCAACGTAAGTAGTAGAAGTGAACAATTTGTATCAGTCTCGAAACAGTTTACTCGCGAATGAAGTACAAATATTAATTCTAAATATTTTTCTGCAATTGTTTCGTCCATTTACAACCAGAAATGGTCCTTTTAATGCTTCCATTAAGAAAATATACTTTTTCAAAACTAAACAAGATATGATAACTTCTGCGTAAGCAACCAAGGGCTTGTTTATATATACAAAACCTCATTTATCTTTAGCAATTGTTTCTGACAGACGAAAGTGATATTTCCTTACAATATTTCATAATAATTAATGCTTAAAAATTATTTATGTTAACACACACATGCACATCACACACAAAATATGCATGATATATTTAATTTCAAATTTCTCAATGGGAGGTGTCTGATATTCATTACTTTTGCACATATATAATAAATGTATATCAATTAATTATTTATTGAGGAAGGGTCAGTAACATAGTCTTACGCGTGGATTAGTAACCAAGAGGTTCTGTAATTAGAGCTAGTCTCTGGCATTATCCGTATAGAATCAAGTTGGGGTCAATCTCCCGTCTGCTCTTAAATCCCCGTGTGCTGCCGGTTGTTAATTAGCAGAAAAGGAGCAGATTCTCCGGGTTGTTGGAGATTAAAGAGTTTGAAGGAGTATTGGCGGGTTCAATGCACCTCTTCGGAGTCCTTCAACCCCGGGGAATCCCATTGTGTCTGAGAACTTTGATGTGAGAGTTGCTCTCTCCTCTCTTAGAGAAATTCAATATTTTCTAACGACCTTTATAGAAATATACATGAAAAGGTAAATGAAGTGGTAGCTCAGATGAGTATCTACAATAGAAGGAGTGCCATCTATCGAACAAATATATAACCTGAAAGCCGAATTTATTTTATTATTGACTTTTGTACACACCATTTCTTCATTCATCATTGAAGGTTAACCACGTTCATGTTTCAGGCTATTAATCATCGTCCGCGTGGTTCTGGCGCTGTATGTTATCGATTCACCAAAGAAAATATAGAATTTCTATAAGAAGAAATAAAATAGCATTTCATAGGCAATTTAGCTCTCATGTGCTTCAACAAGTACTGAATAGGAGTGGAAATAGTAAAGAAGATGATCAGCCATTTAAAATGACCTTGAAACGTTCGGTTTTATGATCAGAATATTCTTATATCAACATTTTATACGCCCAGATTATTTTTCTTAACGCTTATGTTTTTTCAGACACAAACACACACACACATATATATATATATATATAAAACGAAAGAAAAAAATAAAAGATAAAAAGATCAGGTGTTGAAATCAATATTAAAAATGGCATATCCTGACCATATATATAAATAAATATAAAGCATATATTGGATCTAAATTTATTAATCAGTTAATATTTCTAGGGGCAACACGCCTCTCTTTATCAAGGCTTTTTTCTTTATGCTTTATATTTATTTATAGATAACATTATGGATTGCTCAATCTTTAAAATATATATATATGTAATATATAATTATATATATAATTATTATTATATAATTATATATATATATATATATATATTCTAAATCATTCTATTTCATTATTAATTGTAGAAAATTTTACCAAAAATTTAAGACGCCATTTTTCAATTAGTAAATGTATCAATTAATGCGCTAGTTCGTAAAAAATTGTATGTTAATATATAATTGTATATAATTTACCATTGGGATAATTTAATATTCACTTAAGAAATTCTATATTGAATTAAAATTTTACCAGTGTGTTATATATATAGGGGAAAATTGTATTTATATAACAGAAGAGGGACTCCTCTTTTTAAAAATGCATTAAAATAATGCATTATCTTTATCACGTTAGTGAAAAACTTAAAGGCGTTGAAAAAAAGAGCCACATAACAATTTTTGTCAAATTCAGACAAGCGCCAACCTGTTTTGAGCTATGGCTCTCATTAGCACTGGGACGGATTCGGCTTCATAGCATCCTACGAGGGTAGTTTTGAAATCAATTGAATTTATCAAAAATGTGCCTAAGCTGGTGAAGAGGCAGGGCAAATTTTCATGCTAGAATATAATATAAAGTTGCGGAAGTATGGTATTCATGTATCCAAAGAGGCATCTCTCTATTCGAATATGCATTAAACAATGCACTATGTATATAACCGCAGTTGAAAACTTAAAGGTCATGATAAAGAATGAGCCACGACACCAGTTTTGGCAAATTGGTACAATGATACTCTCCTCCTGCAAATTTATGTTGAATTCTAGCCTGAAAATCGACCCTGCCACTTTGACAGTTTGAAAACCTTCAGGTAAACTGATATATATACTAATAACTCTCTCGTAGAATGTTATGAAAACGAAGCCGTCATAATTCTATCATACAAGATATATTCATACTTGTACATATAATATCAATCAAATATTACATCTATTTCCTTTTAATATTTTGAAAACATATATATATATTTTTTTAAATATAATTTTGATCTTGATTTTTTGTGATTTGTGTACGAAGTCTCTAAATACTTTATGAATTTTATAAATAAATATGTTCCGTTTTATGTAAGAGTTCGGTGTCTTGTTTTATTGTTTAATCCACCTTAAGGACAGGGAGGTCTGAAATCTTTAGCATCGATTTAAAATTATATACAAGAAATTTATCTTTGGGTGAGATTTTAATTTCCAAATTTATCATAGGTTTTTAGAATTTGAAATAATTATAATTTTTGCCAATATTTTTCTTATGGTATATAGCACCAAACATTATCCTCACAAGCCTTACTACAATAATAAAGATTATTAATTTATAAGGCATAGCTCATCAGTAGTGAACCCTCTAAAGGCTTTCAAATTATATAACATAATATTCGATAATATATACCCATAAGAAAACATATTGTATAAATAATAATTTTACCTATTACACCGAGAAATGGCAATTGATATCTCATAATGGATTATATATTTAATATATCTAATATTAAACTGGTGCCTATTTACGTAAGTAATGTGTGGTTATTTATAAAGATACAACAAAACAAATTTAAATTGAAGAATTCACGTAAAGAGTAACAACATAAATGTTTTCAATATTGTATCTTTATTTCACCAAAAGATATTTTCTATAAAGAGGATAAAGGCAGATGTTATTGAAATTCAAATGTTCGCTATAACGTTATTTGTAGGGTAGAGAAGCAACATATTCCGTTACAAAAAGACGCCATTCATTGCTATATATATACAGACAGAGTTTCTTTGCCATAAAATAAATTCAATTAAAGGTGAATTCTCCCGTCTTTTATTTGGATGGAGCAATAGAATTCTGATCAAAACATCAAAAAGGGAATAAAATTTCAAAGAAAACTCTATTTAGAGTGTTCCTTTTTAGTGAGTAAATGTAATAAATAATAAATTGGAATGGGCAATCGTACAAGTTTATTTTATATATTTACACAGGTCGTAAACCTTTGAGAATTATGATAAACACATATAAAAAGAACATATATTATAACATAATATAAATAAATATATATATATAAATTATAATATAATTTTCCTATATATATCGTACTCTCTATTATATAGACTATACTACACATTTTTTATTTTAGCTAAAAAAATGAATAATAGTATTTAGCCTAGTTCTTAGCCTAAAATAATATTACTTTTTTGCCATATGAAATATAATTATTGAGATATATTAAATCTAAAGCATTTAAGACATGCCAATGTCTTACAAGATTTTAACAAAGGAATTGATTTGAATACCACTTTGATTAAGACTCCAGAAATTAGAATGGAACTTCCTAGTACTTCAAGGTATCTACCAGAACAAGAAGCAACCTTAGAAGATATTGTACCAGAAGAGCAGATTGCTATATCTGATATGGACTGTTTATACCCAAATGAATCACCTAATGAGAATGAAAACAAGACTGTCATCACTAGAAGTGGAAGACAAATACATGTTCCTTCTAGATTTAAGGACATGATTAGACAATTATTTATCTAATCATGTCCTTAAATCTAGAAGGAACATGTATTTGTCTTCCACTTCTAGTGATGACAGTCTTGTTTTCATTCTCATTAGGTGATTCATTTGGGTATAAACAGTCCATATCAGATATAGCAATCTGCTCTTCTGGTACAATATTTTCTAAAGTTGCTTCTTGTTCTGGTAGATACCTTGAAGTACTAGGAAGTTCCATTCTAATTTCTGGAGTCTTAATCAAAGTGGTATTCAAATCAATTCCTTTGTTAAAATATATTAAATGTATATACCTAACCTGGAAATTTCGAAAGAGATATTGAAATTTAATATTGTATCTGATGGAAAATATATTATTAATTTTCATTGAGTTAATAAAATATACATAATCAAGTAGAGAGAACGTCAAATATATCTAATTAAAAATACA
The DNA here is from genome assembly GCA_030710605.1 of Cordylochernes scorpioides. Classification (NCBI taxonomy): domain Eukaryota; kingdom Metazoa; phylum Arthropoda; class Arachnida; order Pseudoscorpiones; family Chernetidae; genus Cordylochernes; species Cordylochernes scorpioides. The sequence continues at coordinate 151,485,933 of CP092886.1, forward strand.
AAGCTTTTATATCTATTTATATCTGAATTCGGAACTATTATAGATGCATATGATTCCCTTTAAAAATTAACAATTTCTACTGCCCTTACTGCAATGGAAAAAATTACTGGAAGGGCCTGGCTCATCAGTGGTGAACCCTCCCAGCGGTTTCGCCAGTTTAATCTGCTGGGAGGGTTCACCACTGATGAGCCAGGCCTTCCTATTAATGTTTATTTTTAGAAAGAATCATACGCGTCTATGAAGTTTCGAATTTTGATAACAGATAGCGCTCTAGTGCATCATAATTTATATCTGAGGTGAATAGATATGAGATAAAAAAAATTGAGCAGAATCAATCAGAGGGCAAATAATATCGATATATATATATATATATATATACCATATATATTGTTACGTCACCTTGGGATGTGAAATATTGTAATGGTGTGTTCACTATATTCTTTTTTAAAATGTTGCATTATCGGTAGAGAAACTATGAAAGTTCTAATAGCGATTCAATATCCCTTGTTAACCTACTCTACGCAATATCCTAAAAGCAATTTAAATCTCTATTATTTAGGATACTCGATGATTTTATCAAAACAAATTTAATTTTTGTTTGCTAATTTAAAAAATTTAAATACTAAATTTAATATTTTAAATCCGATTGTAATATAAATATATGAAAAAATACGGAAAATTAGAAAAAAATCAAAATTGTGTGTTGAAATTTTAAAAATATTGGGGAATTCTGACCTTCATATGAGAATATTTAAGAGAGTAAAGCGCCAACAAGTTGAACAAATATCAACTAAAATTATGAATTAGGTGAAATAAATGAAATGAATTCATTTTTTGGATCATTTTTATTCAGTAAAATATATTTCAATATTTCCACGAGGCCGTTCATATATTTTCTAAAATCATACTCCTTGTGAATTCCTTGAAGAAGCTAGGCGAGCAGCCTCGTATTCATATTAGGTTACCACCTGTATGTTTTTTATGTAAAAAGTATAGCTTAACACATTACTCTATAATGTATAACGAATTGCATAGTCTCTTTCAGTAGTCTGTAATTCATAAGTAATGAAATTATAAAATGTTCAAGTAAGGGAATAATTATAATAATTAAGGGATACCACATTGGGAATTTCCCAGAGAACATCTCCCCTTTATTGCGGTTCTAGCGTGGAGTAATGAGGGAACCACTGGAGTCGCCAACTATTCCGAACATCCCATGACAAATTATTTGTCCCCAAAAAGTATTCTTCAACTATTTAGCCGCTCTCTGTCGCAATTTCCACCGCTGCCCCAGATCACTTTAACAAGCTCCTTCCGACGTCATCACTTCCTTAATTGGACAGACTTACATTTGCTCGAGCAAACTTCCGCCGTTATTATAACTTCTTTCACAAACCTGAAAACAACATTTGACCCAGAACTAGAAAGTAAATGACCATCATAACTAGTAGTTCTCTTCAAACTTCAACTTCTATAGAAAACGACACAATACATTCCACATAAAATAGGTGGACGGCTTCTTTTTCATTTATAATACACTTAATTATAAACCTAAATGAATAGACTTATAAAATATAATGTTAACTGATTATTAGGCCTATACAGAGATTCTGTTAGTATTGTAAACTTCAACAATTAAATATTTCTCTTAAAACCCTTCAATATCACTAAATTTACTCCAAAATTAACAAGAGGTTGCAGATGGCTTGCGCCATCATTCGAAATAAATATCAAATAAATGATGATTTTTTAATATAGAAGAATTGACCAAATAACTTTATTTGATTCATCAAGAAAGTCTTATCACATACACCTTAAAGGATGGTGGCCTTCATTAGAGTGGTGTAAGCTGTACCATAACGACCAAAAATCTTGTCTTCGAGGCTTCCGCAAAAATCAATGAATTTGAATTTAAGAACGTAAGATATATGGCGTAAGCCATCAGTAACTTTTTGTTGCACGATCTAGAGATACATCTTTCCCTCAATATATTTATCACCTTGATCACAGTTCAATTCCACTTTTATACAATTTAAATTCTTATAGTTTGGAGTTCTCACTCCATACGGCCTTAAATGCCCATTTCACGATTTTTCAGGAAGCCTGAATACAAGGTTTTTGTTTTTTTGTTTTTGAGGTACAGCTTGCACAACGCTGATGAAGGCAAACAGCCTGAAGCGCGCACGTGGTTAGCTCAAAAAGAAGCTCGCCTTTCAAAAATACATTGGTGTGAACAACACTAAAAAACAAGCCTTTTATTGGGGACCTATGCTCTACACAGGATTCGCCCAGTTACATAATTTATTATAAAAAAGATGAGTTAGTTATTTTTAGGTTCATTTATATATCAATTTTCATACGGCTCTTTTTTCTCAATGTTTCTTCTCTTGCGCATCCCTGTAGAACTTCTCCAGGGCCAATGTATTAGATTTATTCTTTGTTGTCCTAGACAACAGACCCTCCAGAGCAAGGTAATATGATCCAAATTCATGCAAAATAAATTCCCTTTTACTTATTAACTTTAAACAGAAAAAATTGTGGTGCTCCAGTTCCGAGTCTGTCTTTTTTATTATATAAGACTGGCGACTACGGATTTATGCTCCGATAAGACTGTTGTTATTAATGTGTGTTCAGAATTGGACTACATTTACACATAGTAAAGGTTTTCATTCGGATAAAATATACTCATAGAAAGATAAATTGGGCTCAGTATTTGAAGTTACTCCTCAAAATTATTAGGTTGTCATTCTATAAAAATGCTTTAAAGTCCAAACACATTAAATAAAATGATAGAAAAAGCATTATCTGACTATACATATTTCTGCTACAACCATTCTTCAAATCCTCCTATCCTCTTTCTGTTACTCTAAGACGACCTGAGCCAGGGTTTCTTGAACTATTTCTTTCTCTGACCAATAAGACTAAATCCTTACAACAGTACTTTGATTTCGCCTCCTACTTTCAAAGCAATTTCTTTAGTCTAAATTACATATTCTCCCGGGCCTATGATTCTGACTATTGTAAAATCATAGATTTGCCGTTATGGCGTATTTTCTGCCTTGGTATTCTCTATATTAAAAAATTATCTTAAGAATACAAAAAGAAAGAACAGGATAACTTCAATTATATACACACCTGGAGGCTATTTAATTGCCTTTTAATAAATACACAAGGATATTTTTATGCACTCATATAATATAGTTTCGGTTTCAGATAATTGACCATTTACATGTATTAATGTTCCTATTAGAAAGATGCAAATATTCTGAAAATTTGCTAACGTGTTTATAGGTGATAAACATGTTTGTAGCTAGTCTAGTTCAACGTTATGAAGAAATACTATACAAACAAAATTTGGTCTATATAGAGAGATGTTCAAATTGATAAAACTTGAAATAAATGTCAATGAAAAGATGACATTAACCTCAACATGAATATTCTGCAATTATCATCCCTTTAAGTTTTCCATTTCAGTAAGGACAGTAGAAATTGTTTTATTTTAAAAATAATCATACGCGTCTATAATAGTTTTGAATTTTGGCGCGCTTAACAGATGGCGCGCTAATGCATAATAATCTAATTATCATTTTAAGAAGGTTTTCTTTGTTTGCGGTTTGAAATATATATTCATTAATTTTTTATATAAAATATCTATCTATATATATATATATATATATATATAGGTTATAGTATTATAGCCTTATTTTGTGTAAGTATATATTTCATGCATATATTTTCAAATATCGCGTACTCCTATTATTGAAACTAAATTTTTATATGGCACAATTTATATTTCTTTTTATATCAATCAATGTTAATAAATATTTAATGGGTCCCTACGTTAACACAGGCTGTACTTTTAAATTTCCTTTAAAATAGAAAGTTTGTTCTTCAAAATGAATGCATCTCTCTCTGAGTTATTTAATATATATGGAAATATATTCAAATGTGTCTTGTGCATAAAATATAGTTTTAAGGATTAGACAGCTGTTGCTCTAATGATGTTTTGTAGTTTCTGTTCTACCGCGTTAGGGTAAAGGTTCGAGCTGCAGTGAGAACTATCAATTAATAATTTATTTTAATAAGTCCAAAAATTACATACAATTATAAGAGGCAGATGGAGCACAGTTTTTACTCCACCAGCGCCTAGAGTATTATATAATGGAAGGAAACGCCGTAGGTTGTAGAGACGCGCGGTAAGCAAGCCGGCTGACATCAGGCGGTGTTCGAAAAGTGCGCGCGCAGCCCCTGGTGGCGACGTCACGGTCGGCGCGCATGCGCGGCGGCGGCGGTCACGTGGGAAGCACCGGCGTGGGACGTCGCCCGCTGACATCCACTTATCTCATGCCCCCCCTGGAGATTGGGACTTGGGACCGATCCAACGTAGTTGCTATAACGCGGGTTCGGTTCGAGGGGATAAGGTCTGCTGATGTTGAGCTGAGTTGGGTGGGGTGGTGTACGGTGGAGGCACGAAAGGTCGTAAGAATCTGCGATTACGGCGAAGAAGGCGTCCGGCGTCGGTCCGGATGAGGTAGCTGCGACCGCGTGGAAGTTGTTCGAGAACCTCAGCAAGGAGGGTCCAATGTTTTGTGCGGTGATCCTGGACAAGGACTATTGCTCCCACTTCCAAATGTGAGAGTGGCTTGGCGTTGCGATTGTATCGCTTCCGGAAGGAATGTTCTCTTACATTTTGCTGCAAGAGGTACTGGGCCATCTGGATCTGCTGGGGCGTGCCAGAGATGGTGATGACCCGTTCGTTGCTACCAGGTTGAGACTCATCTATGGTGATCCCCGCACCAGACTCGCGCCGGATCTTCCTGATGCGTTGACCACCTTTCCCAATGATGGCACCGGCGAGATCATTTGGTATAGTGACTTGTGATGAGCCTTTTTTGGTTATGGCATTGACGATCATTGAATGGGGCCAGTTATCCGGCAGAAGTCCTAAGGCTTTGCATCCGCTCTTGCTCAAGAGAGGGGCGTTCAGGTGCTTGCAGACTCCAACGGTAGTACTGTAGGTTTTCCCGTTGAGATGCAGAGCCGCGACGAACGATCCACAAGGACTTAAGCTGATGCCGTTGGCTCCTACGCAAGGGACGTTCTTCGGGTTGAGTGCAGATCGGGTCTGCTCATCCAGTAACAGGAATTCTGATTCTGGGATTAGATCCAGATCTGACCCCGGGTCCGCCAGCCAACGGATTTGGTGTAACTTATGGTTGATATCGGTCGGAATGGTTATGAGTTCGTTGCGTACTCCAGCTGCAACAACTGTGTTTGAGGGTCCTGGTTGGGACTGATTGTTTCTGGTTGCGGGTGGCGGGATATTAGGTTTGGTTGTGGGTTTCCGTTTCAGTTGTCGGCAAACCCTTCCGTAATGCCCGGTGATGCCGCATTTGTTACACTCTATGTCTTTTGCTGGGCACTGGTCACGGCGGTGTCTTGGGTTAGCCCCACATCCGGAGCAGGGGTCGTTAGGATCATAGGGTTTCTGAAAGAAACGGTTGGCCTTAGGTGAGGTTTCAGACGAGCTGGCTTGTTGATGCTTGTAGGTTGATGGTGCACGTCTGGTTGCAATGAAGGCTTCGGGGGAGGTGGTTGGGGAGGGTGAAAGAGTCGCGCCCACGGCGGTAGCACTCTCATGTGCGATACAAATTGAGAGGACTCGGTCCAGGGAGAGGTCGGAATTGTACTGCTCCGCCAGTACTTTTCGTTGGAGGTCTTTATCAAACAGGCCACATATTAACCTGTCACGGATACGGAGTTGCTGTTGATAACCAGCAAGGGCAAACGTTTTCCCACAAGCTCTTTTTGTGCATCTTGTAATACACGGGTCGCCGCATGTGCTGCATTTAAAATCCAGCTCATGTGCACACGAGTCATCAAGAGCTTTAAGGGCTGCGAAGTAGCGATCCACCGATTCTCCGGTTTGTTGGTCCCTACGATGAAAATCTTGCCGATCAAGGAGGGGGTTTCGCTTCTTGCGTAGGTAGGCCTCGAGAGCATTCACGGCTTCATCGAGGGTGGTGGTGGTAGAAATATGAAGGCGGCCTGATTGCCAAAGGATGGTCCATTCGGAATGGAGGGCGGCACGCAAAGTCACTTGCTGTGTGGATAGCGGGAAGGTGGCTACTTGTTGGGCGTCCACGTAGTCGTTCCAACGTTGTTTCCAATCGCGGAAAAAAGACATCGTTAACTCCTCCGGGGAAGCCAGTTTAGGAAGCTGGATGATTTTTGTGGCGTGGTGAGGAGGAGCTCCTAATGGGACTGTCGGTGTCGGATTCCGAGTAGACATCTGCTGCAACAGTGCGGCTATGGACCTGAGGATGTCGGTGCTGGTCGGCGAGGCAGGGTTCTCTGGAGGGGTTTGGGATGGTCGGCGATTCCTTCTTGAGGGCATCTTGATTACTAATTGTCACTGAGCTGTCACTTAAAAAACGGCTATAATTAACCGAATGTCGACTGCGCCATGTTCTACCGCGTTAGGGTAAAGGTTCGAGCTGCAGTGAGAACTATCAATTAATAATTTATTTTAATAAGTCCAAAAATTACATACAATTATAAGAGGCAGATGGAGCACAGTTTTTACTCCACCAGCGCCTAGAGTATTATATAATGGAAGGAAACGCCGTAGGTTGTAGAGACGCGCGGTAAGCAAGCCGGCTGACATCAGGCGGTGTTCGAAAAGTGCGCGCGCAGCCCCTGGTGGCGACGTCACGGTCGGCGCGCATGCGCGGCGGCGGCGGTCACGTGGGAAGCACCGGCGTGGGACGTCGCCCGCTGACATCCACTTATCTCAGTTTCTAATTATGTTTAGTCTTTTTAATGGTCTTTTTACATTAATTTTACTTTTACAACTCAGTTTTCTATATTTTAAGACATATATTCTCTCTCTGGGATTATTTGGAATTATTAGACCCAAATATACATATATGATACTATTTATCTTAAAATATTTAATTAGCCTATTATTGAATTCCACCATATCTCTGGATTTTTATTTTTATCCTAGTCTATAAATACCTTATATATGCTATATGAATATTAAAAATAAAATTACAACCTTTCGCAATGAGTTTCTTTTATTATGATATAAATTCTACATATAATATATATATATACCTCGTTCACAAAAAAAAAGATTATTGATATTGTAATATTGTGTAAGGGAAATATTCATGTCTTGATATCATTTATAGCGTTCAAAGTGTATCATAACAATGTATTTATACATCACCTCTGTGCGAAACGAACATATTCTAATGCTGGAATAAGATAAAACACCAATTTTGGGAATTTCGAACAAAACTCAATATGTAAAACCATGATGTCGGGCTATGATCACCATCAGTAAAGAGGCGGCTCCTAAATATGTTAAAAATCGAAATGGCCTTAAAGAGAGAGAGAGAGAATTGACGCAACAGAATTTTTTGAATTCTAGCCAACAATTAAAGGAACGGCTATTCATTTATTATTTATTTGATAAATCCATATTATAAATAAAAAATGTGCATATTTAAAGATTGTTAGTTCTAATAATAAAAACAATACACTATATATACAGGAAAATATTATCATCAAATATTAAATTCTTTGAATAAAACTTTGGCGAGATAATAATCCCAAGGGAACATGATAAAAATGATTAATATTCGCATTTTAAAGAAGAAAAGCTCACAGAATGGGAAAACAGAGTTTAGGTTTCTTCTTCCAAGTAATGGCGTAGTTGAATATATAATGGAGAATTATTAGGCAAAACGTATTTTTCTTCATTAAAAATGATTAAATTTTGGAAGTGCGCGGGTCCCAGTGCGACGTCAAGGCCATCAATCCTTATAAAGCCACGGGGCTCGTGCTGCCTCGTTCACTGAGTCACCGAGTGCGCTGACCCTGCTGTTGAACACACTCATACTTGCACCAGCCTTACCTTACCACGTTCTGACCGTCACATGAGCCAAGAGCGCGTACGTGGTTGGGTTTTCTTCATTTATCAAGAAATTAGGTTGGCCAAAATATTATGGAACAAATCTTAATCAATGTTTATTTAATTTATGTTTACTAGATAGCCCTTTGTGATCAAAATACTCATGTGGTCAATCAGGATTTGCCTTTTTTATTTTTTTTTTAATAAGATCACCTTACTTTTACTATATTTTTCTTTTTTCACACAAACGTATATATACACTATCATTTCATAATCATTATTAGAGAATTATTATTTTATCAGCAATATTTTCATTATTTTTTTTTTATAAATAAATATATTTTGTAGTCTATTTAAATACACAAAAGTGTAATTTTTTTAAGTAATCTATTAAAAAATAAATTGCATTATCTCCATTAAAATAATTCTGTTGGTTGATAATTAATATCCATATTACTACATTTAAATATTTTACAAACTACTAATATCTTAAGATTTTATTCGCTTATTGCATTAATGAGGATAATAAAAAACCGCACTATTATTTATTCCTAAAATAATAAACATCTTCGGAGGGCCATGTACAGGATTTTATTTATTAACAATTGCAAATTAGACACGCTATATCCGAATCTGGATAATTGCGCGTGAAACTATTTACAATAATTCATACTTTAGTAGAGTGGGTAACAGGATTATCATAAAGAAAATAAACAATTAAGAAAAGAGCATGTACAGGATAGATAGCAAAAACAATGTTTCCCTAAACACATCTTAATCCGTCGTTTTTAAAATGTTAATCCTCTTTTGGAAATTTAATAAATTTTTCTTCGGCGTTTTTTATCAACCGGATGTAAAACAAGTTGTGTTGTTAAATATTCATTCTGCTCCAACATTTTTGGAAATATTTTAACAATCGGATTGGAGCTTAGAACAATTCGTAACCAAATTTTGTGAGCCTTTTCTCTCTTAATTTCTTTTACTAATCAAGAAGACAAAGAGTGCTTTCAAATAGGTCGCTTTAGAAAGGGGTTTCCAAAAATAATTACTTGTGAAATCTTATAATTCAAAATTTGAATTAAAAATACCTTATTTGAATATTTCCTTTTAACCTTTTATGTAAAATATTGTAAATGCGTTTGTCTAAAACATGTTTGAAAGCAAAAAAAAAGGTCCCAATAAAAATTGTTGTTTTAGGTATATGAAATGGTCTAATATAGGCTCGATATTATATTCTTGTTTCTTTTTTAGTAATATTTAATAATATCATTATATTTTATATTATATTATATCTATAAAAAAATCGAAATATATTTATATACAGTCAAATTTCATTTAGGAATTTTGCACTAACTTTTACATTTGAGAGAAATTTCCTTTTTTCACCGAATATTTCAATGCGAGCGCTGATGTATTTTTAAATTATGAATTTACATATATATATCTGTTCGATATATATATATATATATTATTTTCGAAAAGTATTCTTTGTTAGAATTCAACTTTCGCATTTGGGTATATATAGTAAATAAAACCTCATTCAAACTACATTTAACCTTCGTGTTGTTATAATATTTATCGCGATGGAATTAAATGTGAAACTTTCTAAAATATATGAATATATATAATTTAATAAATATTGTCCAAGATAGTGGAAACTTTGATCAAATATTGTAACAACATATAGGATTATATACGTAGCCAAAAATTCCTCTTATATTTTGCAAGAGCACATATAAAGCTAATATAATATCTAACCAAATTGCAATTTTATCTCTCTTACTAACGCTCTCTCTCATTTTCAATATAAATTTAAACTAAAAGGGTTTTATGTGCACTCTCATGAAAAAACCCCCAATTTTGTTTATTGCTTTCACCGTCATATAATAAATTGCCTCCACTCAAAAAAAGACTTTTTCATCATATTTTATAATTTAAAGCTGATATTTCTTAGAATATAATCCATTACATTGTTTAAGGCTTTTTAAAAATTCAAATATGTATATGTCATAACATTCGGAAATATAAAAATAAAATGGCCTGTGTGGGAGTACAAGGAAAGAGGGAAGCTAGCCGGGTTAGTTGAATTAATTCGATGCCAAATTTAAATATTTACTAGAGTCAAATCATGCTAGGATATTGTTACGATCTATAAAAAATCATTCCCAAACAGCCAGTTCTGAACATCTATCGAATTGTATCAATTTCTCCAATAATATACATCTGAGAAAACCCCAGGACTATAAATAGAAATTCTTAGACAATGGGAGCTAATGGAAATCATTTAAACGACTTGAGAAATAAGCAAAAACAACAAAGATCTATAAAAATAAAGGTCACATCTCCCGTCAAAATAGACGCTAAAGCTAGATACCATCTACTGACCGTCGCTGCAAACTAGAGAAGTCGGGTCGATGACAAAGCTACAACATCAATTTTGACAAACTTTGAAGCGCCAAGAGGGAGACCATGGTTTTGGGCTTTTTTGTCCAGGGCGATCTTTAGTGCATGAGATATACAAGGGATCAGATGAAATCTTCACAATCTTCCAAAGAGATGTTTTGCTTGCTAAAAGGCTAAGCCAAATCCATGGCCAAAATCTAGATGAAAAATTCCCGTTAAAACTATTGTGCTACTCGTGAACCTTATTTATTCAACTAAATGTTGTGTAAAATGCTTTTTTCTTCATATCTAATTAATTAATAGTAGTTAGAGAGATAATATATTATTAAATATATCATTAAAATGGTAATATTTTCAAATTAATATATATTCATTAAAATAACAATATAAATTATTTATATTATATTTATTAAGAAAAGAAAAATGCATCTCCTTATCGTTTAACTGAATTTTGCTGCCTTTTTTGCATCAGGAATATATATATATATGTACAATATAGAAACAGTCTTACAGAGAGATGCCATGCCACTATTGTGGATTTTAATACGCCAAAAGTAAACGTTTAGACTGAAACAATGGGATTTCTTTTCCCTATTAATTATTCTAAGATATCTCTGTTGCGAGCGTGACCAACAGTCCAAGGACGTCAGCAAACATTTACGGGATTATTCCGTGACAAATAAATGACTTTTTATTGAGGTTGTTTGCTTCTATTGGGAGAGTTTACCGGATCTCAAATTTTCTTGTATATTATGTTTATAAATGTAAATCTAAGCAATTATCCCTAGCCGGAATATCGCGTTTTGTGTGTTGAAATAAAAAAAAAACATAATAGAGGTATTCATATTTAAAAAATAATAATTAAGAAAACAGATTTTGGTATCGTTATATCAGAAGAATAGTGTAAATGATAGGATAAGTTGAAATTATAGTTTCTTATCCGTGGAATACCATTTCTAATAATTAGTATGCAGAATTTATTATCTCAAATATATGCCAAATGTTAATATAAATTAAAATGTATTAAAATATATAATTTGTAAAGTATTTCCTCCTTGTGATCCTTCATGAAATGAACAAAGACTATTCCAGTGTTAATTATCTTATCCAACATCAGGAATATTAGAGTTTTATTTTTTGTATTCATTGATATCAAACATCTCACCAGAGTTGGAATTGAGCTTAAAATGATGTTGTTTTATACTTTCTTGTTATTCAATACATCCTTATTATTTCATTTGTTTATATAGTGCTCCTGCACACTTACATACAGGAATAAAATCCTAATATTTTTTCTCTTTAGTGTGAGCGAATATAATTGCCTAGATTACATAAATAGGAAGAATCTATTTGTATATAAATTTGAAAATGGGAGTCTCTCCTCTAGTTTATATAGAATATAGGGTTATAGATTATAAAAGATTTTATGGAAACGAGGTTACTATGAATTTCAGAAAAAAATAACATTCAAATAATTGTTGTCAAAGCATTATGCTGAAATTGAATAAAACTAAAACAAAACACAGAAAATAGAATAAAAACAATTTTCAATTTTCTTGAAAATTCTCGAAGGAAATCTCTAAAACGTGTTTGGGCACGCTTCGATTCTGATTTATTTCCTTGGAAAAATAAAATAATAAGTCCAAAGTTTTACATGTTCACATATTTTATGGAATATCCAACAAAAATATGCTCAAATATTCCTTAACACGTCAAACTATTTTTTATTTTGTAAGAGTTGAATTTTCTTTCAGAAGAAAAGTCTGAAGAGGTTTGAGACTAGATGCTCCAGGCGTTTGGGTTAAGGTTTTCTAAACAATTGTTAAGTCTATTTTGAGCATGATAATCTTCAAATCCTCGTTTTTTCCCTAACACATAGATAATTAAAATGATATATTAATGAAATTATGAATTAGAACAATTAAATAATGGCTAAAATATTGTCAAACCTTCAACCAACCTACGAATAATATATATATTTGATATGAGCATGGTTGACATCAAATTATCACCCAAATATTATTGCTATATACGATACCTATTGCTATCCTATAGTAATATCTTCAACTCAAACAATGCTAATGCAATTAAAGTATGCAATGAATCTATGAATCTTTAAGAAATATAACTTTTGAGATAAAAGTCATATCTATGAGAAATAAAATGAAATTAAACATTATGTAATGTAACATTAAATAATTATTTATATGAGATGGTATAAAATTGGTCAAGTTTCATTGAAATTTGCAATTTCAAATAAATTTTATTTATGGGAGTTTGGATTGCTCTATAATAATGTGAATAATTATATTCTAAACAACACATTAACCAACGTATTTCACTTGTATATGATAAGAAACCCGTGTTTCCTAGAATATTTAAATTTCGATGTTTCGAATAACATGAATTATTTATTGATTTTGAGGAATTGTGACTTAGGGGTTTATATTCATTTCATGTGAAAGAAGTATATAGAGAAATAAATATAAAGAGATATTTAGGTATATTTCATATCAAAATTTATTAGATGTAATTTCACGATTTTTCTCGTATAATGGTAAAATAACATTATACAATTGCAATCGACTGATAAACAGCAACAACGACGAACCTTTTATTAGAGACCTATGCCCTACAAAGGATTCGCCCAGGTGCATAATTGCTTTAAATGATTAGTTATTTATTTACATGTCATCGTTCGTTTACATTACCATTTACATACGTCTCTTATTTCTCAATGTTTTCTTGCGCATCCTGGTAAATTTTGTACAGAGCCAATGTATTGGATTTATTCTTTGTCGTCCAAGACAACAGAGCCAGCAACCAACTAATATATTTATCATGGGAATATCTTTTCAAAGAAACGTGAAGGAAGTAGAGATAGAACTTTCGCGTGACGCCACTGATAGACAGCGTGACAAATGACGCGCCACGTTCCTCCTAAAGGTCAGATTGGGTGACCGTCTTTATTCTGGTTTAATACTCCGCTTGGATCTTGTATGAATCCATGTATTTTCTAGACAAGTAATTATGTAGCGATATCCCAATTCCTATTTCAATTAAAGATTTATTTTGTATATTTGAAAATTAATATTTAATAAATAACTGTTACCTAATCAATAGGCCTACATTTTACATATATAAGTAATTATCATATATTGTATATAAATTAACATTTATCATTTAGTTAATATATATTATATTATATAATTCACATGTATATTTGATTCTATTCGAGGTTAGGCATATATAATAATAATAAAATAATTTTCTATGTGAAACCTTACTTTGAAGTATAACTCATATCTTTATATGAGAAGTGTAGGTTGCATATTTCTAAACGAATTAATATAAAGAAAAACACCAATATATATACCAATATATGCTAAAATACTTTGTATTTTCGGTTTTCCTGTATGAATGAAAACATGAAAGAAACAATAAATAGAGAATTACAGGGGAGAATGGACTCTTTTGAAATATGTGGTGCACTAGAAGAAATAGAAAGATCAGTTTGATAAAGTGCCAAAATATATGTTTGGAGAATATTCAATGGAGAGTACATAATTCTAAATCAAGTAATAAAAAAGTAAAAGGACGTTTGCAAGACATGTACTACGAGGATGACCGGGGGTTTCAGTCTACTTGAAGAATAAGGGAAAAGAAAGACCTAGAAAGCATTGGTCAGATATTTAAATAATATGTCTGGAATTCGAAAATTTAAAGATCTGAAGAGAAGTGATTGGGTACAGTTTGAATTGGCGTTTTCACAATTGCCAATTCGGCTTTGCCACTTCACCAGCTTAAATATCTGTTTGGTAGATTTGACCGACTTCATTAACCCTCTTGTAGTATTTTGTGAAATCGAAGCCGCCCCTGTTTTGGCGAGGGCCAACCCCGAGACAATGATATACAGGTTGAATTTTTGTCTATATATATTTACCAAAACTGTTGTTGTAGATTATCCTTTATCATCACTAGTAAAGCCTTTACTAGGGTGATGAACAATTCATTCTTCTGAGTCATAAAGGGAGAAGTATCTCTTTTGGTATATATATATTCGTTCGTGGATGGCCTTTCTTAATTTATCAAGAAATTGAGTTGGCCTAATATCACGGAGAAAATTAAATAAACGCTTAGTTTATTTTTGCTCCATTAGATGGCGCTCTGCCATCTAAAATTCACATGTGCTTTTGGTCAGGATATGCCTTCATTATTTTTATTATATTATTATATATACATATTTGCGTATAAATTTAATTGTATAAAGCTCCGAGAAATCTGTGTGATTTTATTGATAAATGCACTAGAGTAAAATTTATTTTTGATAAAGAGAGAGAGTAACTACATATGTAATTTATATAGTGAGACTGTTTGTGTTTATATATTATTATTGTTAAAGGTAAATGAATTCTGAATATATATATATATATATCGTTCTTTATCCAATAAAACTAAACGAACTTTCATCAAATTGGGTTAAAAGGAAATTCACATTGGGAGGGCATACAAAGAGAACTAATTAGCTAATCAGGGGGCCAATCTAGCCCCCACATAAACCCAATTTACCTGATGTGATCAATTCCTTGCAACCAGTGTTTACTAGCAATTTTAATGTGAATATTTCCTATTTGCCGCAGAGAAATACTCATGATGTTTTGAAAATTTAGGTATACTAACTTTTATTTACTAATTTAGTTTAAACATTATATATATAGTTTTTATAACAGTTTTTATATTTCATTTCAAATGTCTTTTATTTTTAAACATCATGATCATTCAAATTATAATTATATATAAAGAACAGTTGGTTAATATTTAGAGAAATGTTATTATAATATTTAATAAACTGATTTTTTGAAAATTTAATAAATAATTCTTGAGAACCATATTATTATGAATACAATATTTACGGTTGTAAAATGTATTTCATTATTTTAAATATATAAATAAATTTAAGATAGAAGTCTTTAGATTTTAAATAAGTCTTTATCCTTTTGTTTGGCTAAGGGTTTTTATTCTCGACAATAATGGAAAAAAATAGGAATTAAATTTATAAATATAATTTATAAACTTTTTTTTCGCGTGTGTGAGTTTTTTTATAATTTAAGTTTTATGTGTGTGCGATTATAAATAAAGGTAATTTAATTATTTATTAAATATTCATATATATATATACATACCAATTATGTTTTCATTAACCTATTTAATATTATTTTTATGGAATATAATTAATTTTAATATTTTTGTTCTTATAATTTATAATGCAATATAGCGTGCCAAATGTAATTTTAATAATTGAATAAAATGAATTTCAGAATCTCATTAAAATACTCTCTATTTAACCTATATTAACTCAATTATTTATAAAATCCTTCAGAAATATTGTACACGGCTACATATATTTTATTATTATTATTTTTTAATTAAAAAGGCATATATTGGATCAAAATATCATTTATTTTACCAATATTTCAGTTGGCTGAACGCCAACCTTTATCAAGGTGTTATAACATTTTAAAGTGTGTCAACAACAAACTCAGCGCCACATAACGTCAACAGCATTATATATTTTAAAATATTTTGTTATATTTTTAAAAACTTAATGCTCTTGACGTTATGTGGCGCTGAGTTTGTTGTTGACACACATTAAAATGTGATAACACCTTGATAAAGGTTGGCGTTCAATAACTGAAATATTGGTAAAATAAATGATATTTTGATCCAATATATGCCTTTTTAATTACTATAAAGTAAAGTGCCAGGAGAAAATGATTTTTTATTAATCGACTACACGAGCTTTCGGGCTCGTGCTTAGGTGACTTAGGTGACTGCCCGAAAGCTCGTGTAGTCGATTAATAAAAAATCATTTTCTCCTGGCACTTTACTTTATAGTATTTATATTCCAAGGAGAAAGTTTCTATGTTTAAATAAATATGCCTTTTTAATTAAAGATTTAATTATGGATTGCTCTATTTCCAAAACATATTTTATTATATAATGGGTACTTAATACTAAGTGTGTACTCAAAGCTAAATTAAATTGAAACAGATTCTTTAAATTGATTTTTAAATTGCAATTTATGTAAAATTACATATGTACAAAATTGCTCCAAAACGTTAAAAAAAAAGCATACTTTTTGATGTTATAATTTTGTTTCGCAACTATTACACATATAAATATGTATTTAAATGATTAACGCTTATTTTGGATCAAAATATTTATCATAACTTCCAATATTTCGATGAGGCTGTTCGCCTCTCTTCCTCGGGGATTCTAACCCTGTAAGCAAATCATCCGCGTAATGCACGAGTGGCGAAGTTTTGAATAAAGCAGATTGGTGTGGCCAAACTTTTCAATGAAATATGATTACTTTTAAAATTTTATATTATTAAAATACTATTGTATATATTCTATAATTACTGTTTCTCTTTTATCTGTAGGTATGATTGGGGTATATCTATTCTTCTATTGATACTATTTTTGTCCTCTATAGGTGCCCAGCTCTCTAGAAATATTCTTGCATGTTTATCCTGTATGTTTCTATAATATATTTTGGAATTTTCAAATATTTAAATATATATACACATATATATATATATTATAAAATAAATAAAGCTTCCAGGGTTAAGTTTCTTGTTCAAATTTTTATTTTCAAGCTTTCGGACTTATCAGCCCTTTAACAGGAGTATCACGATAAGAAATTGATTATATAAACTATTTTTATATACAAATTAATTTTACATATTTTAAATATTAATGATATTGAAAGGGGGAGAAAATATATATTAATTTATATACATTTGGGTTAAATGTTTCTTTACCAATATGAAAATAGCAATCAATCCAATTATATTAGAGGAAAAAAGTGGAATTTTATCATCCAAGAACAAAAAGGGCATTAAAAAAACTATATATTTAAAAATATTTGTTCAATCCTTCCACATAAGTCGTTTGAATTAACCAGATATCTATATGCAAAGTTACAATTTATATTCTCAATGCATATACACCTAATTTCTCTCTTTCTCTTTTAATATACAGTACATTTAAAATATTTTTATTGATTAAAAAAAATATTTTAAACTATAATTTAAACTGATATTCATATGTCTACTCAATCGATGAATGTTTACTACACCAGAACGACAATCTCATACCCATAACAATTCCTATTTATATAATTGAGGTAATAAATATATATATCCGACTATAATTTTAACCTATATAATATATATGTACTTATATATAGATTAAAAGTGAGTTTTATTGTATGTGTATTCAAGAGTTCTCTTTATATTCAGTTTAGACGAAATATTTTAAACTCACTTTATGAGAGTAAGAAAGATAAATCCACATAATTTACTTAAGGTGAATAGAGGTATTATACTTGCTTGAAAATGTAAAAAACAAGTAGAGATGAAGATCGAGGCGATGAACTTGTCATTAGCTATGTTTATTTCCTCAATAATAAGTCCCTTTCATTATATTTTTGTCTGCAATTTTATTTTAGAGTTTGGTGAAATGGGCAAGATTATAGGAATTTTGAAAATTTCACTCCTCAAGTTTACAATTTTTTATATAATTTCTAATTTACAGGCAGGGTTTTTTACTTATTTATATTTAAATTACAAGGTTAAGGTGTCAGTTGAAGAGTCATGAGGCTGAGAGCTTGTGATTTAGATACATAAATAAATACAATATAAAATAATGCGGCTTGTGATTGTAAAACGACATTTGAAAATTTTCTCGCATGAGTTTCTTGTCAACGAAAAATCAAAATTTATTTCAAGGAGAAATAACGATTAGTTCTAACCTTAGGGATGAGGTATGAAAGGATGAATTGTGAAGAGTAATGATGAACGGAAATAAATTTTGATTTTTCGTTGACAAGAAACTCATGCGAAATAATTTTCAAATGTCGTTTTACATAAATAAATAATAAACCTTAGCCTGGTATTCTTTGGCTTATCACTGAGTCATTTCGAATTGGTAAATAAACATTTGCAATTGATATATATATATGGATAAAAATTAAATTTTTAGAGAGGATTGTGTACAATTCAATATATAACGTGTGTGTCAAAATAACTCTTGCATATCCTAGCAGAGACCAGGACATAACTATATTTTATATAATAATTGAATGAAGCATATATGTTTAATAATATATATATGGTAAGAGGTGAAATTTTCTTTTTAAATATTACATATTAGACCTAAAGGAAACGGTGCACATACAGATGTTCTTAGGAAAATACCTTATTTCTACTTAATCTCAATATAAGCAAATATTACAGAAAATAAGCACTTGAAGAAAAATAAATTTATCACGCAATTCTCATATTACCAGAAAGTTTAAAGACCTTTGTAGTAATTTATATTTAAGCGTTATTTTAATGACTAAGAAGAGGTACAGGATATTATATGTTTTTATTTTTGGAAATACTGCAATTTGATATTTTAAATGCTCAATTATAGGTCATTAATAATAATTGGATATGTTTTTTTCTGTAATAACCTCGTATTTTGAATGTTTTTTTTTAACCCTTTGGTTTGATTGCTCCATCGTATGGCGTTGCCATAATCGACCAAGCGGCTGATGAACAACTATCTATATTCTAATGAGGATGTTAGTCTTCCAGATAATTGCCCTTCTTTTTATACACAATCTCATTATTCTCCAAGAAATTCTGTAATTAACCCATTTTATCGAGAGAGAGTGAACGCATCTTATTATTCATTGAATATTGGTAATTAATTTTACAGAGATCGATTGAAAGAAGGCGGTATAAATATAACGATTTTGTGTGGTCTAGACATAAAATATGGTTTTAAAAACAAAATACGCTTTTTTTTTGAAAATTCTCATCTGGTGTTATTGCATCATGTTAATTGAAACAGTTTTTGTGTTCTATTATAAATATGAGTTTTTAGTTAAAATTTTCACTGTGAAATGTGATATGGGGAATCTCTTCTTAACGAAATTTAATGCAGATATTGTAAAAATATATATTTTTTATTCTATAAACCTAATTGGATTGATATGACCTTGTTTGTGATTCCTGTCAGACACATTAAGGAATTAATTTCGTCCATCTTAATTATTCATCAGCGGTACGAGGTTGCTGCCTGAGCTGTGAGTAAGTCGGTTTAAGCAACATAGGCAGTTGAACTTCAGCTCAGGTTTTGGGGCACTCTGGGTAAATTAACCTCCCCGTCTAAAAAACTACTGATTTGGTCGGCAATAAAGACCTTCAAATTGATGACTTATTGTAATCCCCTATATTCATGTCAAGAACGATTATCGTTCAAATATAACCGAACTATTGAAATGATGATAAAAAATTTGCAATAAACCTAAATTCTGAATAATATTATGAATGAAGTCATTTGAAAAAGAATTTCTGTATATCTAATCCTTTACAAAAGACAAAAAAAAAACCAACACTCCGGGAATGTCAAAATTCAAGTTATTCTGGTAAAAACAGCTGCCCATCTCGAAAAACCTTTATTACAACCACTCCGAGTCATATCAGAGAAAGAAATTGACCTTTCTCACCTGTGATACCAAACTCAAGAGGATGGCAAGAAAACAAGACATACAATATAGATACAGTTCTAAGGATGAAATAAGCGTCTTCCTAACAATAAAAAGAAGAAGAGACAACCCCGACTCTATTCTCTCCTGCATGGGAGTACCCAAGCATACCTTTTCCAATGTAACATTATTTGATTGTTTAAAAAATTCATTGAAAATAGGTCTTAACTTTTCTTTAAGTACAAGTAACCAAAAATCTCTGGTACACTTGTAAGTACAAATTCCTAGCTCCTGTCTAAAATGGCGCACCAACAGTAAAATTAGATACTGAATTCTCACCATGACAGCTTGTACCTTGATGTACTTAGATAATTAAAAAACTATATATATCGAATGAATCGCGCTCCCTCTATTTTCTATAAATAGATATCTCAATATAATCCTTCTATTACCGATAAATTCCGTTTTTCAAGTAATTAAGTAATTAACAATATTATATTAAAAAGTTTCTTCGTCTACAAAATCCTATACTTATATCAAATTTAGAATTCACAAGAAACAATAAAATCTGAAATATAGCTCCGATATTTCAATGTAGCACTTCTTAATTATAGAATTTAATGCAAACTCTTCAGGCATTAATCTTTTTTCTTGGAGGAATAAAATTATTTTAAATTATACATCGTTAATGATAATAATTTTTCATTGGTCAATGTTATGATCTCACCCTTTTCAAAGTTAAAATTTTAAAGTAAATTCGTCAGTATTAAAATGACGAAATCAAATAACAAGATGTGGAGTTTATAACATCTATAACGTAGGAACATTTAATAATTTTAATACTCTTAATCCATTATATATTCAATCGTTTTCGAAGCTTTAACAAAAACCTACTTACTACATACCTACTACTCTTTTTCAACTAAGGATAAATTTTAAAAACTATAACTGAGAATTATTTAAACAACAATGAGATTAGGAATTCAATTTTAATTAAGGGAAATATTTGTTTTAAACCAAGACTAATAAAAAAGCCTCGTCAAATATTTTCGACCAACCCTGAACATTCTTTCATCCTCACCTACAGCTACGGCATCTGAAGGATTGGTAAATATTGATGTGCCACAATACCCGGTACGGAAATAGCCGTGAGCTCAAAGAGTTTCCGGCGTGCCTTTACAAAACTTATTTATAGTTCGAATATACATTGAACCAAATAAGTAGCCGTTTCTTTATGCTATATATGTCATTGAAACCTTTAAATACGTTATGATATTTTAAACTAGTATACATTTATTTATTACCAGTTGCAAATAAGACACGCTATATCCGATCAGGATAATTGCGCGTGAAACTATTTGCAATAATTCATATTGTAGTAGGATAGGTAACAGAATTATCAAAAAGAAAATAAACAATTAAGAAAAAGAGCATTAAATAAACATATAAATTAAACAAATAAGCAATAAAATAAGCAGATAGAAGATATCGCAAGGTAGTTATTTACAGTATGTTAAGCAATGATGGAAGTCGATTTAATAAAGTTATCTGTAATAATTAGTATCGTGGAGAGAGAAAGATGATCAAGTTGAGCTATTTACAATGAGTTATGTTCTAAAGTAACTTATTAGTTATTTACATTGGTGTAAATCAAGTCCCATAGTAGTGTGGGTCCTCAAGCTGCATGAAGCTGTCTATTTATATATTTATTTATAGTATATATTGGTTAGCCAACAGGCAAATATATATTTTACTGATGGATTAGTAATCAGCCATTACTCTTCATAACTGGCAGAATATCTACGACAATAAATTATATCGTAATACATTGTTATTGCTATATATATATATATATATATTAAAATTTTATACCAATAAATAACGACAAAAATATTTACCTGAAGTTTATCATCAATTCATAAACATTTATTCAGAAACAGGAAAATTATTTCTACGGTTCTGAGCAGACAACATGCTCATATTTCAAACCATTACGCGATAAAGAGGAATGAATTGCGTCCTGGAAGGTATAATAGTAAATAATATTATTGTTTAAAATGTTATAAACATTAGTCTATTCAATATAAATATAATATATTGAAATCTAAGCTTTATAATATATGAATTGTATCTTGTTATTTAGAAGTACAACGTAAATTGTCTTTTAGATATAATGGATATATGCAAAATATTCTAAAATGGCAATATACGTTTTGATATAAATGCATAAAATGCATTAAAACATTGCATTTTATATATAATTATACTTTATATATTATTTCTATTTAAATAACTTTATATGCACTTTTGGGATATTCTTGTGTTTTATAGTCTCAGACATTGTAGACAATACATTATCGTGGACGTTTTCAATGCTTGAATATATAGGAGAGAGATAACAATATATATATATATAAAACTTCTATAGCAGTGTATGCGCTACAATGTCCATACCAATAAGTAGATTGGGGTAAATCCCAAAAGTGCACAGAAAGTAAGCGAGATAATCTCTTAGAATAACATCATAAACATGCTGAGCCAGGATTTGGGAAATAAAGTTTCACATTGGCGTATTATGGGCCTTAAGCTTCTCGGCTAAGAATAATTTATAGGTTTTTATTCGCTACGTTTCTGGAAAATACAACATTGAGAGTATTATAACACTTCTCATATATATATTTTCTAAAATATGTCATAGTGATAAATAATTTATTTTTAACACATATCTTATAGGTATTGAGAGAGTAAATCAGTAATCTATTTTAATGGTATTATTTTATGTTATCGTTTCAAATAATATGATATTATGGGTAAAAAAATTAGGGGGAGGCCATTCAAATAAATAGAAATATATTTTCAAAATAAAAACGTCATATATATTTGAAGAAATAATATTTAAAAAAATTATATATATATAATACACTACATATTGGATTGGAATTTAGAGGAGAAGTTAAAAGGAATAAATTATAATAAAGAATTTTTCTTCTGAATGTAGTTTAAGAAAATTAAAATTCATCACACATATATATAATATAGAATGAAGTATTTAGCCTTTGTGTGTTATGTAAAAAATAACAAAGTTTTATTAAAACTAAAAATATATTACATAGCTATGTATAGTGCCTCTATTTGCCTCCTTCTCTAGAATAATAAAACGGTTAAATTGTTTGTAGAACTTATGTTATTTCACAATTAAACATATATCCTGTTACAATCGATACTATTGAGGGAGCTTTGTACAGATATTATCTAATGCTTATAATACTAAATATAGTGTTGAATAGAATTACGAGAATTGAGACAGAGATATAAAAATATTAAATAGCTTTGTGCCAAATATCAATTTTTATATAGAAAATGTTAGAACCGTAAATAGTGTGTCATAGAGATATGCACTATACATTGCTTCGACACTGTGATAATTCTCAACCATCTCAATACCCAAAGCATTTCTATCTGTTTTCCTTTTATAAGAAAATATATAATATCAATTAGTTTTATTATAAAACTATATACTGGTTAATCAATATCAGCATTGTGTGTGTGCTATCGCCATTACACCGGAATACTGATTAAAGGATAAGTTACATCGATGTACGGATAGCATACTTATTGTAATTTTACCCCTGAGTACTTATAGTAGCATTGACATTATTATGATGCATCAGCGCGCCATCTGTTATGAAAATTTGAAACTATTAAAGACGCGTATGATTCCTCTGAAAATTAAACAATTTCTACTGCCCTGACTGCAATGGAAAAATTAAAGGGAGGGCCTGGCTCATCAGTGGTAAACCCTTCCGGCGATTTCGCCAGTTAAATCTACCATACCGCTGTTATTTTGCATTATTGTATGTAATTCTGCTGTCCTCAAAGCCTTTGTCCATATTTAATCTAAAATACCCATTCCAAGAGTCCAGCATAAGTATCACTATAAAAGGAAGTTCCAAAAATGCAATATAGCAGCGTTATGGTAGATTAAACTGGTGAAACTGCTGGGAGGGTTCACCACTGATGAGCCAGACCCTCCCTTTAATTTTACCAATGCAGTAAGGGCAGTAGAAATTGTTTAATTTTCAAAAGAATCATACGCGTCTATAATAGTTTCAAATATTCATTGACATTATTATTGAAGCCAAGAACTTGTAACAGAATTGATTCAATATAAATACCACAGTACTGGTAACAGAACGAAAAATTCATTATTATAAATAAATTTCTAATAAATTTAATGAGAGATAACCATACTACTCATATTAATAGTTACAATATTGTGTTTACATGACAGATTTCTGATTAAATCATGAAAAATAGAATTAGAAATATATTCGAAATATCACATTGCATTCAAAACAGATCGATTTCTCCACATATTTGATCAGGTTCTACTGGTTCCAACATTGGAATTACAATTTTATCAGAAAACTACTGACTGCATTAATATCCCCATTAGGTCGAAGTTCTGGTTACATAATGAAAATTAATATTCCATAATAAAATAAATAAATAATGGTTACAGAAGAATATAACTGGAATTCAAATCAGAAGGATACTGGAAATATCACAATAAATTCAAAGTATCGCGAAATACTTACATATTTAATTAGGGCTTGTACCTTATGAAAACCTTTGCTAGTGTTAAAAACCTATACTTAGCGTACGACAATTACAGGCTACCTATATTACACCTATTAGTTAAAAATATTCGCCAATCAAAACATATATAAACATCATGATTCATAATGTAAAAAATAACGTTACTAAATAGCCTTACACTCTATTCGAAATATTCTATAGTAAGTATAGTGGTGATAAATTGCCAACTAAAAATAAACTGTACAAAGTGAAATGAAGACCAGAGAGAATTCAATGGTTTAGATCTCCCTAGTGAATCTCGGCGCTAATTTGAATTTTAATGCCGAATGAGATGAATAGGTTCGGAGAAAAAAGCAATTTCAATTTACTAGGATATTGTTTGGAGGTGAATGACCAGGGGACAAAGTATTCCTTCTCATTTATATGACTATAGCGGATAATTGTGTAAACCTTCTCGATCTTATCGTAAAGATAGAGACTGCCTGGCCGACATCCATAGTTCTTCAAATTAAAGATACTTCGGCCAGTAAATCTTTAATTTGAAGAACTTCTTGATCTTGTTTTAAGTATTGAATCCGTTTGATAAAATAAGTTTAATAAATCTCCATATAGCTATTTTCAGGTCCCATGTCTGAAGAAGAGCCAAATAGCTCAATTTCTACCGATGCTCAGCTGTATATGCTAAAATAGAGATTCTTTTCTTCACGTGAGATCTTATTTTAAATAACTTGTTGAGCAGCAATTTAAAAGATATGACTCAAACATGCGTAAGCATAAACAGAGGTATAAATAGTATTGCTCAAATTCTGCTTACGAGGTTAACACATTATACTATTGAGATAATATTTGATGATATTAAAAAGAAGCGCATTGCCAGTAAATTTATTTGTGTAAAATATTAACGATTAGATGGCAATTAACTTTAATTTACATTATACTTTATATAAATTAACTATAGCGCCCATTTACTAAAATATCATTTTCATAATTCGATATTGCGGATAGAATATTGAGGGAAATTCCATCACGAAATGCACTAAACCATTATGGGAATAGAAGCCTTATGCCTGATTAAAATATTGTTAGGGATATCCTATTTTAAAATGATGAGATATTGAATAAAAAATTTTAAATTTTGTATATTTATTTGAATCTCTCTGTTTTGAAAGTTATCTCTCTCTTTGATCGTATGTAAATTATATATTATATATAATAATTCATATTTTGATGATTTTGCGAATATTAGCTTTTATTCAAATTAATACGTTTATTTTACGAATATTTTTATTAGGAAGAAATCATAAATGCTAAAAATTTCACTTTAAAAATTAACGGGAACTTCTTTGTATATTTTATTTTTAATGGATATAAAATATAATAAAAAGGCATATCCTGAACACGCTCACATGAGCTTATTAATATTCATTATTACATTTTCTGATGATAATGAATGTTTGGTGTATGTTTTAATATCTTAAATATATACTAGTTAAAATTGTTAATATTAATTTCCATTATATATTTTTTATATATTCCTTGAATATATTTTAGAGCTCTCTTTTTGGTTGAGGTTTTTCTGGATGGAAGGTCTTCTTATAGCATAAAGGGAAACTTTCCTGTTAAAGTAAAGGTAACCCTCTATTCACTATCCGTCGAACTGTTTGAAGTAAACAAAAAAATGTTCTCCCTTAAGTTGGTTTTCCGAGTTTCCTAAAGTTAGTGAGTGGTACCAATTATACCGGATGGTTATTAAATATCACATTATAGCTATTTATAGTGATTAAAAATTACATCAAATAATTTAACGTTACTCTTCAATAATGGAAAAAAATATTTCTTTAGGCATTTCTACAATGAGGCGTATATTAAGGGGGTGTTCTTGTATTCCTCAATATATAATCAGCATAATACAGAAGTAAAATAACCGTTGAATTAAACCGGCGAAATCACAGAGTGTTCACGACTGATAAGTCATAGCCTCTCATTAAAATTCAATCCTTACAATAAGGTCTCTATAACAGATATTTTATGATAAAAATACAATTATCTTACGTAAGTACCATAGATAGAAATTTAACTATTTACGTACATTTCAATAGATGTAAAATTAAATATTTTTCTGAAATACAATAAAAAGGAAAGATTAATTGATATACAAACAATTTCTACAACATTGCAGGAATATTTAGTTATTTATATATATAAAATTGAATATGTAAATTTATAGTGAAGGAGATAAAATTGGTAAAAAGAATAGAAACAGATGTTTCTACCCTCGACGCAATCACTAAATCGAAATTGCCATCCATAACACCGTCGAGGCGGAGCAACCATAAATATCCATTGCTGCAATTACCTACACAATCCTTCAGAAAAAGAAAGAAACTAATTACAGACTCGTTGTAACGTTATTTTCTACTGATAACAATCGTTGGCACGAGTGCGATGACGGAAATATCTTTTGATATATATAATCTTCATTTTCTATTTTCTTACCAAATAAATACCTCAGTGACATACACCTTAACTAAATTTTGCAAAATAATATGTAATCGCAGGATTTATAGGCAAAAACTTATTAAATTAATTTACTCTATCATATTATTATTATCAAACGGAAATATTATAAAATATATCGATTTTTCTTAGAAATATGTTTTAATCGCATATATATATTTATCAAAATTCGAAACTATTTTAAAGGCGTAAGATTCTTTTTGAAATTAAACAATTTCTACTGCCCTTGCTGCAATGGAAAAATTAATATGAGGGCCTGGCTCATCAGTGGTGAACCCTCCCAGCGGTTTCGCCAGTTTAATCGAGGATAAAACTGGCGAAACCGCTGGGAGATTTCACCACTGATGAGCCAGGCCCTCCCATAATTTTTTCCATTGCAGCAAGGGCAGTAGAAATTGTTTAATTTCAAAAGGAATCTTACGCCTTTAAAATAGTTTTGAATTTTGATTATAGATGGCGCGATAGTGCATCATATATATTTTTATCACTAAATATATCAAAATGTTGATATTCAAGTAAGCCTCACACACACAATATTGATAGGAAAGTAATGATTAGTTATTTATGTTCATTATTTGAGAAATCACAAAAAGAAATTCTAGGTAGGCAGCAAAAATAAGACATGACATTTAAATATAATAGAACAAATAAAAGGAAAGTATATATAATGTGAGTAAAAATAACTGAAAATTCAATACAATTTTTTAAAGTATCCCATTAATGGATATAGATACAAATTCCATTTAAAAATCGATAAAACACATTAGATGTGTTAAATAATTACTTACTGTTTTATTTGAAATATATTGATCTGAGCGATTTAGTGTAGTTTATACCCTGGTGATAGTGAAATTGATTATTATTGTTTATATTAGTCTCAGGAAGTATGCGCTTATATTATATATAATATATTATAATATAAATATTAAAGATAAAAAAGGCATATCCTGACCAGGGGCACATGTGTTTTCAGAAGGCAGAGCGCCATCTTTTTTTTTTTTATTTTTAATATCAACACCTGACCCACTTATTTTTTATTGTTTTTTAATATATGTATATATATATGAAAAACACTAGAAAAAATAAAAGATAAGTGGGTCAGGTGTTGATATTAAAATAAAGAAGGCATCTCCTGACCACGAGCACATGTGCTTTTTAGAGAGATTGTGATTTCAATTTTATTACGCATGCGCAAAACATTTCATATAATAGATAGACTATAAAATTATATTTTATATACGTAATATTCACTAGTGTGTGTGTGTCCAAAATTATGGTAACAAACACTAAATCCTTGATAAAAATAACAAAAATCACGAAAAATAATAAAAATAATTATATATGATATGTAAATTACACTACACGGTTTATCTAGCTGATAAAAATAATTTTAAAAAATAATTAAAATAATAATAATATTTTAAAAATATTTATAAACATAATATACGTAATATACATGTATTTCCGCGCCCTTTCTTGTTAAAATTAATATGTATAAGAGATATATATGTAATATTGTTGCAAATGTGATCCTGCCGACGTATGGATAAACTGGCAGTCGTGTACGTGAGGCGAATGCTGATGTTCTTCCCACACGCGGACAACAAGAAGCAGAGGCAGGGCTGGATGTTAGCACCGAGAGTGATCGGGAACAGCCCACGGGACGCCTGCCGATGGCCATACCCTAGAACTTCTGCTGACCCCCTGCCAAAACCTGTCCTGTTTACAGGGGTCGTCTAAATAAATGTCCCTCGGGACCCCACATGGGCTGGGCGTTGCCTTTTCCCTCCCCTCTGTCCCTGCCACCAGCTGACCGACCACTCTTTGTATCTTTATTTTGACGTCACCATTTTTAGTTTTAAATACAAATAGGGGGTTATAATACAAATAGTTTATATACAAAATATGGGGTGGTAGTAAATAGAAATAGTGTACATTTTAATAGAAGGGTAGGATATTATAAGGTATCGGCTCTAACTAATTGGAAAATATGTGACATTTACTAAAAGTGTCATACAGTTCAAAATATACGGTACATATATATATATATAAGTTTTCTATTTTTCTAGGTATAAATTATTCAGATTATTAAATAGTATAACCACATCAAGCAATGATTTATTTAACTCCCGATGTTTCAGTGAACTGCTGTCACTCTCCTCAGGAAATGATATTATTCTCTTAAGGAGTGTGACAGTGAGTCACTGAAACGTCGGGAGTTAAATAAATTATTGGTTGATGTGGTTATATTTTTACTGAAATATCTTCCAACCAACAAATGAAATTTGGAACTATTAATAAAGAGGTAAATTGTTTAAATGTATGTTATGATTATTTTGTTTTGTTGTTGAAAAAGATAGAGAATTAAAGGTGCAGTCGTAAAAATAGGAGGGATAATCATTTACCCACCAAGTAGTTTTTATTTTGAATTACTTGGAGAAAATTACACTTAAAATTATTTTTTACAGTAATATGAAATTTATAAAATGAATTCTATATTTGTGAATTAAAAGAAAAGGTAGGTCAACTATATATATTCACAACAATATTCAAAGTATTCTAAATCTATGGTCAGAAATAAAAGAATACTCAATGATGAAAGTAAAATACATGTTTTTAAAAAAATGAAATATTTGCATTTTAGATTATATAATATGTATATACTCTCTTTGATATACTTTAAATACTTTGTTACTTTCTTGCATTTGAAATCACGCTATTTTTGAATATCAAAGTGAAATTTCTGATTTGGAAAACGTATTTATATTCCTTGATAATATTTTCAATAAAACATGATGTACCTCCATTTAACAATGTAAAATGGAAGTATATAAAGGATCAGGATGATAAAATTAAGAATAAAGCCATCTGATCGTTCAACTGGAATTCAGAGCAAAGGAAGCCTTCATTTATAAGATGAGGACATGCCTAAAGGTTGCTATTAATTTCAAAAAACGGACAAAATTATAATTTCGGATGCTAACGTTATATTGAACTCATATGAAGAGTAAATACACACACAAAGGCTTTTATTAGGGACTTGCCCAATACTGATTCTCCCAATTGGGTAAGGTATTAATCATCTTGTGTTATTTACATAGGTAGTAAAATAGAAATTGAACTGGCTTTACTCTTCGTCTCAAGGTCATTCAGTTGTTGAATGGTCCTTACATAATGATGATCTAAATATTTATAGTAAGCTATTGCCTTAGATTTGGTGAGGAGTAAATACAAGAGTATATCCAATACGTGTATATCCAAATGAATATTTTATGTTTGAGATAAGTAAAAATATACTATGGAATTTTCATATAATAAGAAAATGATATTTCTAAAAAAGAATAAATGTATATTCTAACGAGCCTCTTAAATTCAATATGCTCTAAAAACAAACACTCGTAAATCAGTCAGTGAAAATATTCTAAGTATATTCAAAGATAAAATTTTTGCTTTTAAATAGCGATTGAAAAATAGTGATCTAAGATTTACAATATGACTATAGAGAGTTATTTATATCATTGCAGTAGGGAGGGGGGGTAGTAAAATGTTTTATTTTTAAGAGAAAGATATACTAAAATATTTACATTTCTTATAACAGAACTGAAGATCATTTGTTGGTTGGTAGTTGATTTTTATTGTTTATATTAGTCTCAGAGAAGGGGTGTGTATAGATAATATACAGGGTGATCCAAAAGTCCCGCACAACTTTAAAAATTAATAACTCCGCGAATATTTGCACTAGAGGAATGCGGTAAACACCATTGTGTTCAGGATGCAATGGGATTTTTTATGGCAAATAATGAAAAATTCGAAATTGATTTTAGTTACAATTTTATTCGCCAGATGGCGCTCTACCAGAATCAGAGATTCAGCGGCCAAATTGTTTGATAAATTGAAAAATATAACTGATCGACACGTATTTTTCCTTTTTGAATACCAGGAAAGAACCCTAATAATATCAAATAACAAATTAATAAAACACCACTTCGCCAAAAGTATGAAGAATTGGTTAACGATTTTCAAATACAATCAGAGATATGTAAAATAGGTAAATGCAAATTAAAACATGTAGCAAAAATATTTATATTTTATATGGAGTTTGGTGAAATAAATTGAATGTTTGAAAAACAGTGCTGATACCAATACACGAATTTTTGAAATGTTAATATAGTACCAAAAATTATGATGGCACTATTAATATGTAGTTTCTTGACCAATTGGCGACTCTTGACTATTTAACTGGATATTTGTCATGATCCAACAAATGAAATATAGAGGGAAGTGACAAAATATATTTGTCGTACTTTATTCCAAATATCCTATCGGCTTGTCAAATGTTATCATTGTTTATTATACTGTACACAATTTAAAAAAATGTGTCCCCTCAAATAAAAATAATTTTTAAATCGACCTTTTGCGTTGAAAAACGTGGTAGTAAAATCATTTTGTATTATTTTTTTTTCACAAAATTTCTAAAGTTATTGGTGTACAGAAAATATTCCTTATGCTATTTCTTCTAATGAGCGAAAAGCGAAAAACTAAACATAAGGGGAAAAATTGTGTGTACCAGTGTTATTCGAGAAGTTATAACACTCTGGTTTGCACGACATAATATGTGAGCAAATGACAAACAAAATATTACTGTTCACAAAAAAAAAAAAGAGTCAAGATGTGAGGACAGCATTTATTATCCCCATATCCCAACACAAAGAGCTGCAAAATATTGGTAGATAATATAATACATGGCGGCTTATACAACACATGAGGTAACTGCCTTCTCTCTTGTATTAGGTCACAATCCTTGCTCAATGTGGCACCCTTCATTCTCAATCACCGCCTGCAGACGATAAATGACAGAATGGACAGCATTAAATAACATATCTGTTGAAATTGATAAAACGTGCCATCTGATAGAAGCCTTCAACATGGCCAATGTGGTAGGCCAGCATCGATAAACACACGATTTAATGTACCCCCATAAACAAAAATCGCAAGGCCTCAAGTCTGGTGATCTTGGAGGCCACTGGTATATAAAGTGGCGACTTATCACACGATTTTCACCGAACGTATCCTTCAGCAATTGTTTGGCACCTCGGGAGATATGAGGAGGTCCTCCATTTTTCATGAATGTTATTTCGCTTAGTGCTTTTGCCCTGCAATATGGGAATAACCTTTTCTCTCAAAAGTTGAACATAACGTAACCAGTTACAAAAACGGTTTTAAAAGGTCTTCCATTGATTTTTCAAAGAAAAATGGCCCAATATTAAAAGAAGTGAACCCACACAAAACTGTAACTCTAGGCTGGTAAAGTGACATTTCTGTAAAAATCCTAGGGTTTTCTGTTGCCCAAATGCAGCTGTTTTGAATGTTAAATTCTCTGTTTAGAGAAAAGTGAGCATCATCTGTCCACAGAACATTCGACAGCCAGTTTTCATCAATATTAATTTGCCGGAAAACCCATGCAGTGAATTCTTGACGCATCTCAAAATCGCCAACTTTCAGCTCGTGAAATCTTTGAATTTTGTATGGGTACACACAATAGAGACATTAAGTGAAGCCTCTTCGGATATCACAATCATACTCGGCGAATCACCTGTCCAGGATAACAAAAGTCAGCAGGTCGAGGACATGCTAACCGACCTCGACCTTACACCGTTAAATAACGGAGAGAACACCTATCTATCTAAGTCCACAGGCACAGAATCTGCAATAGACATCACTGCGATAAATTACAACATCGCCCCCACAACACAATGGAAAATCCTGAGAGGTGCAATCAGTGACCACAGACCAATTTTAACAACCCTAAACTTCAAAATTGAGAATCTCCATTAGAATAAAAGAACATGGAACTTTAGGAAAGCCGACTTGAAAAAAATTCACAGAGAAGCTTGAAGAACTGTGCAACGAAAAATTGAATTACAGAACGCTTGACAAAAACTTGGAAAAAGTCTCTTCGAACATTTCAAAAGCTGCAAAAGCATCGATACCTAGAGGTAGACGTAAAGACCTGTGAATACCTTACTGGAAGGACCACAACATCGAGGCAATGATTTCAGAGAGAGAGAGACAATATCAATGAACTTCTTAAAAATATATAAAACAGAAGAAAACAGAAAGGAACTCATTAAAATTAGTCACAAAATAGAACAAAAAAATTGGATATCCAAACAAGAAAAATGGCAGATTTCTGCGAAAAATGGATCCAAGAAAGGAGATCCAACACTGGAATATGATTAGAGTGTTAGAGAACAATCAAAACCAACAACAATCCCCCTCTCAGGATTTTCCATTGTGTTGTGGGGGCGATGTTGTAATTTATCGCAGTGATGTCTATTGCGGATTCTGTGCCTGTGGACTTAGATAGATAGGTGTTCTCTCCGTTATTTAACGGTGTAAGGTCGAGGTCGGTTAGCATGTCCTCGACCTGCTGACTTTTGTTATCCTGGACAGGTGATTCGCCGAGTATGATTGTGATATCCGAAGAGGCTTCACTTAATGTCTCTATTGTGTGTACCCATACAAAATTCAAAGATTTCACGAGCTGAAAGTTGGAGCATTTGATAATGCATGGTGGCCAATGGTGCTAAAAAGAATCGATGAAGATAATGTAAATGCATCTATTGTTAAACTTTTCAAGTCATATTTTGATAATAGGAAAATAAGATACAGATACACATCAATTGAAGTTCAAAAAACACTAAGCAAAGGATGCCCGCAGGGAGGACCTATTTCCCCTACAATATGGAATATAATCATGAACGATTTACTATGCAAGTATACTGAGCCGAATATTAAGAATATCCAAGGAGAAAACGAAGGTTTTGCCTTTGTTCAATAATAAAAAATTTACAATAACTTTGAATAACAATACCATTATTCCGGTAGATAGGGTAAAAATTTTGGGAATAACCGTCAAAAACCACAGAAATAAGAATAAACTTGATTTTATGCCGCACATTGATGATACTATCACGAAAACAACCAGAGCAAGTGGATATCTATTAGGATTAACAAAGAAGGCCTGGGGTCTTGACAGCAAAAGGAGAATTGTACTGTACAAAACACTATTTAGAAATACAATAATATACGGATCTACGATATGGTACCAATTCATCCCAAAAAAAGCCAAAGACAAATTAAACTCGCTACAGTATAAAATTCTCAAACATGGTATACAAGCATACAATACAACATCGTCAAATTGTACGCATATCATTGCTAGAACTCCAAAGCTCACTCACTTCATTGAATCAAATATATTGAAAATAAATATAGATTACAACCGATTTGTCCCAGCAAAAATAATCATAATTTCTAACTTTATAAACCAGAAACAGCAGGAATATTACGAAGCGACCAATGAAAATTTCAAAAGTTTCTTCAGTGGCCCAAAAATTCCTAATTTTATTAAACCTAACTTCTATAATGTGCAATTCCTCACTGGACATGGCGACTTCAATTCATACCTGTTTAAAATTGGCAAAGCTGAATCACCTGGATGCTCGTGTGGAGGCGAAGAACAGAACCCCAGACACTTATTAACTGACTGCCCGCTGACCGCTGATCTTAGGGAACTAAATCAACTTCCCATAAATTTGCAACATCTGGTCTCCACTAAGGACATATACCAAAGATTCAACAAATTTTGCAGAATGTATTTAGCTAGTTAAGTGATTACTAATGTAATCAATTTGCATACTGATATGTAAATATGTATATATCTTCTTAACTACTTTTCTTTTGTGTCTTTCATTTAAATGTTTATATTTCACGCGCAAATATCCGAATTGTGGATATAGCGTGTACTCTGCAATTGATAAATAAAAAAATCCCCCAATACTCTAACCGATATGAATAGAACAGCGAGAACGAGAACAAAAAGATGGCTGACATAATTGCTGAATATCTTTCAAGCACTTCCATACTCAACTATACGAATGAAGACAGGACTCTAAAAATAATATAAACCAGTTAGTTAAACAAGCAATGAACTTCTATCAACAAGATATTTTCTCGAGAGATTTCACACTGAATGAGCTAAACTCATCAATAAAAAAATCCAAGAGGTCACCAAGAGATAATCTAATCTTTGGTCAAATGATTAAACACTTTGAAGAAAAAGCTAATAATCAACTCCTACGAATACTGAACATTTCATGGCAAACTGGTAAACTACCAAAGAATTGGAAGATATCAATTATAGTGCCAATACTGAAGCCAAACAAAGATGCCAAGGAATACAAGAACTATCGGCCAATTGCTCTCACCAGCATACTTTGTAAAATACCAGAACGAATTATCCACTCTAGGCTCATAGTCTGGCTCACTAAAAATAATAAAATAAACCTCTACCAAACTGCCTATAGATCCCAGCACTGAACGACTGATCAACTGTTCTACTTCTGTCAATCAATAGATTCTTTCCAGGAAAACCCGCCAAAGAAGACCATGGCTATATTCCTTGATATGACCTCAGCGTTTGATCGAGTGTGGAGGGAGAAATTACGTGAAAAGCTGCACAACATCGGAGTAAGAGGAAAACCTTAATCTGGATTGTAGACTTCTTAAGGGTAAGAAGGTTAAAGGTTCGGGTCAATGGAGAATTTTCCAAGGAAGAAAGAACATGGGCTGGTGTAACTCAGGGATCTGTGCTCAGTCCTCTACTCTATCTGCTATATATTAACGACATCCATCCTTACCTCACTGAAGACACAAAGGCTGCCTGTTATGCAGATGATATAGCCATATGGCACCCAAGTAGCAGCATAGAAAAATCGTAAAAAATACTGAACACATCAATGAGAGGACTGGAGAAGTGGGCAATGGAACTCCAAATGACCATAAACCCAATAAAACCAAACCTATGCGTCTTCTCCACTCACAGGGAAAAAGGCATAAATATAACCACAAAATAAGCATAAACAAACAAATAATTGATAAAATTAGAAACCCATAATACCTAGGTGTGATACTGCAGGCCTGGATCTTTCCAGTTGGTCTCGAGGACCACGCCATCACCATCTCCTAAGCGGCGAAGTACGCGATCTACGTATTCATCGTAGATCGCAAAATGCGTGGTGTCGCTAGAGACCCACTGGCGATTCTCCACCAAACTCTGCAGCGCTGGCAGAGGCGCCATATTCATTGTACATAGTGTATATAATGCATATTATATTTTTTCAATAGTGCAGACTGTGCATGTATTGACAAGATGTCAACAAAATTATTTTAATTATTATTGATGAGGAATTGGAATTTTCAGAACACATAATTAGCGCCTCAAATAGAGCTATCAGAAAACTAAACATTCTGAGAATGCTATGTGGAACAAATTGGGGAGCAAAACCCAGAATTCTCAGAACAACATATACCACCTTAATAAGGCCGATAATGGAATATGCAATACCGGTCTGGGCTCCCTCAAGCTTATCACTAAAAGTAAGAATAGATAGTGTTCAAGCAAAAGCGGCCAAAATAATCACTGGTGCTGTTTCATCCACCAACAATGAGAAAATTCAGAGAGAATGTGTTCTAGACCTACTCGCTCGAAAGCAGAAGACAAAATAAAAACAACTTGGATCGTCACTTCGGAAACGAGGAACCAGAGGATGAGATCTCTCTGACCACTTGTGGTTTGGTGGATCCGCCCTTTTCTGAGAATGAGGTGAAACTGACGGCTTTCAAGTTAGGGAAAAGGAAATCTTCTGGTCCCGAAGGGATCGATAACACGGCCGTGAAAGCCCTGGTAAGGATGCACCCATCGCTTCTTTCCAGGTTATTCAATAGGTGCCTGGACACTGGTACATTTCCTGAGGCATGGAAGGTTGCCCGAGTAGTGCTTCTCGAAAAGTTTGGTAGAAAGGGTAATTCTCGTAATGATTATCGTCCGCTTTCTTTACTAGTGTGTCTAGGTATGGTCCTGGATAACCTACTAGCTTAGCGACTGAATCACTAGCTAGAGAGTAATGAGCTCCTTTCCTCTTTCCAACATGGTTTTAGGGAAGGGAAGTCCACAACCACAGCTCTGAACGAGGTGTTAGAGGGGGTTGAGATGGGCTTAAATAAGGGTGCTTGGGTTCTTTTCGTGGCCCTGGACATTGATGGCGTGTTCAACTCCATGAGCTGGAACAAGTTGATGAGAAATTTGATGGACATGGGTTGTCCTGATAATTTGTGCAGCTTGGTTCGTGATTTCCTGAGGGATAGACGGATTAGCCTCAGTTTTGGTGGGCGGAAGTTGGAAAGAAACTGTGCTAGGGGTTGCCCCCGGGGCTTTTGCTGTGGACCTATTCTGTGGAATATCCTGGTAAACACCGTTTTCCAAGAGGAGCTCCCTGAGGGAGCCAGGCTGGTTCTCTATGCTGACGACCAGTTCCTCATCATTGAGGCTGCTTCGAGAGCGAAGGCTGAGAAGTGTGTTGAAACTTCTCTCCAAATCCTCTCGAACTGGGCCCATGACTCTGGCCTTAAGTTCAATGTCTCCAAAACTAAAGCCCTCAGCTTTAAGCCTAGGGACATAAGAACTAAAAGGAAAGGGATCAAATGGGAACACAAGCCGGCTATCCGGATGGAAGGACGGAGGGTAGCGTTGGTCAATAGAATGACCATCCTGGGGGTAGTCATTGATGACAAGATGGGTTAGCAATACCAGGCGGAGGAGATGGTGGCGAGAGGTAGGGAGGCGTTGTGCAGGTCTATCCTGGTTGGCTTTCAACAGGGGGGGATGGAGGGTGCTATTTTTAGGAACCTCTACCTCTCCTGTTTCGAGCCATTCCTGCTATATGCTTCCAGGGCTTGGTGGCGCCGAAACAGGGATCAGAAGGTGACAACAACTCTAGAGAGAGTGCAGAGGACAGCGGCACTCAGAATCACAGGGGGATATCGCACTACCAGCAGTGAGGCCTTATTAGTCCTCGCTGGGCTTATTCCCCTGGGATTGAAACTAGAGGAGGAGACCATCAGACAGAAGATCTGGGAGAACAGGGAAGATGCCCTGGGACTTGAAGAGGGGGCCCTGGAATCGAAGAGGGACCCAAGGAAGCCTCTGCAGTGGTTGCCAAAGTGGAATTGGAGTCCTGGAGGGCCGACAGGGATTGGCACGGAGGTTTTCACTGATGGCAGTAAGTCTGGAACCAATACTGGAGCTGGGGTAGTGATATTCACTAATGGAGAGCTGATCTTCCAAGAAAGTTTAACACTCAGAGTGGACGAATTGGTCTTTTCAGCCGAGCTGGTTGCGATCAGGGAAGCCCTCAGAGTGTGTGCCGAGAAGAACTTCGGCCCGGACCGCCTCTATTCAGATTGTATGTCGGCCCTCGTCGCCATCAATCTGGAGAAAGGGCAACTCGCGCATCAAATAATCCAGGAGCTGGAGATGATGACGCGGGCTCCGGAGCTCCCTCGGTTTAGGAGACACAGCCTCATCGAAGGTAATGAGCTCGCAGACAGGATCGCTAAGGCAGGATGCTTTAGAGGTAGATCTGAGGACCCCAGTGACCAAGAAAGAAGTTTATAGGAGGATCAGGGGGCACGTCCAGGACTTATGGTTGGACAGATGGAGGAACAGTGTGAAGGGGAGAGAGGTATATATATATATATATATATATATATATTCAATGGGGTAACAACACCCAAGTACCTCTGTAAGGTAATGTCCCACAAACTCATTAGGGTAGTACTGGACATGGGCTCTTCCCCAAGTCTCCACAGATTTAAAATTAAGAGAAACCCTGATTGCGTCTATGGAGAAAGGGATGTGAATGCATGCCACTACGTCTTGGATTGTCCAAGGGTAGTGGGTGTGCAGGAAGAGAGAAGGAGGGCGAGGGGCGCGATCGAGAGTAAGCTGCTGAGAAATCACAGCAAGCTTCTTGAGAAAGCCCACGACGTGGCAGCTGAGCTTTTCCTCAGCTGTGAGTGAACAGAGTCGACCGGGGGTTGCCTCCCCGCGGTCCCTGCTGGACACAGTAGATAGTTTCCTATTTTGCTGTGATTAAAGGCCACCAGTATAGAAATCCTTCCAGACACGTTGTCTGGGAGGTGGTGTTTCCAGGTACAATGTCCAAGCACTAGCTTGGATACCGTTACTTGGCTTATGAGTTGAACAGAATAGCAGCGAAGGGCATGCTTCGCATGCCGGCTTGTGGACCGCAAGGTCTGGGTGGCCATTTGCTTCTAGGGTGTACCAACTGTGCTTAGGTGGGATCCTCCAGTTCTTGTTTATTTTGGCTACTGTTTCTATTTCTTTAAAAGTAAGTTTATTTTTCTGGGCAAGGGTTCTTTTGTGCCTTTTTTCGCTAGCGCATCAGCAGCTTCATTGCCTTCAATGCTAACATGTAAGGGTATCCATTGAAGGTGAATTTTTTAGGTATTGAGAGTTTTTGGAGATAACCAATTATGTTCCTGCTTACTTTGTTTCTAAGTTCCCCTGTGTGATTCAAGTGTTGTATGGCACTTCTACTATCAGTAAGAATCCATATATCATGATGTTTAGTGTTTCTGATGGATTTTAAGACTTCATAGATGGCTATAAGTTCTGATCTGAAGACTGAGCAAAATTCTGGGTTTCTTCTGTTTATTTTCTCAATGCCATTTGTGGTTTTAATGAGAGAGCCACTGCCAGTGTGTCCCAACTCGTCTCTGCTACCATTGGTATAGATAGTTATTACATTTTTAGGAATTTTATTAATTATTTCTAATGATAATTGTTTTAAGTATTATGGATCTTGGTATTGTTTGTTGGTGGGTTCATTTAAAGTGGCATTAAAAATAACATTTTGTTAGTGGTTCGCATGGAGATATTTTTTCAGCTAAATAATATTTTTCCACTTTATATTTTAAAAATCCATTTCTTTTGGCCAGGTGGAGAGGGCCTTCTTTTTTGAGTCTTATATTGGGTTCCCAATTAAGTATGTAATTGAAAGTTCTGTGTTTGTTTTCATAAATCTTAATTTTGTTTATATATTTTGGCAGATTGTAGCTTATTCTATCCTTTAAGGGCATAATGTCTGCCTCGTAAAGTACAATATTATTAGGGCAGGTATTTCGAAGACCTGTAATAATTCTAGCTGCATTTAGTTGTATCCTTTCCAGTGTTTTTAGATTTGTTTCAGATGCTGTACCATAGATTTGATATCCATATTCCAAGATAGGTCTCATTAGAGATGTGTAAGTTAATTTTAGTGTTGTTGCTTCAGCTCCCCACTCTTCCTGAAATATATTTCAAGATTTTTAGTCGGTCTCTTTCTTTTCTAACAACTCCTTCAATATGTTTACTGGAGTTAATTTCTGGATCCAGGGTGTAGCCGAGATATTTAGGATGTTTATTATATTGAAATTGTTGTTCTTTCAGAATAATATTTGGTCTTATTTTGTATAGTTTCTTATCGGTAGTAAAAAGACAGGTTTCAGATTTTTGGGGGTTAAATTCTAATTTATGTTTATTAGCAATTTTTTCTAGGTGGAGAAGAGTCTTGTTCAAATCTCTTTCAGCTTTTTTCCAGTTAGTGTTGCTGCTCCATAGAATAATATCATCAGCGAAAAGTCCAATATTGGTTTTATGTGAAAATTTTTCTTCAATGCC
This sequence comes from Cordylochernes scorpioides, assembly GCA_030710605.1. Lineage (NCBI taxonomy): Eukaryota > Metazoa > Arthropoda > Arachnida > Pseudoscorpiones > Chernetidae > Cordylochernes > Cordylochernes scorpioides. The sequence goes on from CP092886.1 coordinate 151,526,499, forward strand.
TGCAATAAATAGGGTGAAGAGAGTTGGGCTAAGGACTGATCCTTGTGGTAATCCTTGGTACAATTTGAAGGTTTTAGATAGAGTGCCATTATATTTGACCCTGATGTATATATTTTTAAGGGAATCATTTATCCAAGTGATAGCTTTTCCATCTCTCAATTTTGAAATGTTTGTATAATTTTGTAATTAACTTGTTTTTCCATACCTTATCAAAAACTTGTGTAAGGTCTAAAAAGCAGCTATGGTGTGGTTAGTTGGTTTTTTGTTTTGTGCATCTTTTACCTTTTGTGTGAAAAATAAGAGTTGGTCTATTGTCCCATGTCCTTTCCTAAATCCATATTGTTCTTCTGGTAAGAGATTTCTTGTGTCGGGGTGGTAGGTGAGTCGTCTGAGTATAATTTTTTTTCCATTAATTTGCAGCAAATATTTGTGAAGGAGATAGGTCGGTAGTTTTTTGGGTCATCAGCAGATTTGTCAAGTTTTTTAATGGGAATTATTGTTGCATTTTTACAGTCTTGAGGCAATTTTCCAGTTTTCCAGGAGTTATTGAAAATATTAAGAAGTCTTTTTCTTTGCCAATTTTGCTCAAGTTTGATATCATTCGGCCATGGATTCCATCTGGCCCAGGAGTCTTGTTTAGGTCAGTGTTTTCTAATGCATAAGCTAGTTCTTTCATATTGATTTTTTTCATGGAAAATATTATGAGTGCTGGTGACATTTTTACAGTCATGAATAATCTTTCGGGCCTTTTTTCAACCTTGATTTTACTACTTATTTGATATGAATTACCTAAAAGATTGGCAGCAATTTTGTCATTAGTTGCTGGTGTACCATCTGTATTCTTAATCATATTTGTGTTTTCAGTTTGTGGCTGGACTCTGTCAATTTGTTTTGCTAAATTCCAAAGTTTTGTATTTGGGTTTCTTGGGTTCAGGTTTTCACAAGTTTGTTTCCATTTTTCCCTTTTAACATTTACGTATAATCTTTTTATTTTTGCAATCACAATGTTCAGTTCAGTTCTACAATTTGTTTGGTTTTGGCTGCACTTTTTTGTAGTTCATTTCTTTTAGTTATAAGTGTTTGAATATTTTTTGCCTGGTGTGTATAATATGGAATCAATTTCTTAATATTACCTCTTGGTATTGACACTTTGGCTGCTCTAATAAAAGTGTTTTCGAAAGATATCATATTAGCCTTTTTGAAGTTCCAGAATTTTTCTTAATTGAGCTAGTTTTGGTCTTGGTGCTAATTTCTATCAAATTAAGCAAATAATCACTTCCAAAACTTTTTAATATTTGCTATTTGCATTTGTGGAAAATGTCAGGATAGTGAAAACTTATATCAAGGGCTTGTGCAGTATTATAGCTTGTAGGAATAATGGGTAGGATTCCCATCATTTAAGAACATAAAGGCATTGTCGTCAAATATGTTTGATAGTATTTTGCCTCTTGGGTTTAGCGTAGAACATCCCCATAGTTGATGTTTGGCATTAAGGTCACCTACAATAATAGTGTTGTCTGTAAGAAATTGAGCCATTGTTCCATCGTCAATAAATGTATTGTTTGGAGGGTGATACATATTGTATATGTTGATGGCTTTGTTTTGTTTGAGGTAGACTTTGATACCTTGGGCTTCGAGGTCTAATCTGTTTGGAATATTAACGGCTATGTCCTCATAGTACAAATTATTGATTAAAAATGCTAGGCCACGCCCTTTAACAGCATATACAGATGGATCTTCATACCTTGCCCTGAGTAATGGAGGGGCCGGAATTAACATAATACTGCAAGATGGAACAAACATCAAAATCAAAGAAGGAGCGGGGCAGATTTCGTCAAACTTCACTTGTGAACTGACAGCTATCTGGAAAGCCCTTGATGTATGCCTTAACCAACCATCCCTGCATCAAGCAGAAGGTATTTTAATATACAGCAACTCCATATCCGCTCTAGAAGCAATTCAGAAGGGCAATACTAAAATCACACAGAAAATACACTCATTACTTACCCAACTGGAAACATTGGAGAAGAACTGAATTCTACAATGGATTCCTGCCCATTTTTGGATCGGGGGTAATGAAATGGCATTTGAATTGGCAAAGGAAGCCAGAAAGTTGAGCCAAAGGAAAGAACAAATGTCATTATTTGACGCTGATTCTTTGTCAAAATACAAGATAATTAAACAAAAAAAAATATGAAAAGATCAAAATGCGAAATAAACTCTGAGAGAAAAATGACAAAAACTATAACAAGACTTAGAACAAAACACTATAAAGGAATGACAATACATCCAGATGAAACAAGAACCTATAGAGCATGCAACAACTGTCCTGGTGTGGAACTTACACCTACCCACATATTCTCATAGCCAGCAATGGCCGCAGCCTTGCAGAAATTTAACATAGACCCAGAGCAGCAGCTTTACACACCCAAGATAGTGGACATTGCTGCTGCTGTGATGGAGATGCATGGATACATCTGAGGCTCTTTATTGGACACGACAACAACAACGGCATTCCAGAGTAAAATAAATTATCAGAGATAGATACATATTTTTCAAATGAATTAAAATAAATATAATCGATACTGAGTGAGAGTTGAATTAAAAATATTAGAAATTTATTATCTTCGGAAACAAACCGTATCTAAAATATCAATTTTCTTTTTGCTACATGTTTTGATTTGCATTTACCTATTTTACATATCTCTGATTGTATTTGAAAATCGTTAACCAATTCTTCATACTTTTGGCGAAGTGGTGTTTTATTAATTTGTTATTTGATATTATTAGGGTTCTTTCCTGGTATTCAAAAAGGAAAAATACGTGTCGATCAGTTATATTTTTCAATTTATCAAACAATTTGGCCGCTGAATCTCTGATTCTGGTAGAGCGCCATCTGGCGAATAAAATTGTAACTAAAATCAATTTCGAATTTTTCATTATTTGCCATAAAAAATCCCATTGCATCCTGAACACAATGGTGTTTACCGCATTCCTCTAGTGCAAATATTCGCGGAGTTATTAATTTTTAAAGTTGTGCGGGACTTTTGGATCACCCTGTATTATAATATATATATATAATTTGAGAGATTGTGATTTTATTTTTTTTTCACGCACGCGTGAAACATTTCATATAATAGACTATAAAATCATAATTTTATATACGTAATATATTTCCTCTCCCTTTCTAGTTAAAATTAATATGTATAAGAGATATATATATATATAAATTTCTATTTTTCACGGTCACACAGTCACATCGAACAATAGTTCATTTTAACTCCCGACGTGTCATTGACTTCATGTCAATCATTTCAGGGAAAGAGAGTGACAGGAAGTCACTGAAACGTTGGGAGTTAAAATAAACTATTGGTTGATTTTTTTTTAATTTATTGTTACAAAAAGCACGAAATCCAAAGGACTATTGTGCTGTGCCAGTATTATTTACATATAAATGATTAATTATTTACACGATGGATTAGTAGTGTTTTGTAAATTATTTTACAAATAGTTCTAAACTTAACAAAGTTCTTATAAGATACAGTATATACACAAAGAGAATTTGGTAATGTTTCAAAGTATCTACATTGGTTGATGTGACTGTGTTTTACTCCTAATCTAATAACAGAGTCACACAAGAAATATTTTGACTTTGAATATTCTATTTAACATATGTAAACGATATTTACACGCCGAGGTTTGATTTTCTTAGGACACAGAGCCAAATTCAGAGTTCATACACCTTATGTGTGAATATTGACAGGTTATTACGGGTTTGTTAGGAGGCCAGCATCATTTTACATCAGCCAATCACCGTGTTCGTAGATTCTTTTTACATAATCGAGCGAGGTTCATTTTCCCCCTAACACGATAATTATGGAAATCTGAGTTTGCCTTCAAAATCAGGCAATTATAACTTCAGTTTACTTTAGGGCGATCCCTCAATATTTGTGAATAAATCTATAAAATATTTATTTTTAAACTATCTCAAAGTGATATTTAGTTTATTTTAAATTATTATATAAATTGTGAAATACGAGTATAATTTGTGTTAAATTTGTATATCCAAATATAATAGTTGGGACCTATCAAGGGTACTTCTATTAAATATGTGAAGATAATATATTGTTATTTAATTCAAAAGATTAAATTTCGATGAAAAAGCTCAATCGACGATAAAAATATCGCCTATAACAATATCTAAATCGTTTAATATTTAGCCTTTTTAACGTATCGAGAATATAAACGTATATATTACCAAATTAGGCTATATTATTAATCTCAGAAGTGATAAAATACTTGAAAATTTATAGCAATTTGTACACATATTTATAAATCACTACTAATTCATCGTGTAAATAATTAAAGATATATATATATGTTATATAATTTTTAAAAAATAAATAGAAATATAATAGAGATAAATGCATGTAAATATTATTTTATTTTATTAATCTGTTTAAAATAACTCTGTTGTTCTTGGCCACTAGATGGCGCCACCTTAAATATAAATAGATTGTTTTGTTTTTTTTAGTGTTGGTTAGGTAAGTTAGATTTTATTTTATATAGGTATGTAAATGGCGATATAGAATTAATTGTTAAAATTCTATATTTACTTAATTTAAAATATATACTTTTGCTCAAAGAGTTCAAAATAAACTACTTGAGACTGATTTTCTCTTTTTTAATTAAATTCAAGACGACTGCACCTTCAATTTTAACAAATCATTTTTTGGATTTACATAATTATAGAACATATATATATTTGAAATGAAGGCGATAAAAACGTGGTGATTTTCTTTTAATGGTAAAAAAACAAGCTTTCAGGCAAGAATGCCCTTCTTCAGGTTACAACTTGGAAATATTTTAAAACATATATATATATATGTAAATAATTCTAATATAACACAATAGTCTGATAGGCTTTGTGCTTCTGTAATAATAA
>CP092886.1:151531543-151542151 GCA_030710605.1 Cordylochernes scorpioides
AATATATATAATTTTAAAAATAGAGGGATTTAATCTCCGAATATATTATTCGTTATTATTCGTTTCGAACCTAGTAAATATATATTCCCCGATATTATATCTCCAAATATTGAGATAACAATGCAGTTAGCAGATGTCAAAGAAGATAAAGAAATCTACAGAATTTGTTTGAGAAGCTAGAAATAATAGCAAGATTCAAGCAATACAGAAGTGGGATTGAAATGTTAACCGGCTCAATAATACTACTCCGTTCAACGCGGTTAAAATGAACAATGTTTGTGAATGGTGGCAAAGATTAACTGATTTCTCCTTGCATTCATTTAAATAAAACACTTTCACGCTAGTTGTTGGTGATAAATACATGCAATTCTGTTATATAAATCGTCAATTATCGAATTAAGCGTCATTTATTTATTATTTTTATCCTAGATAAATTAATAATATAGGTAATATATATATAAGGCTTCCAATTATTAAGCAAAATGTTTCAAAATCTCTATACAAATTTTACGTGAAACATGAAATATATATATAAGTATATATATATATAAATAGGCATATCTTGACCGCTCATATGAGCTTTTTAATGATAAAAACTTCATTTGAGCGGTCAGGATATGCCTATTTTGTTTTTAATATTACACCTGACCTTTTTATTTTTTAAATATTATTTTATATATATATTTAAAAAATTGGCATATCCTGGCCGTTTAAATGACATTTTTGATGTATATTTTATTATATATATTTTATATATTATATTATTCTATATGTCTATTTATATAAGTTCAAGGACTAAATGAAAAAAGATGAACACAAAATTATTTGAGGTGTATTATATTTAAATATCTAAATATTAATGTCAATTGCGCTGTCGCATTTGTACGATATTCCTTTTAGATAACTATTAACCGTTTACTTGATATTGGGGATCATATTTTATTGCCTCGTAGGTTTTTAATCAAATAAATTTGAGTCCTATATATATTATACTCTATTAAATAAATTCATTTCTATTTCAGTTTTTATTCAAATTTATTGAAATAATTGGCAATCATTTAATATTTTTCGAAATAGTAAAGGTATGTATGTAAAAAAAAAGATGTAAAAATTTGAAAAATATATTCCATATAGGTTTGACGTTGGGAAGTATAGGTTATTCGACCTTAATAAGGTCACTACCCTATGACTCCACTTAGGGAGAAATGGTGTTATAAAGGCACCAAGATAAATCATACATACACTGCCAATTATAGAATTCCAGCCAATATTGCGCTCTAACAGGGAGAATTGATTAGCCCCATTACTGACACACCGTTATGTTCCGTGAGATATACGACACTGTTCACCTTCTAATGTATCGCTCCTTCCAACCGACACAAGCTTTATCTTGATGGAGCGCAATTTGAAAATTGATTTATTACCATTAATATAGATAGTGAGAATTACATGGTACTTCAACTACTTTATCATTATTTAGAGGCTATTTACAAGTCCTTGTTGAACAGACCTTCGCATTTCCTATTATAACTTAATTAAATTTGTATTGTACTGTAGAAATTGGATGATTCGAACATCTTCAATTCAAAATTTCTTTAATTCGAATAATTATTTTGGTCCCTAGAATTTCCTATAAATAGAATTTCAGTTTTTAATACGAATTTTAGATAATTCGAAATTGTTTGGTCCCTTGGGCTTCGAATTAACCAAGTTCTACTGTATTTTAAAATTAAAGTGATATTCATAAGAAACCTTTTGAATTCAAATTTTGAAATTAATATGAGAGAGAGAGAGAATATTTCAAAAGAAAGATATAATTTTTTCTCTTAGAGGTTATGTGAATACTACGCTAGAAATATTTATTTTAAATAAATATTAAAAGAGAGAGATACTACACTTTTACATTCATAACTCTCTCTTATGCGTATATATTTAAAAGTTCACTTTTCAATATGATTCTATGATAATTCAGCATTTTTGGAAACAAGGAATATAGTTTAATATATTAAGTATAATAAAAGTAAAAAGGCAAAAAGAGCGAGTTGGAGAATTTTTATAGAAGAAAGTCATTCAAATAATTCATTTGGTAATGCTTACAGGATATTCAAGTCATTGAGATCGAAAAATAGAAATTTAGGATTACCTCTAATAGATAATTTACCAGATCATTTAAAGACCGACAAAATAAAAAGTTTAATGAACGATCTATTTCAGGATGATATTGGAGGTTTGGATAAAGATGATCATATTTTGATTAGAAATTATACGCCTAAATATAAAAATAAAAGTAGTGTTTATATCGAATCTAAGGAAATAGAGGAAACAATTTTAAAAACAAATATTAAAAAAGCTCCGGGCCCTGATTACATTAGTAACAATAGGATTAGACAGGCTAAAATAAAAATAATCCCAATTCTGCATAAATTATTCAATAAATGTATAGAAATGGGATATTATCCGGATGAATGGAAAAAATCATTCTTAAAAATAATTCCAAAACCAGGCAAAACGAATTATGAAATAAATAAAAGTTATAGACCTATATCATTGACATCTAATCTATCTAAAACATTTGAGAATATAATAAAAAATAAATTAAGTAACTATTATTTAGAGAATAATTTAATGAGCTCAAGGCAGCATGGTTTTATGAAATCTAGATCAACAATTACTGGAATGGATAAAATTATAGAAACTATATTGAAGCATAAACAAAAAGAATTGACTTCCTTGATAGCTATAGATATTGCGGGTGCATTCGACAATGCATGGTGGCCTGCTATTATAAAAAGAATGGATAATGATGATGTTCCTTCAGATTTAATACGGATCATAAAATCTTATTTGAATAATGAAAGGGAGGTGAAATTTACATACGAATCAGAAACTTTTTATAAGAAACTAACTAAAGGATGTCCACAGGGTGGACCTTTATCTCCACTTCTATGGAATATTTTGCTAAATGATTTGTTGATAAATTTTGATTCAATGAATGCAGATATTATATGTTATGCAGACGACGTTACAATAATTTGCTGGAATAAGACTATTGAAGGACTAAAAACCGCAAGTGAATACACCTTAAATTATGTGATCCAATGGTGTAATAGAAATAAATTAACGATCAGTACAGAGAAGACTAATATGCTATACCTACATAACAAACAAAAAATACCTATTAAGGTTAATAACAATATAATAATGCCGGTCAAGCAAGTAAAAATTCTGGGAATGAAATTTTCTAATCACAAATGGAAAAACGAAGTTAATTTTACACCGCATGTTAATGATATTCTGTGTAAGGCAGGACGTATGAAAAATTTATTATGTTCACTAAGTGGCAATATGTGGGGTTTAGACACTCAAAAGCGGTTAACTTTATTCAAAACAATAATTAGGCCTGTACTTACATACGGTTCTGAAATTTGGTTCAAATATTTAAACAATCGTTGTAAACAAAAACTGAACTCCATGCAGTACCAGATCATTTTATGGGCAGTTAGAGCATACAAAACCACTTCATCAAACTGTGTGCATAGCTTGGCAAAAATTCCACTCTTAACAGACTATATAGAATCCAGAATAATCAAATTTGATCTAGCTCAACTGTCCATTGAAGATCTAATTACTTACGAACCCATGCGCCAAGTATAGTCAAATCATTCTTACACGCAAAAATGAATGCAATTTTTGAGAATACTAATGAAATTTTCAGAAGCTTTTTCGTATTAGGAATTCCAATATTTTTCCGTCCAAATTTTTATAATATCCAATTCATTACAGATCATGGCAATTTTGGGAAATTTTTGGCAACTATCGGCGCCGTGAAGGAACCAGGATGCTTCTGCGGAGGTGAAATTCAAGACGCGAGACATCTACTTCTGGAGTGCCCAATTTTCCGGGATTTTAGGGAAATAGATTTGGTCGTATTGGACAGCTTGATGAATTTGTAGACAAAAAAGAAAAGTATAAAAAAATTTGATCAATTTTGTGAATACATATACAACTTTCTCTTGAATTGGAAAAAAGAGAAGGAATCTTAGAAAAAAAAAGAACTGCGATGCTTGCTCTGTGTGTTTTGCTTTGTTGTTTGTTTTTCTCTTTGGACAATTTTCTTTAGTTAATTTATGTAAAATAATGAATTGAACAGGATTGTATATAGCCGAATTGCTGTAATGCAGTGAAATGTATTGACGCTAATATTCCTGAGTTTGGGATATCGCGTTTCATGATGTTAATAAAGTTAATAATAGTATAATATTGAAATTATGAATATTAATATATTAGAAAAACTATTAGTTTGAATAAATATTTCATGAATATATAACATGACCTTTTAAAAGAAATATCAACAAATTATTTGAGATATTCCAATATATGGATGATTATAGGTGTAATGCAAATTCACTACCTCACATACATATATATATATATTTTTTGAGCTTTTAGTTTTACATGTGATATTGAAATGATTAGTTTAATTCCTTTTAACAATACTTTTCTTTAGGTATTTTGTGATATACCTTTATTCTTTAGTTAAAAAACATATATAAGTAAAATTTCATTATAAAATATAATTTTTAAACGCGAATTGGAGGGGGGTCACACCATATCAATGTTACATATTTGATCCAATAATTTGAATAAAATTTCAAAATGTTTTTAAATGATATAATATGTTTCTCAGTTATAATTTTAAATTTAGGAATGTGTGCTTGAAGTAGAATTTACTCTCATACAGGTTTATAATAAAATATACGGAGATGATTTGCCAGGACTTATATAAGTAGTTTCATTTTAAAATTTCATCTCTCTACTTATTATCAACATGTGAAAGAGATTTACTTTCCCATAGAGATGTTGCATTTTTGAATTTAAAACTCCTATTGGAAAAGTGCTTTTACATTTTAAAATAAGGTTGCTGAAAAAGGAGCTAAATATCATATACAAATAATTTTACTCTTTAAAAAACATATTATTATAAGCGTACATGTTTTCTTGACTATTTATATATTATGCTCCTGCTCCGGCTTGTCAAAAGGAAGTGTTATCATTTATTCATCATTATTATCAACTCTAGTGTCATCCCTTGTCTCTTTTTTTGTCACTTTGTATTATATATAATTCTGACGGGGCGTGGTTGCTCTGGGTCGTTGGCAGGCGCGTGTGAGATTCATTATCCAAATGGATGTTTCCCCCTGTTCTATACTCAATGGAAATATATAAAAAGCTAATTGTATGATGTACATCCATGTCTATATTAAAATAAATGCAGATAAATTGATGTATCATGTACTTGTCTTTTAAAAAAGATTTTATTTAAAATGTTCACATGTCTTTGGGTTTGCCCCTCCATCTGTCTGTCTACAAATCTTGAAATCAATATTAATATACTTGCAAAAAAAAAAAAAAAAACACCTAGAAGTATGACATTTGGCGCACCTTTTTACACATTGTAACAATATCAGCCAAAATAATTTCTGATTTTTGTATGATCGGAAAAATTGACTAATCTCTATTTAACTTCTAGTGAAAATACACACCACAAAACACTATATTTTTGAAAATAAAATTAAATAAGTTAACTCAAATACCTTGGGTTTTTAATATAGGCCAAATCAGTATAATATATATATATATATATGTAATGCTCATTTTACACAAGTGTGGAAATGATAGAAAGTTTAATTCATAGTTTTTTTATCCATTAAATATAGAGTATTGGTCTATATATATATTCTCCTGCACTCTCTCTATAGAAAAATGAAAACTTAATATAAAGCCTCTAGGGACCAAAGAGTGTATGTCAAACTATACTTCCAGATATTTAAAAACAGGGAGATTATAGAAAAATCATTAGTTAATAACCAATAACTAAAACATATATATATAGTAGTGGATATTTAATACAATTTCTTATATTTGTCCTTCTCTAAGGTCAGAGTGTGCCAGATTAGTTAATATTTATACTAATTAATATAAATAAATAATATATTGTATTAGGTCAATAATGATATCAATAGAAAACCACTAGCGAATAGGCGACATATCAGATTTTGAGAATGTTTCAAACATGACGTGGAACTTGAACTTGGTCGCAAGGACGCTGTCAATTGTGAATGTCGTCATCAGGCGAAATTAGGAAACCGCTGTTCTAATTATCCCAGGAAGTAGCCGTAGGACAATAGATGGCCTTGGAACTAAATCCAGGATTTCCTGAGAAACCTTAAAATATAATTAAGATACTAATTAGAATTTCTAATTAAACAGGGAAATCAGGTCGCATAATTGGGGCAACATATTGCGCCATATTTAATTTAGACCTGGGAACGACTTAATATTTACCAGGAAATCTTACAACAACAACGGAACCAATTTGAACTTCACCGCCTACGGCTACGTCTTGTAATTCTCATATCCGAAATAACACAGTTCTCTCTTTAATTTCCTTTTGAATATTATACCTAAACCCAAGCTCAAGATTTATGATCAAGTGCAATTTTTTTTTATTTTAATATAAATTTATAGAATCAATAGATTTCTTAAAATATATAAAATTTTAAAACTATAATTGAAATTTATAATTTAGCCGTTTTCTTTCTCTATCTCTCTTCTCTGTGCATAGTACTTTTTGCATTTTTATTGAAACTTAAAATATGATAGCATTATCGATATTAACTTTCTAATATTTACCTATACGTACATTTTAACTCCAGATATCAATGAGTTATCATTCTATATACAGTTACGAGCGTCATGCGTCATCTCTGTCACCGTTTGCTTTTTCTTTGGAATGGCGCTCTCCTATTGGTTGGCTACGATCACGTGACTACGATGGCGCCGCCACTACGCGAGACACTTTGTTTTTGACTTTGCCCCCCCCCCACTCGCTTTTTGGTTTTTGTAACTATTGTGTTGGAGCGGGTCGCTCCTTAAATAAATGCATATATTAGTTAATAACTAAATGGAATCCTCTCTTTCTTTTTCCCAGTAAGAGACGCCTACGGAATCCAACAGTACATAGACAGATAAAGCACATAGGCTTTAGTTATTAACTAATATATGCATTTATTTAAGGCGCCAATTTATAATTGTAACAAATAGTATTTGAATCAAAACATTCAATCGGGTAAAACACGGGCGTTGCCCGGGTCATTCGGCTAGTATAATATAGACGTTGTACTTTAGTATAGGCGATAGATGTTCAACACTATTTATTTATTTGACATACCAGACGCGATATCCCAGCTTGGGATACCTGCGCCTAAATACATTTTAGCAGCTTATATACAATCCATTTATATACAATTCAATAAACAAGACTAAAAGCAAAATTAAAACTGAGAGTTTGGTTTTTTCAAACAGAAAGGAAAATCTAAAATTAATTTACAAAATTTTTGAATTTTACATAGGTGTCTTTGTTATATACAAATTCGCACATTTCTTCGATGGAATAAAATGATTACTTCTGTAGCTGTGAAAGAATGGACATTCTATCAATAAATGTATTGAGGCTTGGTTTTCCTTACCACAGAAACAGCTAGGATCATCTGTTTCCCCGATTTTCACCATAAACACTCCAAAATTACCATGATTTGTAATGAATTGTGCGATGTAAAGATTTGGGCGAAAATAGTAATGTTCAACACTACCGCTCAAATTGTGTTAAATTTCAGATTGTCATAATTTCAAAAAAAAATGCAAACGAATCCACACTAATAAAAGTATGGAGCCAAGCATTTACTATTCCTATTTTTTAACGAATTCATTGCCCTGTTCCGGCCAAACCCTAACGACCTAGGATAATAAAACATGATTTATAAATACTATATTCTAAATAATATTTTAATTAAATATAATGAAGAAATTATAGAAAAAATAATTTGCTGAATTATTTTCAAATTTTGAACCATCCTATCAATATACGTCATTCTCTACCTAATATAAGCATTTTCATTTACCCCTTTTGGTTTTGATTTCCAAAACTTGTAGCTTTATGAATACAAATTCTTGTCCTGTAGGTGCTAAAACTATCAAAGGCCCAAAATAGAATATTTAAGAAAATATTTGAGCAAAGAACAATTGAATTAAAAAACTGTTTTTATTACTTATTGAAATTCAGTATTTATTGGGAGATACAGATCAATATATATATATATATATATATATATATATAATGTGATATTTTTATTCTCTCAATTAAAATAATATAGAGAATAAAATTAAAATTTTGAATATATATTTTTTCACATTATTTCACAATGTATAAAAATAGAACGACCGATAATATTTTATAAACTTTCAAAGTTAGATAACGATAAAAACTTAAATTAAATTATAGTTTTTGTTTTCCACGAACTTTTAAATTGCCTCCAATTTAATTAAATTTATTGTGACATATGAATTTTGGGCATGTTTAAATAAATTTAAATTTTATTACCTCTTTTTAAAATTAAATTTAGACTTTACCTATTCTATATAAGTAGCTCATTTTGTTATAGATAAATATCCATTACATAAATAAAATTAATATATTTTAAACAGTGCGTGTATGTCCAAATTCTGTTCTTTTATATATACGAAAATAACGTAAATTTTATTTGAAACGCGTGCCCGATTTCCTTTGCACGCATATTTAGTGTAGAAATTTGAATATATAATGATGAAATTGACAATTATAAATATTTCTACGATAGAATACTCTTGTGATTTGCATAACATTCTAGTATTGTCTATGCTAACTGACATCTCTGCTTATAAAGCGCAGCTTTGTTGGTTTGTTAGTTGTCTAGCTGTTATTGGATAGGGCAGGCCGCTTATAGGCGTGAGCTGCAGATTGTACATATGATTTTATCTTTGTCCTTCTATTGTCTTATACCTTTAAATAATAAAGGATCTTTCTCTTCTTCTACGAATCTAAATTTTTCCCCAACAATTAAAATTCAACAAAGTGTTGTTTTTATGATAAATGGTTATCTGAGTTGTGTGATAAATAGAATAATTTTACAAAGAAATAACAAGTGTTTGTTTGGGTGTTATTATAAACCTTTAAAGTGTTAGGAAAATATCTCAAAATATGTCTTTGAAGTTTAAATACATGACTGAAAACTAGAATATATATGTGACCAAATGCATTTAGAAGAACATACATATACACATTATTATATACACAATAATTATTTTCATATATAAAACAAATATTTTTTAATGTTTGAAAATCACCATTTTCAAAACGTTTGAACAAACACACAAAATTTAATAATTTTTATGTAATTTCAAAAACAATACTAATCGAATGTGAGAAATACAAAAAGGAAATTTTTCAAACCTAATTTTGATGATAAAAAATGAAATATTTAGGTTAAGATGGGATTAACCTTAATACGCTATGGAATAAATTTAAAAGAAAATCAATTTTCAGTCAATTTATTATTTCCGTATTTTCTTTTGTTTAGAAATTTTATATATGGGGGGTAGAGGATATTGAGAGTGAAATAAAATATTAAAATATATATTCTGCGCTCTTGACCAACTTAATTAAAATTATTTTCAAATTTGAAAATAACCACTTGGAATAACAATTGGATAACTATTTATTCATCTATCAATATTACCTTAATCAGACATTAGTTATTGTCTGGCAGTATTTATATCTTTTCTCAAAACTTCATTTTTATGTTTAGTCATTTGACGGTATCATAGGATCTTCTACCGATACTTTCCGTTTATTTGCTTATATATTGCTTATATACGAAGCACTGAAGGGTGCAATCTCAGAAATGGTTTTCAAGAAAACTATGGACATAAGCTTATAGGACAGTAGGATTATATTCAAATATTTGCATCGAGCAATGCTCTTCCGCAAACAATAAAGACAAGTCAGTTAGGCATAAATTAACACAAAGCAATAACGCGCCATCTATACATATAAAATGAAAGGATTTAAAAGCACGAATGTTTCTTCTATACATAATACAAACTTCTACTGTTCTTACTGCGATGAAAAAATATATTGGGAGGGCTTGGCTTATCAGTGGTGAACCCTCCCAGCGGTTTCGCCAATTTAATCCTCCAAACCGCTTTTCGTCCAATACAGTATTAGAGCTATGAGAAGCGGTCTGGTGGATTAAATTGGCGAAACCGCTGGGAGGTTTCACCACTGATGAGCCAAGCCCTCCCAATATATTTTTCATTGCAGTAAGGACAGTATAAGTTTGTATTATGTATAGAAGAAACATTGGTGCTTTTAAATCCTTTCATTTTATATGTATAGATGGCGCGTTCTTGATTTGTGTTAATATTATCATCTCAGCAGCAAAATAATATCATCTCATCAGCAACATATTATCATCGAATAAAGTAATATTTGAACATAGTCATATCTTTTTGAAAATAGGGCAATCCATAAATAAATCTTCAATTGAAAAGGCATATGTTATAATATGTTATAATAACTTGATAAAGGTTTACGTTCAGCCAAATGAAATATTGGTGAAATAAATGATATTTTTATCCAATATATGCCTTTTTAATTAAATAGTCATATATGAAACGATAATAAGATGCTGATTAACCACTCAATGTCATTTCAAGAACATGACGGCATTG
>CP092886.1:151542251-151671928 GCA_030710605.1 Cordylochernes scorpioides
GCAGCGTGGATATATTTACAACTGAAATTTTAAATTGGTTAAATTGGTTTAATACCGAATTATAATGTCTATATATAAGAGAGAAAATACACAAATTACACTGATAGACAAAACTTAAGGAAGTTGTACCTTATAGCATATATATATATCGGGATTCAGAAAATAACTCTGAGAGATATATATATGCTATAAGGTAAAACTTCCTTAAGTTTTGTCTATCAGTGTTATATACTATTATAATAAAATAAATACATCTATAAACATTACTCAAGTTGGATCAATATAAATAGTGAACGATTATTTCACTGGAAGAAATGACTCAAAAGGCACGTTTTGGCGAGAGAGATATAAAAAAAAGCTGCGGTAAAATGAGGATTGGATCGAAATTTCCAAGAAACTCAGAGAGGAAGTCAGGCATCCATTACTCGTCCAAGTCTTGTCGTTCGTGATTTATCACCTCTGGTTTGCCAACTTTATCCCATGTAATCCAACACATGGTTAAAGTCAGAATTGTTCTCTCACTAGATTCGAACGTTTGTTTGTTCAACCTCAGATATTCACAAGTACCATTTATCAGGAACTCCATTTACATTCCATGTGATATTTCACATTTGTTCAATTCGAAATTATCGAATAATTTATATTAGATTCGTTTTGATAGTATATACTACTTCCCTTTTATATTTGGATCTCCAGTTCAATATCTATATGAAATAATGTTAGGTAAAAGTAAAATTACTGCATGTTGTGTGTGTGATTGATATTAATAATGAAGACAGTTTTATTTTATGTTTTTGCATGAAGAGTAAGCAAAGATTATTTGATTTATTCAGATAAATGCATGTTTTGAATCAAGTTATTTATTTATTTCCAATATTTTGTGTAGCTCTCTCTACATATCAAACCTCTTCGGAGAACAAGACTGTTTATGAGACTCGCGTATTACATCACGTATATACACAACTGCTATAAATTTTATACTATTTAAAAATTTCCAAACACGAAAAATTGGATATAAAGATATATTATTAAAAAAAAATTCTATATAAATATATTTAGGTATATTTGTGGAAATTTGATGTTTCATAATATGAGTACATTCGTGGACAAAACATAAATAAGTTTTACCTTTTAGCATGTATTTTGGAATTCAGATAATAACTCTGAAAGATATTTGATACACAATGACCTTTAATGAAGACACACGAGATAACCAAGTATAAACCAAATTGTCTCTGTCTTCTTAAAAGAAACATAACCAGCGACATCAAAGAATTTCCACTTCCTTAAGTTTTGTCCATGAGTGTACTCTGAATATAAAAATCTAAAAGAAATAAAATAGCATTTTCAATACAATACATACTTATTAACTAATCGATAGAAAACGAATTAACTATCTCACTCAGTCTGGAAAAATATTATTCTTCCTATTTAAAACAAAATTTTACCCAATATATTATCTGAAATTAAGAAAAATCTAATAAAAGCTCCATTGTATTAACAAACTCATCATCTAGCGCAAATCTATTTTATTCACAAACTTGTAATTCACATTGATTCAATCAATCCTTCAGCATTCTGAACAAAGGTAAAATAAAAATCTCAGTTCCATCCGGTCTATAGTCAATTTAAAACTCCACCGTGCGGTTGGTTATGAATAATTATTCGGGAAGACGTATTTTAACTATATTATTATAATTCAATTAAATTTGGATGTCTCCCTTATAAATTACCTCATTTACCTTATTTATTATTTTCTGTCCTCTTAGAAAGGTTTAGAAATGAAAAATGGGGAAATTTAGCAATTTGTGTTGGGAAACACTCTTTACATAAAACATTATTAATATAATGTATATAGTGAATTATTTTATTAAATAAAAATATAATTATAAGAATTATAAGGAGTTTATGTATTGTATACTACCACATATATAATTGCAAAAATATTTACATATATTTGTGTCCAATAAATTTATGATTTTGAAAAATTCGTAAAGGGAAAACCTAAAATATCTATAACGACACACTTCATTTAAATATTTTTGAATATATTTTATGAATTAAAGCAGCCGTTTAATTATATATAGGAATCCACATTGGAAAAGAATAGAGATTTTAATCTATTTAACTTATAAATATTATAATGCCTTCGACAAATTATTTCTATTTACAATAATTTATATATCGAATTTACCTAATCAAATTTTGCGAAAGGAAACAAACTAAATTGTACCAAATGACGAAAAGGATCGTATGTGTCATTCAAAATATATCAATAATTTATATTAATGTATATTTATTATATATTAATTTATATGACAACTCTCTCTCATATATTTTAAGCTTTAAAATATAATTTTTTCTCTAGGAACAATGGGGAGAATGAATATATATCTAATATTAATTAACCCTAAACAATGAACAAAATGAATTTATTCGTAATTTTTAAAAGCCAAAAAAGGAAATTCATTACATCCCGTGTGTCAATATTCGAACTTATTTAATCCATTGGCAGACAATCGATTCTCCAGCCGATAACCGGAGCCAAGAAAAAAGTCGCTTTACTAAACCTCCAGTTCTATTGTTGGAGTTAATCTAAGCAGAATTTACTTCCTTTTGTTAGAGGGAGAATTGACCGAAATATGGTGTAGCTGGACTGTAACTCAAATTTTGAAAGCAGAACTTTTCTAGTATGTAATCTTCTAACTTGTGTTATTTTCTGTCGAGCTCTTTCCTTTATTACCCAGTTGGACACGTATACCTCTTTTATTGAATAGAATTTTTCTAGGGTTATAGAGCTTATATATTATTATTAAATTTGAAATTATCGAATCATTTTATAATTTTAAATGTGAAGGTATTATATTGACTTATATAGAATATTTATTCATGATTGAAATATGAGACTTTAAGCTATTTGATTATATCAAACAAAGGGTTTTCTGAAAAAAAGGAAGAGTTACTTTGTTAGAATCAGGTTTTAATATACTTCTCTTGTTTAATATATTACATCCCTTCAAAATATTGATCCTAAACTATCATATATATATATATATTAAATGTACCTCAATATACCTAAAACGTATCTATTTATAGAAAGTATTGTATAAGATCGTAATAGAAAATATCAAATATTATTATCAGCAGATTATTTATTTATGATATTTTCTTACCTAGAGTATTTCTGATATTGTTATGCTACTATAAATATATTTTCTCCCTAAATATGTCTTCCGTTATTTCGACAACCTGGTATTTTGGTGGAGATGCTAGTAGACTAGGGAAGATTTAAAATGAAGATAACAGAGGAGATCTTGAGACCATGAAGACTGTGACCTACATTTTCAGCAATTGACATCATTTTCCACCGCCATGTCAAATTCACGACTTCCCTCCAAATATATGACGTTCATGGATGCTACAACGGAAATGTCATTCTTCACGCCTCAAAATAAACGTCTTTCAAGACTCCGAGGAGATCCATTATAAGAAAAAGTCAGATACTTGTCAGAAGCAATAAAGCTTTAAAGGCTGTAAGTCACATCTCTAGGGACCTAGTTATGTCACAGAATATATATAAATTATTCAACTGAAAAGAGTAACTTTGATAATATTTACCCAGAGCACAATTTCCTCTTATAACCTCTATAATTTTATGTTAATAGATTTTTATTGTCTTGATCAAATTACATTTCATTGTCATCTTTAATTATTCTTTCCATTTTACATGGTAATATTATTATTTCGGAGTATTTCCAAATAATCTACTATTGTTCATAATAATTGTATAAACTTGGAAATATAAGTAAATTTTAAAAATATTTTCAGAGAGAGAAATATGAATAATTGTAAATATTTATTCATATAAATTATAGTCTCTTTCTCTCCCTCTCTGCATTTATATATATTTAAAATAAAGGCATATTTTGGATCAATAAATTTATTAAAATTCATTATTTCGACGAGGCTGTTCGCCTATCTTCTTCACGGAAAAATTCATAAACCTTCTAAGCTTATTATCCGCGTCGAAATATTGAATTTTAATAAATTTATTGATCCACAATATGCCTTTATTTTAAATATCATAAATGGATTGCTCTATATTTAACAATATATATATATAATATTTCTATTTTAATTAAATTTATTCCCCTTATATGTTTAAAATATATGACATTATAATTTCTCTCGGAAATATATTTATATACGTATATTTAATTTATATTACGATGCACTCTATTATTTAATTACAAAGACATATATTAGTTTTCAAAATATTATTTAATCAATTTTGATTCAATATATGCTTTTTTAATTAAAGATTTAATTATGGGTTGCTCTATTTTCAGAAATATACGAATATATATAATTTTAAAAATAGAGTGATTTAATCTCCGAATATATTATTCGTTATTATTCGTTTCGAACCTAGTAAATATATATTCCCCGATATTATATATCCAAATATTTATAAGCAATGCAGTTAGCAGATTGTCAAAGAGGATAAAGGGATCTACAGAATTGATTTGAGAAGGTAGAAATAACAGCAAGATTCAAGCAATACAGAAGTAGGATTAAAATGTTAACTGGCTCAATAATGCTACTCAATTTAACTCGGTTAAAATAAATAATGTTTGTGAATGGTGGCAAAGATTAACTGATTGCTGATTGCATTCATTTAAATCAAACACTTTCACGCTAGTTGTTAGTGATAAATACATGCAACTCTGTTATATAAATCGTAAATTATCGAATTAAGCGCGTCATTTATTTATTATTTTTATCCTAGATAAATTAATAATATAGGTAATATATATATAAGGCTTCCAATTATTAAGCAAAATATTTCAAAATCTCTATACAAATTTTACGTGAAACATGAAATATATATATATAAGTATATATATATAAAAATAGGCATATCTTGACCGCTCATATGAGCTTTTTAATGATAAAAACTTCATTTGAGAGGTCAGGATATGCCTATTTTGTTTTTAATATTACACCTGACCATTTTATTTTTTAAAAATTATTTTATATATATATTTAAAAAATTGGCATATCCTGGCCGTTTAAATGACATTTTTGATGTATATTTTATTATATATATTTTATATATTATATTATTTAATATATGTATATTTTTATAAGTTCAAGGACTAAATGAAAAAAGATGAACACAAAATTATTTGATGTGTATTATATTTAAATATCTAAATATTAATGTCAATTGCGCTGTCGCATTTGTACGATATTCCTTTTAGATAACTATTAACCGTTTACTTGTGAAATTGGGGATCATATTTTATTGCCTCGTAGGTTTTTAATCAAATTAATTTGAGTCCTATATATATTATACTCTTTGATTAAAAAGGCATATATTGGATCAAAAAATCATTTATTTTACTAATATTTCAGCTGGCTGAACACCAACCTTTATCAAGGTGTTATAACATTTTAAAGTGTGTCAACAACAAACTCAGCGCCACATAACGTCAACAGCATTAAGTTTTTTAAAAATATTTTGTTATATTCATTGGGGTGAAAAATTTGATAAATATATTTATATTATGAACAAAATAATTTTTGTAAAATATGGGTGTGAATATTTTGAAAATTAACAATAACGCCTATTTTATATTTTAAAATTATTTGTACTATGTGTAAAAAGATTTTTCGTATAAAAATAAATAAAAATAACAAAATATATATAAAAGAAATATTAAACTAAAATTTTCACTGAAAACACAAAGCTTAAAAAATGTTTGAAAAGTTGGTTGAAATAATTTTTTTAAAATAAATATTATAAATAAAATAAATAAATAATTTTTTAAAATAAACTCTATTAAATAAATTCATTTCTATTTTAGTTCTCATTAAAATTTATTAAAATAATTCGTAATTATTCAATATTTCGAAATAGTAAAGGTATGTATGTAATAAAAAAATGCAAAAATTTGAAAAGTTAAATCATATAGGTTTGACGTTGGGAAGTGTAGGTTATTCGACCTCAATAAGGTCACTACCCTATGACTCCACTTAGGGAGAAATGGTGTTATAAAGGCACCAAGATAAATCATACATACACTGCCAATTATAGAATTCCAGCCAATATTGCGCTCTAACAGGGAGAATTGATTAGCCCCATTACTGACACACCGTTATGTTCCGTGAGATATACGACACTGTTCACCTTCTAATGTATCGCTCCTTCCAACCGACACAAGCTTTATCTTGATGGAGCGCAATTTGAAAATTGATTTATTACCATTAATATAGATAGTGAGAATTACATGGTACTTCAACTACTTTATCATTATTTAGAGGCTATTTACAAGTCCTTGTTGAACAGACCTTCGCATTTCCTATTATAACTTAATTTAATTTGTATTGTACTGTAGAAATTGGATGATTCGAACATCTTCAATTCAAAACCTTCTTTAATTCGAATAATTATCTTGGTCCCTAAATTTTCCTATAAATAGAATTTCAGTTTTTAATACGAATTTTTAGATAATTCGAAATTTTTTTACCCCTTGGGCTTCGAATTAACCAAGTTCTACTGTATTTTAAAATTAAAGTGATATTCATAAGAAACCTTTTTGAATTGAAATTTTAAAATATATATTAATATGAATATTTCAAAAGAAAGATATCATTTTCTCTCTTAGAGGTTATGAATAATACGCTAGAAATATTTATTTTAGATTGATATTAAAAGAGAGATGCTACACTTTTACATTCGTCACTCTCTCTTATGTGTATACTAGCCGAATGACCCGGGCAACGCCCGTGTTTTGCCCGATTGAATGTTTTGATTCAAATACTATTTGTTACAATTATAAATTGGCGCCTTAAATAAATGCATATATTAGTTAATAACTATAGCCTATGTGCTTTATCTGTCTATGTACTGTTGGCTTCCGTAGGCGTCTCTTTCTGAGAAAAAGAAAGAGAGGATTCCATTTAGTTATTAACTAATATATGCATTTATTTAAGAAGCGACCCGCTCCAACACAATAGTTACAAACACCAAAAAGCGAGTGGGGGGGGGGGGGGGGGGGGGCAAAGTAAAAAACAAAGTGTCTCGGGTAGTGGCGGCGCCATCGTAGCCACGTGATCGTAGCCAACCAATAGGAGAGCGCCATTCCAAAAAAAAAGCAAACGGTGACAGAGATGATGACGTTCGTAACTGTATATAGAATATTTTAAAATTCACTTTTCAAAATGATTCTATGATAATTCAGCACATTTTTAAACAATGAAAATATCGTTGAATATCTATTAGAGGGAATATTCATATATTGTAATAATTATTAGTTTGAATTAATATATTTTATGAATATTACTTTACTTATCTAAAAAGAGAAAATGCAACAAATTATATTAGAATCTCTAATATATAGATGATTATAAGTCTCTCATGCAAATTTTACTGCCTCACATACAAATATATCCTATTTTATTCTATATTTGATATTGAAACGATCAGTTTTATTCCTTCTAATAATACTTTTATTTATGAGTTTGTGTATATACTTTTATTTTTTCATTATAAAATATAATTTTCAAACGCTTATTAGGGGAGGGGGTTCACAACATATCAATGTTACATTTTTGATCCAATTATTTGAATAAAATTTCAAAATGTTTTAAATTATATAATATCTTTCCCAATTAAAATTTTAAATTTAGGAATGCAAGCTTTAAGTAGAATTTACTCTCTTACAGGTTTATAAAAAAATATACGGAGATGGTTTGCCAGGACTTACATAAGTAGTCTCATTTTAAAATTTCATCTCTCTACTTATTATCAACATGTGGAAGAGATTTACTTTCCCATAGAGATGTTGCATTTTTGAATTTAAAAACTCCTATTGAAAAAGTGTTTTAGCATTTTAAATTTAGGTTGCTAAAAATGGAGATAAATATCATAAAAATATTTTACTCTTTAAAAAACATATTAATATAAGCGTACATGGTTTCTTGACTATTATATATTATACTCCTGCTCCGGCTTGTCAAAACGAAATGTTATCATTTATTCATCATTATTATCAACTCTAGTGTCATCTCTTGTCTCTTTTTTGTCACTTTGTATTATATATAATTCTGACGGGGCGTGGTTGCTCTGGGTCGTTGGCAGGAGCGTGTGAGATTCATTATCCAAATGGATGTTTCCCCTCTGTTCTATACTCAATGGAAATATATAAAAAGCTAATTGTATGGCGTACATACATGTTTATATTAAAATAAATGCAGATGGAAATGATGTATCATGTATTTGTCTTTTATAAAAGCTTTTATTAGAATATTTCGCATGTATTTCTATTCGTCTGTTTCCGTTTGTCTGTCTTAAAATACAGAAATAAATTTTAATAAACTTGCAAAGTACCTAGAAGTAGGAAATTTAGCACACCTTTTTAGACCTGATAACAATACCAGCTAACAAAATTTCTGATTAATGTATGGTCGGAAAAATTGACTAATTTCTATATAACCTTTGGTGAAAATACGCCACACACAACATTATATTTTTGAGAATACAATCAAATAAGCTAACTCGAATACTGTGGATTTTGAATACGGGCCTAATCAATATAATATTATATATAATTCTCATTTTACACATGTGTGGAAATGATGGAAAGTTTAATTTATATTTTATTTATCCATTGAATATAGAGTATTGGTCTATATATAGACTGTACTCTTTATATAGAAAAAAAGGAAACTTAATATAACGCTTCTTCGGACCAATGAGTGTATGTCGAACTATACTTACAGATTATAAAAAAGGAGATTATATAAAAATCATTAGCTAATAACCAATAACTAAAAGATATATATAGTAGTGGATATTTAATACAATTTCTTATATTTGTCCTTCTCTAAGGTCAGAATGCGCCAGATTAGTTAATATTTATACTAATTAATATAAATAAATAATATATTGTATTAGGTTAATAATGATATCAATAGAAAACCACTAGCGAATAGGCGACATATCAGACTTAGAGAATGTTTCAAACATGACGTGGAACTTGAACTTGGTCGCAAGGACGCTGTCAATTGTGAATGTCGTCATCAGGCTAAATTAGGAAACCGCTGTTCTAATTATCCTAGGAAGTAGCCGTAGGACAATAGATGGCCTTGGAACTAAATCCAGGATTTCCTGAGAAACCTTAAAATATAATTAAGATACTAATTAGAATTTCTAATTAAACAGGGAAATCAGGTCGCATAATTGGGGCAACATATTGCGCCATATTTAATTTAGACCTGGGAACGACTTAATATTTACCAGGAAATCTTACAACAACAACGGAACCAATTTGAACTTCACCGCCTACGGCTACGTCTTGTAATTCTCATATCCGAAATAACACAGTTCTCTCTTCAATTTCCTTATTGAATGTTATACCTAAACCCAAGCTCAACATTTATGATCAAGTGCAAATGTTTTTTTTTTATTTTAATATAAATTTATAGAATCAATAGATTTCTTAAAATATATAAAATTTTAAAACTATAATTGAAATTTATAATTTAGCCGTTTTCTTTCTCTATCTCTCTTCTCTGTGCATAGTACTTTTTTGCATTTTTATTGAAATTTAAAATATGATAGCATTATCGATATTAACTTTCTAATATTTACCTATACGTACATTTTAACTCCAGATATCAATGAGTTATCTTATAATATAGACGTTGTACTCTAGTAAAGGCGATAGATGTTTTACACTATTCATTTATTTGACATATCAGAGGCGATATCCCAGCTTGGGATACCTGCGCCTAAATACATTTTAGCAGCTTTTATACAATTCATTTATATACAATTCAATAAACAAGAATAAAAGCAAAATTAAAACTGAGAGTTTGGTTTTCTCAAACAGAAAAGAAAATCTAAAATGAATTTACAAAAATTTTGAATTTTACATAGGTGTCTTTGTTATATACAAATTCGCAAATTTCTTCGATTGGATAAAATGATTACTTCTGTAGCTGTGAAAGAATGGACATTCTATCAATAAATGTATTGAGGCTTGGTTTTCCTTTCCACAGAAACAGCTAGGATTATCTGTTTCCCCGATTTTCACCATAAACACTCCAAAATTACCATGATTTGTAATGAATTGTGCGATGTAAAGATTTGGGCGAAAATAGTAATGTTCAACACTACCGCTCAAATTTTGTTAAATTTCAGATTGTCATAATTTCAAAAAAATTCAAACGAATCCACACTAATAAAAGTACGGAGCCAAGCATTTTACTATTCCTATTTTTTAACGAATTCATTGCCCTGTTCCGGCCAAACCCTAACGACTTAGGATAATAAAACATGATTTAAATACTATATTAAATAATATTTTTATTAAATATAATGAAGAAATTATAGAAAAGATAATTTGCTGAATTATTTTCAAATTTTGAACCATCCTATCAATATACGTCATTTCATTTACCCCTTTTGGTTTTGATTTCCAAAACTTGTAGCTTTATGAAAACAAATTCTTGTCCTGTAGGTGCTAAACCTATCAAAGGCCCAAAATAGAATATTTAAGAAAATAT
The DNA here is from genome assembly GCA_030710605.1 of Cordylochernes scorpioides. Lineage (NCBI taxonomy): Eukaryota > Metazoa > Arthropoda > Arachnida > Pseudoscorpiones > Chernetidae > Cordylochernes > Cordylochernes scorpioides. The sequence goes on from CP092886.1 coordinate 151,552,827, forward strand.
TTGAGCAAAGAACAATTGAATTAAAAAACTGTTTTTATTACTTATTGAAATTCAGTATTTATTGGGAGATACAGATCAAAATATATAAAATATATTAAATATGTATAAATATATATATATTTATAATATGATATATTTTTATTCCTTAATTAAAATAATAAAGGGAATAAAATTAAAATTTTGAATATACATTTTCACATTATTTCACAATGTATAAAAATAGAACGACCGATAATATTTTATAAACTTTCAAAGTCAGATAACGATAAAAACTTAAATTGAATTATAGTTTTTGTTTTCCACGAACTTTTAAATTGCCCCTAATTTAATTAAATTTATTGTGACATATGAATTTTGGGCATGTTTAAATAAATTTAAATTTTATTACCTCTTTTTAAAAATAAAATTTAGACTTTACCGATTCTAAGTAGCTCATTTTGTTATAGAAAAATATCCATTATATAAATAACATTAATATATTTTAAACAGTGCGTGTATGTCCAATATTTGTTCTTTTATATATACGAAAATAGCGTCAATTTTATTTAAAACGCGTGCCCGATTTCCTTTGCACGCATATTTAGTGTAAGAAAATTTGAATATATAATGATGAAATTGACAATTATAGATACTTCTACGATAGAATACTCTTGTGATTTGCATAACATTCTAGTATTGTCTATGCTAATTGACATTTCTGCCTATATAGCGCAGCTTTGTTGGTTTGTTAGTTGGCTAGCTGTTATTGGATAGGGCAGGCCGCTTATAGGCGTGAGCTGCAGATATACATATAATTTGATCTCTTGTCCTTCTATTGTTTTATACCTTTAAGTAAAAAAGGATCTTTCTCTTCTTCTACGAATCTATTATTTTTTTCCAACAATATAAATCCAACAAAGGGTTGTTTTAATGATAAATGGTTATCTGAGTTGTGTGATGAATAGAATAATTTAAACAACAATTAACAAGTGTTTGTGTGGGTGTTATTATAAACCTTTAAAGTATTCAGAAAATATCTTAAAAGTTGTCTTTGAAGTTCAAATACATGACTAAAAACTAGAATATAAATGTGACCAAACTCATTTAGAAGAACATACATAGACATCAACGAGAATAGTTGATATTTATTCCGATAGATGGCGCAAGCCATCAGCAACTTTCAGTTGCACGATAAGGAGATGCCCTTTTTTCATAAATACATATACATATTATTTTTTAATTAAAAAGGCATATATTGGATCAAAATATTATTTATTTTACCAATATTTCAGTTGGCTGAACCCATAACCTTTATCAAGGTGTTATAACATTTTAAAGTGTGTCAACAAAAAAGTTTTGTTCTGTTGTTGACACACTTTAAAATGTTATAACACCTTGATAAAGGTTGGCGTTCAGCCAACTGAAATATTGGTAAAATAAATAATATTTTGATCCAATATATGCCTTTTTAATTAAGGATTTATTTATGGATTGCTCTATTTTCAAAGCATATTATTATATACACAATATTCATTATTTTCATATATAAAACAAATATTTTTTAATGTTTGAAAATCACCATTTTCAAAACGTTTGAACAAACACACAAAATTTAATTATTTTTTGTAATTTCGAAAACAATACTAATCGAATGTAAGAAATACAAAAAGGAAATTTTTCAAACATAATTTTGATGATAAAAAATGAAATATTTAGGTTAAGATGGGATTAACCTTAATACGCTATGGAATAAATTTAAAAGAAAATCAATTTTTCAGTCAATTTATTATTTTCGTATTTTCTTTTGTTTAGAAATTTTATATATGGGGGTAGAGGATATTGAGAGTGAAATAAAATATTAAAATATATATTCTGCGCTCTTAAAAACTTAATTAAAATTATTTTCAAATTTGAAAATAACCACTTGGAATAACACTTGGATGACTATTTATTTATCTATCAATATTAACTTAATCAGACATTAGTTATTGGCTGGCAGTATTTATATCTTTTCTCAAAACTTCCATTTTATGATTAGTCATTTGATGGTATCATAGGATCTGCTACCGATACTGTCCGTTAATTCCATTCTCAGCCTTTCTGGAAAAAATTCTGGACATCTCTTCTGCAATTACTTTATCCTTTCAGACTGTCAGACGAGACACTCAAACAAGCTGGTTCTTCTCCTCAATCGTATCCAATGGGCGTTATTTCACTTCAGTTATTTCAGGAAAAATCTCTCCTTGCTAAGTCTGTCAGTCCTTGGAATTCACATAATTCGACACCAGCTAAACATTTCGGAAGTCTGTAGATTTACCTTTTCTTACTTTCTGAAATTCCAGGTCTCGATGCCATATAAACATTCCCACGCACATTCCTAATAAGGCATTTTATATCATCTCTAGTACAAGTGGTACAGGCAATAATAATGGTGATAGGTAGAAGTTGGCGACTGTTCCAAATGAAGAATGAAATATTTAAATAATAATAAAATGGTATTATTAAACATGAAAAGTGAAAATATCTTATCTAATTTTATTTCATTTTCTATTTGGATTCAAAAATAAAAAGTTTACAATGACAAAAGCAAATTGGAAATATATTCTGTAGCCTTTTCTCATCGGTGATAAACTCCTAAAGCCACAAAATTATCTATCCATACTAGTATCGTTTACGTCACCAATACCTACCCCCAAACCTTCGTCCTTGTGAGGATGTTTTAACGAAATTAAGCACTTATATTTGAAATATTTTAGTATTCGCGAGATAAGGTATATTGATTAAAGTTTTATAAAATACCTACCTCATAGTTATTAAAAATACATTTCAATTTAGTTAAAATTTCATTAATTTATTGTTAAAATTTAGAAAAAATTAGCTACGGGTTAAAAAAGGCGCCATTCGTAATCTCCTAATAAAATATATTTTCGGTAAGGCATTTATATAGCTTTTACAAACATTTATATATATTTCAGATTAAATTTGATATGTTAGAGAATTATTTGATGGTTCTTTTTAGTACTAAATGGTATTGGTAATGCAGTCGTGGCAAAAATCTAGAAAGTATAATAATAAAAATACTTTTGATCAGAATTGCTTTAATTGAGCTAAATGAATATATGAAAAACATAATTTGGTAGAAGTATTGCCTGATTTAGGGCGAGTAGAAAAGGGAAAACATAAGAGTTATTTACATAATTTACAAAAGGTATGAGCAGGCCAACGGGAAACAACAACGGGCTATATAAAGGGAAGTCGCGACATCTGGTGGTATACTTAACAGGGTATTTTAATCTATGAAATATAATTTTGAAAAAATAAAATAATATTTTTATATAACATATATATCCTTATCCCAGTACAAAATCACATTTGTACTATTTTTTTCATATATATATATATATGGCAATATAATAAGGTGGGGAAAGAGAAATAAGGACACCACAAGTTTGGAAGAGGAATCCCAGACAACCAGAGAGAGAGAGAGAGACGGGCCCGGCAAAGCCGGGGGCCGTTCGTGTCGCACACAATCCCCCACTGTCTTAATAGTCCCATTTAGTAAACTAGCAGAGTCTCTCGCAATATATTCACTATATAACGGTAAACATATCTATCATATTATTCCATATATAAGAATATAATTAGAAAATAAAATGATTTTCTATATATCCACCTGTGCGGTCATAGCTCTTCTAGTGTTTCACTAATAATTATGCATGTTTAACGACTAATAATTATGATTTTTCCACATATATACATAGCACATAACTTCAAACATATTATCATCTCATCAGCACCATATGAAAATAGAGCAATACATAAATAAATATTCAATCAAAAAGCCATATATTATAATACCTTGATAAAGTTTTACATTCAGCCAAATGAAATATTGTTGAATTGAATGATATTTTTATCCAATATATGCCATTTTAATTAAATAGTCATATATATGGAACGATAATAAGATGCTGATTAACCACTCAATGTCATTCCAAGAACATGACGGCATTGTAATGAAGAGAACAATGAAGGCAGTTATATCGTTGAAGGTATAATCGATGTATCGTTCTAAAGAGAAATGTGAGACGGAAACCTACCTCGTAATGACAACCTGCTAATTACCTTTCTTAATTATCATCATCAGAACTAATGAGGACATTTATTTTAATATTTCTGCTCTCATAAATTCTTTTATATAAATCACTTCTCTAATTATAAATCAGTATTATATAACCTATTAATATTTTAGCATTCTATAAGAATAAAGTATCAACTAAAATGAATTGTTTCAATGAATTTTTGAGGGGATATTTTCCGGTAAACCAATACTGTCTCCCGAACAATATTGTATTGTATTATAGTGATACTTGTTAACAACTAATATTTAAAAAATAATTCATATTGAATATTGGAATATATTCATTTGAAAAAGGTTATTTAGAACCTCTTTCAAATAATTACTAGGTAACTATTGCTCACATAAATATATATATAATAACAAATTATAAATTGTGGATAGAATCATTTTTAAAATAGTTATAAGTTATCATATATATATATCTCTGCTCTTACTTAATTTACTTATCTATTCTAATTGATATATTAATTTCTGAAATAATATATTTTGTCATAGCGCTATATATTAATAAATTTTCTAGCATATATATATATATATATATATATATATATATATATATATATATATATATATAAATGTTTGAAAATTGAGCAATTCATATATTAAATCATTTAAAAATGCTCATTTTGGATCATATATTTTTATTTTCCAATATTTCGTATGGCAACTCGCCAAATTTCTTCGGGGAACAAGATTGTTTCGAGATGTTCGCGTATCAATTCACGAGTATGTACAACTCCTAGCGAGTTGCCATACGAAATATTGGAAAATAAAATTATATGATCCAAAATAAGCATTTTAAAATTATATATATATATATATACAGGGTGTACCAGGTAAATTGGGACTAACTTTGACAGTCCATAAAACAAAAACTACTTGAGATTAAAAACTTGTTTTTTTTTTCATTACGTAGCCATATTCATGTAAAATGCAACAGTACATGTGTGCGCAGTGTAGTGATGAAGAGTAACCGAGAATTTGAAAATCGAGCTGCCATCATCGTTGCTCTGCGCGCCGGAAGGAGCCCCAAAGAGATAGTGGATTTTCTTAAGTTGCCCAAAACCACTATTTATCGTGTCAAGAAGCAGTTTTATGAGGCCGACAGTAACAAAGAGGGGATATCTACAAGGAAAAAGCACTCGCGTCGATCGGACAGGGTAAGAGGCGAAGAATTTGTCAAAAATGTCAAGGAGAAGATTGATGGAAACCCTGGGAAGAGCATGAGGGCCATAGCCAAGGAAATGGACGTTGGCTCTATGACAATTGTCAGAACTATCCATGAGGACCTTGGTCTCAAGTCTTATGCCCTTCGGAAAGGTCAGTTGCTGACTGAGAATATGAAGAATAACAGAAAAGGAAAGGCTGCTGCCCTCCTCAACAACCTGAAACACGACTCTTTTGGCATGCTAAGGTTCTTCTCTGACGAAAAGAACTTTGACGTGGACCAAAAGGTAAATCCCAGGAATGATCGCTGGATCTGTAAAGACCCCTCAGAGATACCTGTCGTGATGCACACGAAATTTCCTGCCTCCGTAATGGTCCTTGGCGTTATCAGCAGTGAAGGTGATGTCATGCCTCCCCATTTCTTTGAGAAGGGCCTTAGGATGAACGCTGACACCTACATCAATGTTCTGGAGACCGTTGTGAAGCCTTGGATGGACATGGTGGCCGCAGGAAGGAAGTATGTCTTCCAACAGGACTCAGCTCCAGCCCATAAGGCAAAAAAGACACAATCGTGGCTGACACTTAACGTCCCTAGTCACTGGGGTCCTGATATTTGGCCCCCTAATTCTCCAGATTGCAATCCCCTCGACTACTATGTATGGGGCGTTGTTGAGAGAGATGTCAACAAAGCTCCTCATACCACCATCCAGTCTGTCAAGAAAGCAGTTCACACGGTGATGACCCAAATGGACAAGGTCATCGTCGCCAAGGCCTGTGCTTCATTCCGCACTCGCCTCGAGACTGTTGTAGCTAATAATGGAAACTACATTGAATAAATAAACACTATATCCTTTTATCTACTACTGTGTCAAATTTCATTCGGATATTTTAATTTTTACTTGCAAAAAATTTCAGTTAAAATACCATTGTTGAAATTCCCAATTTACCTGGTACACCCTGTATATATATTAAAAATAAAGAAGGCATATCCTGACCAGGAGCACATGTTCTTGATAAATCAAGAAATTGGGTTGGCCAAATATCAGGGAACAGGTTAAATCAATGAATAGTTGATTTCTGTTCCATTAGATGGCGCTCTGCCTTCTGAACAGCACATGTGCTCCTGGTCAGGATATGCCTTTTTTATTTTCAATATCAAAACCTGACCCACTTATTTTTCTTTTTTTTTCTATTGTTTTTTCATATATTTATATATATTGTTTTAATGTGTGATTCTATTATACACAAGTTGTATATATATTTATATATATGTTTTGTGCGTGTAATGTATAAATATATATATTGTGAATATATTAGAATATTGAAACAATTGGTAGGGAATGAGTAGAATATCCTCTCTCTTCACTACATATATCATTATTATAATTTGTATTAATTTTCGTACTTATTGAGGGGCAGAGAGAGAATATATACATACATACACGCAATTAACATCATACATAATTAGATATATTCCCAATATATAATATTCTAAATTGATCATTTATTGTCTAGACTATTGTGATTTAATTACAAACTAATCAGGACGGTAATTCCAATAATGCCCAGTGATTAAAATACCTGTGTCCACTGGAATGTAATAAACGTTCATTAATAATCCATTTACATTATTCTCGTTAGTCGTTTGGGCGGAATCTGCTCAAACCTTTGTCTGAGGAAAGTCTATAAAAGGTAGGTATATATTTAGACCATTCTCAAATATATTTTAAATTATTTAAGAAATCTGCTCAATTTTCATTTACTACTTCTATTTTGTATAGAGATAGCTAAAATCTTGGATGTGTTGCTACACTCTTGCCCATTATATCCATAATAAGCAGACGTAATGGTAAAAAAAGATTTTTTCCTTATTTCTGGATAGCAAAAGTTGAACCTTAACATACATAGCACATTACATATATATTTAGATAAAATATATTTTAGTTTTAAAATATAAGTGAATTATTTTATATATATATATATACCTTTTCATCCAATGGTAAATTTACAAATTATAAAGAAAATTAAACATTGTTTTTCTCTAATTGCACAACGTGGTTTGATTTACAAATTATATATTATTAGGGAATTGAAAGTTAAGTTACAATACATAATACGCTTAATGAAGCAAGCATTTAACGCGAACGGAAACAGGCTAATTCAATGTTTAGTTGATTTTTCTTCCACCAGATGGCGCTCTACTTTCGGTAAAGCAAATGTGCTCCTGGTCAGGATATGCCATTTAATATATATATATACTAGACGAATGGTCCGGGCAACGCCCGGGTTTTACCCGAGTGCGTGTATATTTTAAAAACGTTTTAATTCAAATACTATTCGTTACAATTATAAATTGGCGCCGTGGATGTCTCTCTTGTGAAACGTCCCGCCCCAAACTGTGTGTGTCTTGAAAATATAAAAATAAAAATGTGAATTTTCATAAAGATTTCATCATGTCGATTTTTTTTTTGCATTTCACCTACTAAATCGATAGAGATAATTACATTTGCAACATGAAATTAGGTATATTGACTAAATAGAAAACTGCATAGTAATAAAGATAATTTTTTAAAGGCACCATATCGTTTTTTTTTCAATAAAATCGAAACAAAAATTAACGATAAATAACGATAATTGCCTTAAAAAGAAATTGCCTTAAAAAAAGAAACATTCGCGGTGATTTTGTCTTGCATTCGTTTATACAATTATTATATACGAATGACCCGGGCAACGCCCGGGTTTTACCCGATTAAATGCTTTTATTCAAATACTATTCGTTACAATTATAAATTGGCGCCGTGGATGTCATTCTTGTATAATATATAAATGAGTTTTAAAAATGTAAAAAAAAAAATGCATCGGCCGGGAATCGAACCCGGGCCGCCCGCGTGGCAGGCGAGCATTCTACCACTGAACCACCGATGGTTATGAGAATTCCCATCCGTGAGCTTCAGACAAACAAACAGACAGAATAAGGCAAATATATAAGTAGATTTACTCTTCATTGTTGGCTTTTTATCTTACATTTATTCTTCATTGTTGGCTTTTTATATTACATTTACTCTTCATTGTTGGCTTTTTATCTTTCATTCATTCTTCATTGTTGGCTTTTTATATCATATTTACTCTTCATTGTTGGCTTTTTATCTTACATTCATTCTTCATTTTTGGCTTTTTATATTATATTTACTCTTCATTGTTGGCTTTTTATCTTACATTTATTCTTCATTGTTGGCTTTTTATATTACATTTACTCTTTATTGTTGGCTTTTTATCTTACATTCATTCTTCATTGTTGGCTTTTTATATCATATTGTCATAACCAAAAATGTACATAGCTTGTAACTGTAAATAATACATCGGCAGCTTGGCGAATGTTATGTACCTAAGCCCCGATAGGTGGCGCGCGCTGTCAGCTCGGCAAGTGTTATGTACCTAAGCTCCGATAGATGGCGGGCGCGCTAGGCGGCAAGTTTGTAAACAATAGTCGCCATCCTGAGGGGTGTAGCCGAAAGCCAGCCGTTTGGGTCTCTGACATTACTTCCTTAATTTACCATTATTTTTATCCATTTAACTTAGTTTACCTCTATTTCTTTTTATCCCTCAAACTTATTAACTATTTAAAGTTATCTAATAAATTATTATTTTATTCTACCCAAACGACTCGTCACCTTCATTACTGTGACATCTGGTGGAGACAAGCTGGATCATCCCTTCGCTGCCCAAGCTATAAGAAGAAGTCGTAGAATCCAAGGATTAAACCCATTGGAATATTCTAAGATGCAACACGAAGGAAGAGAGACCCCACAGGGTGAGTACCACTTCAAACATATTAGAAACCTTTCTATATTTTCGGGGGAACCGGGCCAAAGCTCGGAGAAATGGTTGAAAGAGTACCATCGTGTAGCTCGGTTCAACTGCTGGGACAGTTCCATGTGCCTGGCGAATGTTTACTTCTTCCTCTCAGGAACGGCCAAAGTCTGGTTCGAGAATGTAGAGGAACAAATAACCTCATGGGAACTTTTTGAGACAATGTTGCCTCAGGCCTTTGGACATCACGCCAGCGAAAAAGACCAGGTTTTAGAAAAACTAAAAGCCAGGGCCCAAGGAAAGGGAGAGTCTAGTGAGGCGTATATTCAAGACGTCCTCTATTTATGCCGGCAAATTAACCCCAACATGAATGAAAACGAGAAAGTTGCTCATTTAGTCAAGGGGGTCTCTGAGGAAATTTACAGGGCAATTGTCACCTTTGAAATTGCCACCACCGAGGAGTTTATAAGGTGGTGTCGAAAAATCGAACTATCTCAAAAGAAGCGTGTGAACACGCGGATAGTTTTTGATAGACTGCCGAATGCTGCCGCCATCAACCCAGCAGAATCGGAATCTATGGAGGACCTCATTAGACGTATCGTCCGAGAAGAAATCTACCATGCATTGAATCCCGAGCCAGCCACTCTCAAACCATCTTCTCTGGATCTAATTATCCGAGAGGTAGTTGAAAGGAACCTGTCTGCAATTTCGCAGCCCGTTCAAAGGTCAATGCCACGACAACAGTACTCTAACCGACCCCAAATATTCAAACAGACGCCACGACAGCAGTTCCTGAACCAAAGACCACCGGTACTCAACCAGACATCACCACAGAGAAGAACTGATGAATGGAGGACACACGAAAACGTTCCAATATGTTTCCATTGCGGTCGCCCAGGACATGTAGCCCGATATTGCCGGGACAGAAGGCGTGTTTTCGAGGAAGCCAGGGTAAGAAGGCCGACCTACTCTAATAATTACAATACCTGGTTCAATCAAAATGCCGAAGAAGTTGAGTTTGTAGATCGCCGCTTTCGAAACCCGTCGCCCTATCCTGGCCGTGGAAGATCCCCCTCAAGACGAAACGCAACGCCGTCGCCCTCTCGCCGATCCAGTCAATCTCCTCGCCGCCTAAGCCAGGGAAACTAAGAAGAGCGACCGAGACTGGAGGTAAGGCCGCTGACGATAGTAGAAATCCTCCCCCTATTATAACTGCGAACATGAAACGGAACTACGTTGTTATCACCATAAATGGACAGAATGTTGAGGCCTTAGTCGATTCTGGAGCCGATTATTCCGTAATCTCGGAAAGTTTTCGCCGATATTTGAAAATTCCGTTCTTTGCAGAAAAAGGGCCTGTACTGAGAGTCGCCAATAGGAAACACATCGAAACTCTGGGACGATGCAACTTAAAAGTGTCAATTGAAGAACTTGAGATTTATTTTACTTTTGTTGTCTTCTCTGAATGTAGCCATCACATAATACTTGGTCTTGATTTCTTTCGAGCCACAAGTGCAGTGATTGATTGCGGAAGAGGTGAAATACATTTGAAGGAAAGTGTGAACGACGGCCTAGAAGAAGATCTGCCTACACATGCGTTAGAAGACTGTTTTGTTCCAGCTCGCTCAATTAAGAAAATCACGGTTATTAACGAAGAAATTCGAGGTGGAAAAGATCTAATGATAGAAGGAAGCAAAGATCTCATCTTAAAAAAAGAATTGGTCATACCATCATCCATAATTAACTTCCATCACGGCAGAGGGGAGATATGGGTAACTAATGGGACTTCTCAGAATCAAATAATCCCAGCTGGTATGCTTGTAGGATACTTGAGGAAAATTGGAAGTAGCGGAATCTACAGTGTTGACACAGCTGAAGACGATAAAACTCAATCAAACATTAAGAATGAAGATAGACGCCAACAAATCTTATCTCTGGTAGACGAGAGATTAAACGAAGAACAAAAGTCAATGATTGCAGAATGTTTAGAAAAGTACTCAGAGGTTTTTGATTTTGATAGAAAATCATTCAGTACAACCTCCAATGTGAAACATAAAATCGACACTTCAGACAGCCGTCCTATTAAACAACGACCATACCGGGTGTCTCCTGTCGAAAGACGAGCTATACAAAGTGAAGTCGATAAAATGATGAAGATGGGAATTGTACAACCGTCCGAAAGTCCTTGGTCGTCCCCAGTAGTTTTGGTTAAAAAGAAAGATGGGTCCTGGAGATTTTGTGTAGACTACCGAAAGCTTAACAAGGTCACCAAAAAGGATGTGTATCCTTTACCTAGAAATGATGATGTTTTGGATAGCTTAACAGGAGCTAAATTCTTTTCCAGCATGGATCTACGTACAGGATACTGGCAGATAGAAATCGACGAGGAAGATCGGGAGAAGACAGCTTTCATCACCCCTGATGGCTTATATGAGTTCCGGGTGATGCCCTTCGGTTTATGCAAAGCACCGGCAACATTCGAAAGAATGATGGACAAGCTACTAGCAGGATTGAAATGGACAATTTGTCTTTGTTATTTAGACGATATAATTGTTTATGCTACATCCTTTAAAGAACACATTGAACGCCTAGGGAAAGTTCTCAGATGCATCCAGCAAGCAGGCTTGTGTATTAATCATGAGAAGTGCCGTTTTGGGTCAAGAGAAATCAAAGTGTTAGGACATCTTGTTACAGAAAGCGGCATTCGCCCTGATCCCGACAAAATCGAAGCAATTACAAATTTCCCGACTCCAAAACAACAACTGAAGTAAGAAGCTTCATGGGGTTGTGTTCATATTACAGGCGATTTGTGAAAGATTTTGCAAATAAAGCAAAGCCGTTGCACGACCTCCTGAGGAATAACGTGAAGTTCTTTTGGTCGAACGAACAAGAACAATCTTTCCAAATATTAAAATCAGCCCTAACTACCGATCCTGTGCTTGGCCATTTTAAAGAAGATGCTGAGACACTTGTACATACCGACGCGAGTGGATATGGCGTCGGAGCAGTGTTGACCCAACTGGTAGAAGGAAAAGAAAAGCCTATCGCCTATGCATCAAGAACACTTAACGCCGCAGAAAGAAATTATTCCACGACGGAGAGGGAATGCCTAGCTGTAGTTTGGGCCATTTACAAGTTCAGACCATATTTGTTTGGAAAACACTTCACCGTCGTCTCCGACCATCATTCCCTGTGTTGGCTAGTTAATGTAAAGGATCCATCGGGAAGGCTAGCCAGATGGGCCTTGCGACTTCAAGAGTTCGACATATCTATTGTGTATAAGAATGGTAAAAGACACCAAGATGCGGATTGCCTCTCAAGAAATCCTCTCCCCCAATCCAACGAAGATAACATACCAGAATTGTCTTCAATTACCGACATAAGAAAAGAGCAAAGAAGCGATGTCCAGACCAAAAAAAATAATTCAGGAAATTGATTCCAAAAGTGAAAGTGGATACAAAATAATCGACGGCATCCTCTACCGCAAAAACTACGATCCCATGGGCAAACCTTGGCTCTTAGTAGTGCCCAAACAAATGAGGGTTGACATTTTGAGGGAAGCCCACGATGCACCAATGGCGGGACACCTGGGATTTGCCAAAACATACGACCGCGTTAGAAGAAAGTATTTCTGGCCCGGCTTGCATAGATCTGTGCGACAATATGTGGCACATTGTCGAGAATGTCAACGGCGAAAAGGTTCTACCGAACGTCCACCAGGGCAACTTGTGCCAATTCCGCCGGTATCCCGACCTTTTGAGAAAATAGGGATAGATTTGTTAGGAAGATTCCCTACCTCGAACGATGGCAATAAAATGGACCGTGGTCGCGACAGACTATCTAACAAGGTATGCTATGACCAAAGCCATACCAAATGGAAGTTCGGAAGAAGTTGGAAAATTTATAGTAGAAGACGTGATCCTCAAACATGGAGCCCCCAGAGAATTGATTTCAGACCGAGGTCGAACGTTTATATCCCACACAATACGGGATATTAACAACCTCTGTGGAACCGCACATCGCTTTACTTCTGCCTACCACCCCCAGACAAATGGCCTGACCGAGAGACTCAACAAGACACTTGGTGACATGCTGTCTATGTATGTTGATGTAGACCAAAGAAACTGGGATTCAGTTCTCCCTTACGTAACTTTTGCCTATAACACCGCCAAACAGGAAACCACCGGGTTTAGCCCTTTCTATCTTGTACACGGACGCGATGTCGAGACCCCATTGGACACCATCCTGACGTATAGAGAGGAAGCCAATCTGGAAGACTACGTGGAGAGTTTGGTCACAAATGCCGAGGACGCACGCCAGCTGGCCCGTTTGAACATCTTAAAGGCGCAAGAAAAAGACAAATCTCGATACGACAAAAGCCATAGACCTGTCCAGTACCGCACGGAAGACCTTGTGTGGGTGTACACACCTGTGCGTAAACAAGGACTGTCGGAGAAGCTACTTAAAAGATACTTCGGCCCCTATAAAGTTGTGAGACAACTGTCTGAAGTAACTTATGAAGTAGAGGCCTTGGAGAGGAGACCCAGACAACGGAATATCAAAGACATCGTCCACGTCCTGCGGATGAAACCATACAGAAGCCCAGAAGAACAAACACAGGACTGATCACATAGTGTAGAATTTTTTTTTTTTAAGCAGCGGGTCGCTGCTTATTTTTGAAAAGGGGAGTAATGTCATAACCAAAAATGTACATAGCTTGTAACTGTAAATAATACATCGGCAGCTTGGCGAATGTTATGTACCTAAGCCCCGATAGGTGGCGCGCGCTGTCAGCTCGGCAAGTGTTATGTACCTAAGCTCCGATAGATGGCGGGCGCGCTAGGCGGCAAGTTTGTAAACAATAGTCGCCATCTTGAGGGGTGTAGCCGAAAGCCAGCCGTTTGGGTCTCTGACATTACTTCCTTAATTTACCATTATTTTTATCCATTTAACTTAGTTTACCTCTATTTCTTTTTATCCCTCAAACTTATTAACTATTTAAAGTCATCTAATAAATTATTATTTTATTCTACCCAAACGAATCGTCACCTTCATTACTGTGACATTTACTCTTTATTGTTGGCTTTTTATCTTACATTCATTCTTCATTGTTGGCTTTTTATATCATATTTACTCTTCATTGTTGGCTTTTTATCTTACATTCATTCTTCATTTTTGGCTTTTTATATTATATTTACTCTTCATTGTTGGCTTTTTATCTTACATTTATTCTTCATTGTTGGCTTTTTATATTACATTTACTCTTTATTGTTGGCTTTTTATCTTACATTCATTCTTCATTGTTGGCTTTTTATATCATATTTACTCTTCATTGTTGGCTTTTTATCTTACATTCATTCTTCATTGTTGGCTTTTTATATTATACTAATGATGATGCGCGCGCATCCGCGACAGAACCGGCCGGCCCATGACTGTCGTGACTATATATGTTGATATTCCAAATTGTACCTTATCAGTAGATTTGGTCTTATTACCTTCTAATCTATAATCCCAATTATTTGGATAATGATAATGATCATAATGATGATGCGCGCGCATCCGTGACAGAACCGGCCGGCCCGCCCGCCCGCCCGCCCGCCCATGACGGTCGTGACTATATATGTTGATATATATATTAATAAGCCCAAATAAATAAGCCAAACGTGACGTTTCAGTAAGAGCAGTGTACGTGATGATATGCATACTAAGTATTCTAGCTGATTGTGGTAAAATGCCATTACCGTGAAACGTGCCGTATAGTTTACTTATTTGAACTTTTTACTTGACTTATGGAATATTAGCGATAATTCTTATTGTGTAAAACATATAAGTAAATATTTATGTATATAGATGATAAATCGCCTAAAAATATGAACATATATATCTAATATATAATATATACATACTTGCATGATATATCAAAGCCATAAATTTATTAACCTTTTCCAACACTTTGTAATAATAAAAACTCACTAGTGGTTTATCCTTTGATAAAATCGCGATTTTTGTATTATATATTTTTAAAATTATTTCTATATAATGATGAAAAAGAGAGATGAATAAGAGTTAGAGAGACCGAAATTTTATTTAGAATATTTTAAATATATCAAATGATATTTTATATTTACTCATATAATTTTCAATTTTATTTACAATGAAATAATATATACTCTTTTATATTTAAAAAGAAGCATATATTGGATTTCTAGTTATTTTATTGTTCCAATATTTCGAGGGGCAACTCGCCTCTCTTTATCGAGGATGTTTGTGTTTTTCACTAGAACATGCGAGCTCGCGTACACCCCTCTCGTTCTACAAGGCAAATATATATATTATAGAAATTAATATTCTTAATTTTGAAGATAGTTTTTTTAAAATTATTTTCTTAAATGGAAGTAGAAAAATGTTGGGGAAGGCGTTACTAAGTCTTAGTGACCATACCCGCAATTCTACTGATATAGATGATTTTTGTGATTTATGATTTATTTATATATGGGTATTTTTAATAAAATGAGATAGAAAGATAATTTATGTTAGATATAAACTCAAAATAATTTTCAATTAAATAAACCATAACTATAATGTCAAATTATTAGGGAGGCTTGGCTTCTATTTTAATTCCAGTAGGAAGGGTATCAAGCGTTTTATTTGTAAACGAATAAAATAAAGAAAGTGATAAAATCGGTATTTCAATTGTTTATAAATGGCGCGATATATTAACTTATGTTTAAATGAAAGAATGTAGATGTATTAGATATATAATCGTGAAGAAAAAACACTGCAACAATAAAATACTAATATTGTGTCCAAATTACTTCATACCGGGTGCAATAAATTCCCCATACGATGGCTATAATAAAAGTGTCAACGTGGAATTTGGGCACATCTTGAGATTATTAAATTTACATTTTATTCTCTTAAGTTACATTTCAATTTACATTTTTTGGGGAATTTATTCTTTTTGTGTGATTGCGCAATGTATTTAGGAATGTTTATTTAATATGAGAAGGCTTCCTTCCCGAATGTTCAAGGATAAAATTAAATAAAAAATTTACGCTTATCCCAAATGAGCTCACACCTGAATTATTAAAGACTAATAAACGATGTCACGCGAGAGATGTGAACACTTAATCTCCAGTCGAATTACTTCTGAATATTTTATAATCTTGCCCCAAATAATTTTTATTCTTCCATGTTGACATTTGTTATATTTATTTCTCTCTCCTCAATACATATTTAATTCAATATTTAAGTCATTTTCATATTTAAGAGAATATAATTTGTATAATATTTTCATTTTCTTCATAATAGGTATGCAAACATATAAAATGTATATAAAACAAAATTTATTATTTTGAACTTTATTTAATATCTTAGTACACAAAAACACAAAAACGTGTTATTCTATTACATTTATGTGAAAAACTCATGAAAATGACATATGACGAGTCCTTACAGGACGGAAATGTCCTAATAAAGCAGTTGTTGTTATTGTTGTTGTGAAAAACTTTGTTTATCTTCATATGTCTTTATAGCCATTAAATTACAAATCGTGGCACACACATTAAATGATTTAAATTTGTTTATTACACTAATTTTAAATTTATCAAATTCATATTTAATAAATAAATTTTATATAAATTTATTTTACATTTTTACACAATTAATATAAAAGTATAAACCTCTCTGCATAACCTAAGAATAAAATGGTTATATTATACTCAATTCCAATGTCTCATTTTACAGAGTCAATTGTTTTTTTTTTCACCCCTATATTATATATATGATTTGAATTTAAAACATACATTTTATTGTTATAGTTTATACAAAAATGTAATGCTTTGACAAAGGTAGACGTTCAGCCAACCGAAATATTGGCAAATATATATTTTATTCAATCCAATATATGCCTTTTTATTATCTTAAAGTAAAGTATAGTATGAAATGTATAGTATAATATAGTATAGTATGGAATTTATAGAAACTACAAACTTTGAACTCTTAATTTTACCTGTACACTAGGTAAGTGGTTTAATAAATTTGTAAACGGCAATATTTTTTAATAAAGGTTTTCCATGGAAACGGTAGAAGAATGGAATTTTAGAAGAATGGAATGTTAATACGGGGAATATAAAAGAACTAAAACCATCGGGAAACCAGAACTGGGCGCGGAGATGGTGCTTACCTGTAGAGCTGGAATAGCGGCACGTACCTACAGCCAGGCACGTTTGCATTTCTAAATAAGTCGCGGGGAACGTGATGTAATTTTCAAAGTTCGCGAGGACTTGATTGCAAACGATTAATGTTGCGAACTGCGGGCACATCATTTCTAGAGACCACTAGGTGCAACAGAATTAATAATTCATCAGGATTTTTCCTTTTAATCCCTTGCACCTAATTCTTTATTTACGTGCAAATGACCAAACTGAAGCACGAACATTTTGGAACCCAAGATAATTGGCCGTAAAGCAGAATTGAAAATAGTAACGCGCAATTTACGAGTAAATATTTTTAAAAATACGTTTACTTATAACTAAAATAGAAACACGATTAAAGAGTAATATCTAAAAAAAAATTCACAAGGATAAAATTTATGATGATTATTTTCAGTGAATTTTAGAAATAAAATATGAAAAAATATATATATTCATATTAAGTCATTTTTTTTGTAGAATAATATTTAATTTCTTTATGCTTATATATATATATATTTTTCAAATTAGTTAGAAAATTGAATATTTATTTTATAAAATTCGATACATAAAACCATTAGTCCTTTGAAATTGTAAGTGAAATACATATAGAGACAATATTTAATTAAGATGAGCAATTTGTTCCGAAGATCAAGAGCCTTTGTATCAAGAATATATTAAAAATATATATTTAGGTTTAAATTAGTTTTCATTACAAGACTAACATATATAACACATATATAATTAATCAGGGATAAATAAAGACAGGGAAGATACTTCCCATAGAGTTCGAAAATAATGGATTTTGTTCTTAAATACTTAATGAGCAAACTTTCCTTTCTATTCAAAGTTTATTCACAAAATACGTTAAATTACGATCTGTTCCATAAATATTCGAAACCGTCACTTAAAGGAAAATGAGGAATTATTCTAAAAGACGGACTATAGAGAGAGGCTATTTATCTTATCAGGAGGTAAATTAAGCTGTCAGTTGAGTTAATCTGATGAGCCAACCTAATCACGCCTAAATTTTGGGCGCTTTTACAACAATTTCTCTTTATCCCACTGATTCGCAAGCTCTATAATGAAGTCGGGATTAGGCCTGGATTGTCAGGACTTTGCTAACTCTTAACTAACTGGATTAGTTCTAATGCTATTGTTGTCCTATTGTAAATGAATTCCTAGAAGATAGCTGCATCCTTTAAAATGTGTTAATTAAATAATTAGAGAGAAAACCCTTTTTTTCTCTTCAAATTTACCCGCTTTATGTGATACTAAATTACTTCGTACTCTGTAGGGTGTTTCTTCTATCAGAATATGGAGATAATTCTGACAAGTTCATTATTCACTGGCACTTTGATTAAATTGAAGTCTCATAGGTTTTTCATATATTTAAATAAAGAAATTTATTTCTGTGTGACACATTATTATATTATATTTTAGAATTTTTAAAAATAATTTATATTGAATAAAAAGGTAATAAATTTTCACGCATGATAGAATTTTGTACTAAAATTTCTCCTCATATGAAAACAAAGAATTGTATATCAATATGTAGCCAGACCTCTGAAAGAATCCGAAACAAATAAAATCTCTTCCGTTAGAAAATCGCCCATAACAGCGAGATATCCTATGGGCTGGTGGCTACGAGGTCTCTAGGGGAATAGCGCCTCTAAGATTACATGCCAGTATCACATGTGTTCGAGATTACCTCTCCATGAGATCACATTTCTCTATTCCTTCCTCCTTTTTATAGAAATCTTCCTGATATATATAGGTGCTAGGTGCTATATAGGGGCCTTTGTGTGTGTGTGTATTACACCACGAAAATATTTATTTTTTGTTATGATATTATATTTTGTCAATATGCCTTTATTGACATATAATACACATTGACATTTATAAATATAATCTAAATAAAGAGTTGGAAATCTACATTTTTCTATTTGCATGTTTTAGATGATAAAAATCATATGTTAGATTTTTTAAACGTTATTTTTCAATGTCTTTCATTATCTAAAGGTTCAATCATGGATTGCTATCTTTTTCTAAAATAAATTAAAATACAAATATGATATTATGAAAATATATTATAATTATTATAGAGATTCAAAATTACTAATGTTGAAGTATTTTATGAATATTTACGCATACGCATGCACTCTCTAAACATATTTGTAATTTAAGCGTACTATGAAATAGTTGATGAGAGATTTTCTGATATCATAATGTACTGCCCTTATATCCAGTTTGAAAGCCGTAAAAGAACAAGAGTTGTTATTATCTCCAAGTCCATGTGGAAGGTGTTTCTAAAGGTTAAATGGATAATCCCAATAAATATTATAAAATTTTAATTGAAATTTTAATTTTTGAGTTTTATTCTACAATTATACGTATTATAAATATTTTGAGAAATAACCCGAAATAGAGAAGGGTATTTTAAAGGTTTATTTAATTCCAAAACCATATATATATATCAGTCATTTTTATAATATTCGTTAATAAAGTAGGAGAGATTCCATCGCTGAGAATAAAAGTGTAAATATTACCTTTTCTTATAACTATTGACTAACAATCAATAAAGATATTTTAAATTGTCAAATTTCAGGTACATATACCGTATTCAGCGTTTCTGACCTTCTCTATCAATTTTTAAACTAGTTAGACCTTCAATCGACCATAATATTCTAACATGAAATGTTTGAATGTTGTAAAAGCTCATATTCGGTGTAGGAAAATGTTTTCAATAAATATTGGTATAAATATTCATCTAAGATATATTATTTTATCAATATTTTTTTTAATTGAGAAAACACTTAATCGGGTTTCCTTTATGTTAGAATGATTTTTATTATTGGAGAAGAAGCTAAACATATAAATCACAATCATATTATGACTCTAGACGTAGTTATATCTTCGAAGTCGTTTGGCATTCTGAGTTCCTAGCAATGTCCTAGTTTATAGGTTACTTAGAGAAAGAGAATTGGCTTCCCGGGAGTTGGAATATTGAGCGTCCAGGAAACGGATGTTCCAAGATAATGGGTTGTTTTGAATGCATCTCCCATCCATTATCTCTTGTTTGATTACTGGCTCCACAGTTGACTTCCTTCTGAGATTGTTGGCTGAGTGACAGTTAATTCTCTATTCGGAGTTTTTATAGTTCTCATCTATCCCAATGTCCTTCAATAAATTAAGAATGTCATTCTAGACTATATGAAAAGAAAGCACATATTAGACTGAAATTTAAGATAATACAATTTTTCACCGCGATATATTATGATAAAGAGATTTTAAAACCTTTTGGTAATAGGTCTGTTCGTTAAGAAACCTTGAAATTAAATTCCCTCAGAATTAAATATGAAAATATTCAATTTAATTATTTCTGTTTAAAGGTGAGAGCTAGAAAACCAGCGTTTTTATAAAAAAAAAAACACCTCTCTATCAGGAACATTTTTATCATCTTTCATTTATAGAAGGTTGAAATTATTTAAAAATTTCAAACACATAATATCAAGATTAAACGTATGTTCATCTGTGTTCTATATATAGGTTTAATTTTTTTTTCAAACGTGAAGTTGGCGTATAGAAAATAAAGAATTTGGTTTGTAGGAGCCCGTTTTGGTTCACGAATATAACCCTATAACTACTTTACATTATATATATATATTGTTAATGAGATGGTAGCCTATAAAATAATAAGTGTGATTCCTACATTCACTAGATATTAAATAGTCTATATACAATCGAGAATGATATGGCAATAATGTTAGAAATTTTCATTTTTCATCATTTACAATGAATTATACAATTGGAATTATCAATATATCTGGCAAATCTATTTTTGACTTAGAAGGTATTTGCCGTTACAGATTGTGTGATATTTAACTTTCGATAATTTTCCTGGATACTCTTGGTATGAAAGTCTTCTCACCTTTTTAATTGAGAAAATGGAAAAAAGAGTTACTATTTGCTCTATCATTTGCAAAAACTCAATTTGAAAAAAATTAAACTGTATTTATTTTCTACAACACCATTGAGGTAGGATAAGTTTACAAATTAATAAAAAACATAATAAGAACTTGTCCCTTTTACCTATTATAATAATAATAGAGGAAAATATAGTGATTCTTACATTATTGTGATATGAAATCATTATGTTTATATAAGTATTTATATTTCTGAAATATGGTAGCGCCTCTTTTAAAAAAACTTATATCTCATTTTGCTGAATATTATTTAATATTCTTTATCCAAAATATATAACACGTTTTTCTTTTCTTATCAAATTTATTACTCTATTTAATAAGATTGATTATGAAAATACGCATGTGTTTTTAATGAGAATTCTTTATTTTTTTTTAGGGAGACTAAGCTTAAAATCTGAGAGCTAGAGAGAAAATATATTATGGTTAAATTAATTGATAATTTATAGAGTGTAGGAGGTGCGTATTTCATGAAATTGCTTCTGATTTATGGCCCAAATTGGGCTCTTATTAATCATTATCGGATCCCGCCTCTAATTAAAGTAACACATCGATCTCCTGACTCGCCCAGCCGCCGCAAAAATGGGGTGATTTATGTGATGGTGTTCATTTACTGATATATGTACGTACATCCCTCGTCTCCCGAGAACTCTCTCTAGACCTGCCTCTCGTCCTTTTGGATAATGTCAGAAATGTCTAGACCAATTTCTCTGCTTCGACTAAATATCTAATTATCTAGACCAAATTCTCGGATTTTCGACTAATATCGAAGTATCTAGACCAAATTCTCGGGTTTTCGACTAATATCGAAGTGTCTAGACCAACTTCTAGGCTTTTCGACTAATATCGAAGTGTCTAGACCAATTTCTCTGTTTCAACTAATATCGAAGTGTCTAGACCAACCTTTCGGGTTTCCGAATAATATCTAAGTGTCTAGACAAACTTCTCGGGTTTTCGACTAATATCTAAGTGTCTAGACCGACTTCTCGGGTTTTGGCTAATATTAAAGTATATAAATCAACTTCCCGATCTTGTGGCTAATATCAAAGTGCCCAGACCAACTTCTCGGATTTTCGACTAATATCGAAGTGTCTAGACCAACTTCTCGGGTTTTCGACTAATATCTATGTGTCTAGACCAACTTGAATAGTACATGTGCGAATAAAAATGAAATATTAGCAACAAGATTACATTTTCAAAAGCACAGATAGAGTATAGCTTCTAGCTTATACCCTTCTAGAGGTTATCCTATAATTATATGTGAGACATTAGAGAACATATATATATATATATATATATATATATATATATATATATATATATATATTAAATATATATATATACACTGTATAATAAATATATTCACAATATTCACGATATTATTATCACTTACGATATATCACGTTAAGACCAGTCGCCAATCTCTACCTCCCATGATTATCATGGTCATACCATTTCTTGAAGATACTTATCCAAGGATGATTCCTTATTTCAAGTGATCATATAAAAGAGATTACAAATTTTGAAAACATTGTTAATATAAATAAACAATTTAGACAGACAATTCAATATATTGTATTAACACTCTTAGTCAATTGTTACAAAATCAAAGATAAATTAAACAAAGATAATTGTGATTAATTGCAATTTGGTGATAAAAAATATATAAAAAACTGTTCTCAGGAAAGGAGGCTTCTTCACCTTGAGAGAGTCCTCCTCCAGACAAGGACAGGATCAATTTGAACCGCTCTCAGTTCAATGTTTATATATAAATAAACAATTTAGATAGAGCTTATAATTAAATTTGGATTTTTGAAAAGTTATACATTTAAAATATAATAAAATGTGAGAAAGAGATAAGAACAAATGAGAAAATAGGGCAAACCAGGTTTGGAATAGAATGATGCAACTAAGAATAATCCTAGGAAAAGGTAATCGCTAAGAAAATTATGCCTCATTTCCTCACCAACCAAAGGATTCTAGTAAGTGGGAAGATCAAATGAGCTGCCGAGACCAAAGTGGTTGTTCAGCCAGGCGAGAATATCAGTGTCAGAGCCTGAACACCTTTCGAGGGAATAAAATGCACCAGATTTATCCTTACCAAATCTGAATCTCTCTTTGTTTTTGAAGCTTCATCTCAACTCGTTTAACCTTTCTTAGATTATTTATTCATTAAATACCGAAAATTTAAAAATTCGATAATTTCGACACAATTTTTTAAAAACAATATATTCGATTATAAAATTAAAATATCTGGTATTATTCTAAAATATAAATTCTCAAATTATTTATCAATACTACATATACAACCATATGTTGATCGTAAACACATACAATTTAATTGTTAATTCGAATTGAAAATTTCATCAACATGAATCATTATTATTTTTATAGACATGCCTAACCTCAGATTTATAAGCATAAATAAATACTTCATATATAAATCTCTCTCTAAATATTTACATTTATTAATGCATATTTTCCAAAATATTTGTGTGAATTTTTATCATTTCTCTTTTTTTTCTATTTATTATATGATATATTCTATTATTTTCGGTCTATTTACATCTTAAATAAATCAATAATATATTTCGAAAAAGTCTAGCGGTTATTTCATACAGTGTATAATATATTTTAATTATATTTTCAAATATATAAGCTATAAGAGAGAGAGAGAGAGAGAGAGAGAGAGAGAGAGAGAAATAACGTATTTCAAAGCGAATATTTATAGAGAATTACCAATCAATACACTAAGGTACAACCAAAAAAATCACTAAGTCGTATAACAGCAGTATATAGCCAAGTTAATAGGGGCAATATACAAGGACTTGATTAGAGCCACTGACCCCATCCATATTGAGAACGGCTATATTGCCCTACGCTTTTATAGCCTGGGCTAATCAACGCCGCAAGGTCCTTGGCCGTGAGACGAGGTTCCTTGTGATATAAATCTTTTTATATGGCCTTCGATTATACTAGCAACCCTCCTTATTAAATAAATAATATATGTCATTTATTTTTATAATACCTCAAATCTTTACTTTATTAGAGTTATAATTATTATAATTGTATTTAATATATTGTTGCATCAATTTTAAGGCGCCCTACATTTATTCAAAATATTCTATGATATTTAATATTTATTTAAACCAGATTATTCATATTATCATCATTCCTTTTTATAGTTTCATTCCTTTTGTAATATTTTATTGTACATATATCTTGATTGCTTATTGGAGCGAGTGAGGACCGATAGGAAGATTGCGGATCGCGACCTACGAGGAAGACGACGAATAAATAAACACAATAACTTTAAAAGGTAATTTATTTCCTTTGAATATAGAAAGCCGCTCGGGAAACGTGTATAACACCAAGAAGGAAGAAACCAAGGTCGACGACGCTGCAAAGCTGAAACTTGGTGCAACAATATTTATTGTAAAAGGCGAGCTTTAAAGCTAAGGCTATTCAACAAGCCTATTTACGAGAATATAAAAACAGGCTAACATTTCAAATATTTCTATAATATAGAAATTAAAATATCACCAATTATTGTAATTTGCTCAGAAATAATGAAGTTAGAAGAAGGCTGACGCCCTTCTAAAGGTAGCCGTACAACCTGTCGCCATATAACTTGACAACAGGAAAACAAGGAACAGGAAAGGTCCAAACTCTGTCCCCCGATAGGGGGGGGGACTCCGGTTAAAAAGCCAGTGGCTGATAAAAGACAGTTGGGAGAGAAAGATCGAAGGAGACGCGGCCGTACTGGGCAGTCTCATTGCCGTGTTTGCACGCTTCTTTCTATGGACGTAGCCTCCTTGTCGCCACTAACCTCTTGAGTTTTCATTTACATATCCATTCACCTTACAACTATATATATAATATATACGCATACTTGGTAATAAAATAATAGCAAATAAACCAACCGAGAAAAAAATAACCCAAATACAAACTGAAGAAAAATAAATTGTTTTTACATACAAGTTAGTCATTTGAAGAGGCCTGTTATATATATATAAGTACACCAATTTTTGCTATTAATTCTAGTGATAAATGTGCTTAAAATTTGTTGGTCTTCCTGTATTTTCCTGTTAATTCTGTTTCTCTCATAGGATATAAATATCTCAAAAAACCTTCTCTCTCTGGTACTTATTGGGGATGATCAAACCCTGACACACCTCTCAATTTTTAATCGTTATTAAAATTCACTTTAAAATTTTAAATATATATATTTTTAAAATAAAATAAATGAAGCTTCCAGGGTTAAGTTTCTTGTGCAACTTTTTATTTTCAAGCTTTCGGACTTGTCAGTCCTTTAACAGGATTATCACTTTAACAACTTAATATTAAAAATGGCATATCCTGACCAGGAGCACATGTGCTTTACAGAAGGCAGGGGTTGGCCAAATATCAGGGAACAGGCTAAATTAATGTTTAGTTGATTTCTGTTCCACCAGATAGCGCTCTGCCTTCTGTAAAGCACATGTGCTCCTGGTCAGGATATGCCATTTTTAATATTGATTTCAACAACTGATCTTTTTATCTTTTATTTTTTCTTTCGTTTTTTAATGTTAACAACTTAATAATAAATACAATTTTTATATACACATTTATACACATTATTATATATTGAGAGAAAAATATATATTACATTATTTCAGTTTGAAAAACAATTTTTTGAAAAAATACGTGCGTGGTGGATGATACGTGCTGGTTGAATGATATCTCGAGATATTTTTTTACCAATAGGTTTCTATTTATTCAATTTTAAAATCCAAGATATCAAGAAAAATCGCTTTTTTTTATAAACTTGTACCTCAAAAACGTTAATACATTTTATCTGGTAGTCCCGAAGATTAATTATCATAACCATTAATAGGAATATAGTTCTATTATAATTTAAATATTTTAAATATTTTTAACATATAATTTTATTGTTTAATAAAAAAGGCATAATTGTTATAACCTTTTTTAGAATGTTTGAAAATACTTTTATAATCTATAGTATTCAAATATATAAAAGAAAGTAAATATTTATATAAAACATAAAACACCATAAACCTTTTTACTGCCAATTATTTTTAAAATGAAAACAGGTAAATTGAGTTATTGTGTATGTTGAAGCGCAGAAATACAGAAGGCTCAATGAACTTGTTTCTAAACAAAGTGTTTGTGAATGGGGTTTCTAAATAAACAACGTAGTAGCAACATGAACGCAGATAATCCTGTCAGGTATTACTCCCAAACAAGCCAATCTCCAATTTCACGTCTTAATCCTCTTACCTCTAATTCAATTGAAAAACACAGTAAGGGTGGATTTACTACGGTAGCGGTTTATTTTCATTGCTACTACATTAGTCCAGTATTATTTAGCCAAAATTGATATATTAATAAGGGATATTTCTTGTATATTTCTCTATAAACCTTCTAAGTTCTATTTCTTTAGTAAAATAATAATTTAGGTAAGTGTAAGCGCATTGTATAAAATTTTAAATAATTTTAAATCCGGAACTTTTCATTTCCAGAAAACTATAATAAACTATTTGTGTATGTGATAGTGTAATATATATTAATTACCTTTTTTATTTTGGACATTGTTTAATTAGAATTCATCTAATTTTTTTCGATAATTTTTTCCCTCTATGATAAAATATGCATTTAAATTATAACATTACTCTATATTAAAACCCTTATTTATGTATTTCTGTATGTTATATACAGTATATATTTAGTACGAGATGACCTCTACCAATTTAGGCCTATTAGATACCAACTTGGTTATAAATATGACTCCAAGTAAAACCTGTGATATCAGAATTAACATACATTTTATTCACCATGATTGCTTTAGGTAATGGATAAAAAATGTTCTGTTTATACTCTAGGCACCTGGTGGCAATGTGATTGCGGCAAAGAACATTTCTCTTCTCAGTAATAAACAGCCGGAATACCGAGTAATCTTATGTTAATCTCACTCTGCCCGAAACATGTGCAGTTTTGGTGAATATGTTTATAGGACATTAATGTGATCTGTCACTCTGACGGACACGTAGAATTAACCTGATGTTAACCGCTGCTCTAGTCAAAATATGTCGTTATTTTATAATATGGAAATTATAAATATCTATTCTAGGAAAAAAAAATACAGCTGAATGTGATGGACAGCTTTGATAGCTTCAAGAATAATATCATAAATGAAAGATACCTTAAAATATTCCGCCTTCCTCAAAATATTTCCTACTTGATATAATTGAGATAAATAATAATATAAATTATCTATCTATATTATAAGATATTGCCATTCTTTAATGATGTATATTGCTCTATGAACCAAGCTCTCCCAGTCTATAACATAATAGTTTTTTTTCTTGAAAAAAGACACCTCGGCCAGTATAAATCTTTTTATTACCTCGACGTTTCGACAAAAAGCTTTTGTCCTCGTCAGGAGCAAATAAAAATTAAAACATATAGCAAGGCGTTAAAAATTAGTCTAATTTTTAACGCCTTGCTATATGTTTTAATTTTTATTTGCTCCTGACGAGGACAAAAGCTTTTTGTCGAAACGTCGAGGTAATAAAAAGATTTATATTGGCCGAGGTGTCTTTTTTCAAGAAATATGAATGCCGGCCAGGCAGCCTCTATCTTCACGATAATAGTTTTTATATTTTAGTCTTTTTCAAAATCAATAGATGTATTTAGTGTCAAAAATATAATTAAATTAAAAACATAGTAGTATAATCGTTATAATAATTTTCACTGATTAACTTAATACTACCAATCCGGATTTGGTAGATAGGTGGAGTGTAATAGAAATAACCAAACAAGGTAATCAAAAGGTATTTTGTGAAATTACTGATACAATCTGAGTGCAATTATAAAATTGATTCTCTTGTTGAAACTATCCTAACCATGTATACGTGGTAGAGCGGGTGAGAGCATTATAAATATTTTAAACACTTAATCAATAGAAATATTTAGTAAACTTATTAAACCTTGGTGAATGCAATCATAATATTGAGTTTCTGGTTGAACCTATTCGACCCATGCCTACTTAGTCGAGAGGGTGAAAGAAAAGTGAATATTCTAACCACGAAATCAATAGAATTATTTATAAAAATTACTAAAACTATATAAATGCAATATTAATATTTTCCTGTGATGGAGTCTATTCAATAGATGCTTACTTGGCAGAGAAAGTGAGAGAAATGTGAATATTATAACCACGCATTCGATAGAAATGTACTTAGTAAACTTACTACACCTATATATGAATGCAATCATAATATTGATTCTGTGATGGAGTCTATTCGCCTGATGCTTATTTGGTAGAGAGAGTGATAGATATTTGAACATTCTAAACACGCAATCAATAAAAATGTATTTAGAAAACTTACTAAACCTTTAAATGAATGCAATCATAATATTGATTCAGTGATGGAGTCTATTCTACCAATGCTTACTTGGCAGAGAAAGTGAGAGAAATGTGAATATTCTAACCACGCAATCAATAAAAATGTTTTCAGTAAACTTACTAAACCTATATATGAATGCAATCATAATTGTGATTCAGTGATGGAGACTATTCTACCGATGCTTACTTGGTACAGAGAGAGAGAAAAAATGTGAATATTCTAACCACGCAATCAATAAAAATGTATTTAGCAAACTCAACTAAACCTATATATGAATGCAATCATAATATTGATTCTGTGATGGAGTCTATTCTACCGATGTTAACTTGGTAGAGAGAGTGAGACAAATGTGAATATTCTAACCATAAAATCAATAGAAATATTTAGTAAACTTATTGAACCTATATATATGAATGCAGTCATAATATTGATTCTGTGGTGGAGTCCATTCTACCGATGTTTACTTGGTAGAGAGAGTGAGACAAATGTGAATATTCTAACCACGCAATCAATAAAAATGTATTTAGTAAACTTACTAAACCTATATATGAATGCAATCATAATATCGATTTAGTGATGGAGTTATTCTACCAATGCTCATTTGGTAGAGAGAGTGAGAGAAATGTGAACATTCTAAACACGCAATCGATAGAAATAATTAGTAAACTTAACCTATATATGAATGCAATCATAATATTGATTCTGTGACGGAGTCTATTCTACCTATGCTCACTTGGTAGAGAGAGTGAGACAAATGTGAATATTCTAACCACGCAATCAATAAAAATGTATTAAGCAAACTCAACTAAACCTATATTATGGCAATCATAATATTGATTCAGTGATGGAGTCTATTCTATCAAGCCCACTTGGTAAAATTAGTGAGCCAAATGTGAATATTCTAACCACGCAATCAATAAAAATGTATTTAGCAAACTTACTAAACCTATATGTGAATGCAATCATAATATTGATTCAGTGATGAAGTCTATTCTACCCATACCTACCTGGCAGTATAAATAGCCCAAGCTGGTAATCAATTGGAGCCGGACAGGGCTGGCGCGGCCAGGTTGGGGAATGAATCCAGAATGAAGCCACAATAACGAGCTTCCTTCCATTAATCCGATCAATACATTCTCTTTCGATCCTTGGGAATCGATGCTATTTGAAATTCAAGTTCGCTTTGAGAATTGGGACGCCATCCAAGTGATCGCATCATTTAGATAAATACTTTTTATCGGGTTCCATACATCTGAAGCGATAAATTATGTAAATATATCAATTTATGCGTGTTAGATATTAATTTTCAATAAAATAGAGATTTATGAAGTGTAAAAATAACTTATTTTTCCTTATTTAACTTGCTAAATATCCATTGTAATCTCTCTCAAAACACCCAATAAATACTAATTTATTAAATAAAAATATAAAAAAACATAAATAATAATTTTCCAAGAACCTTATAGGTATATGTGCCCACAAATTTGCAAATTAATCATTTCTATTTCTAAATATATTCATATTTGAGTGATAAGATATAAGAAAGGGGAATGAATAAATATATAAATGAAAAAATTCCGAATAATAATTAATAAAAATGTTATCAAAAAACCTTTCATTAAAAGCACTGAAACTACGTATATTAAACAACGCATTTATATTTATATGATTCGAAATTAAAGCGGCGGGGGACGATCATCGTATGTTGAGGAGAGAAGTAGAACATTTAGTGAAACGCTTGAAAACTCGTAAATAAGTTGTCATAATTAAATTCGAAATTCATTATGAATGTTCTTTATATGATTTATTTTAAACCATATAAATTATTTTTTCTCAGTGGCGGAAGAGGAAATATTATTTTATACTTTTTGTGCATTTTGATAAAAGCCTTTCTTTCAAAACAGTTTTTAATTAATTATTTATATATTTAACACGGCCCCATCTAGAAGTCGAATACTTTTGAAAACTTGTATTGTTAGATTATTTTAGGGAATATACAAAATTCAGTCTTATCTACGTGTTTAGAAGTATGTATATATATATATAAAATACACAAAATTCAGAATAATATAAAGAAATTAGTCAAATTTCGACAATATAGACGTCTTATCATAAGGTGGAATCCTCTGGTGTATAATAAGCAGCAAAATTAAATAAATTTCCAACCCAACTATATACACTACTCCTCATATTGCCCTTTAAATCATAAAATAAACACCATAAAAACCCTCACAAAAAGGATCCATACCCATTGTTCCAATCAAACATTTAAAACAATAGAAACTCAAAATATAATGCAAAACCTTCTCATAGCAGGATACCCAAAAAATTTTATACTAAGACATTTTTATAACCCTTCCACAATCAACAATAACCAGACATATAGATCAACATGCATCATACCTTATTCCCCCAATAACATCAAAATAGCCCGAGAACTTAAAAAAACACGGAATCAGAATTTTTTATGAAAATACTCCAAACATTGGTTCTATAGTTAGAAATCCTAACACCAAAAACAATAGCCCTATCCTACCAATACACAACAAACAGGCCATCTATTCCGTTAAATGTAACCATTGTAATAGTATATATGTAGGAGAAACAGGCAGGTCAGTTAAGGACAGGATTAATGAACACAATAGAAATATAAATAACAAAGACAATAGATCACTTATCTTTCAACATATTAAAACAACAGGCCATACTTTTAATTTAGATGAACCAAAAACCTACTACACCAACATAAAAAATAAATATAAAAGACTAATCCTAGAAGCAATAGTATCCAAAAAACACCAGAGCATCAATAGACATATAGATATCCCAGAAATATACAATAGCTTAATACACAATCCTCTGATACATAGAACTACATCCTAGATAAACAATGGCAATTTCCAGATTGATATAAAATTTAATTCAGACTTAGAATATTCATTTTAGGACAAGTAATCATTTCAATATATTCAATGTAATCGGCCAATATTTCTGGGGGCAAAACACCTCTCTTTATAAAAGTTTTTAGATTAGAACTAAATCACGTGGATACGAGATTCACTCACGCTATGCAGGACCAAAGAAAAACACCATCTAATTGTTTACAAACATTTCTATTTAAAATTCAAAATTTAATTTAAAATTACTTCCTATTTTCTTGAAGAAGGGCTATTTACGCCCGAAAGCTCGAAGACTATTGTTTTTGAAATAAAAGAAACTTATCCTCGGAATTTATTTAATTTTGCTGCTTATAGACGTCTTATATTTTATATACCTGTATTATTAGCTGGATTGAGGGGTGTAAGCAATTTCAGACTTTTATGTGGTCTGGAAGTATATTAAAACTTGATCATATAAATTTAAAGAATATATAGAAATTAGTGTAGTCCCCTTTTTAAAAGAATCCCTGCTACTCATTAGGCCAACGAAACAGCTGCGCCTATTTTATTTGTTTGAAGGAAATTTCCTAATTATTTTCTTTAGTCTATTTTCGACTACCACGGCTACCTAGAAGTCCGAATTTTAGTAAACGTTTAATGTCAGTAGAATTGGACTAGTATATAAAATACTAGATTTCGACGTTCCATAAGAGGTATGTTGAAAAATTGAAACAAATATTTTGAATGGAAATATAGAATAAAAGTTTTTTTTTTACACAAATAAATTTAATGACAATGCGTTTCTTTTAAATATTATCAAATATTATCTCTACAGACCTTGCTGCAATGATATGAGTTATTGAATGAGAGGGCTTGGCTCATCAGTAGTGAACCCTCTCAGCGGTTTCGCCAAATTAATCTCTACTTCTCATTCAATAACTCATATCATTGCAGTAAGGTCTGTAGAGATAATATTTGATGATATTTAAAAGAAACGCATTGCCAGTAAATTTATTTGTGTAAAAATTTAACGATAGATGGTAATAAAATTTAATTTAATAAAAGTTTTTTACCAACTACACCGACGACTCAGTAGTCTGATATTTTGTCAATTTGCAATCCTAACTATATTGGGGAGAATCTACAATTTTCCAGACTTTGGTCTAGACTGCAAATATATTAATATTGACCAAATT
Source organism: Cordylochernes scorpioides (assembly GCA_030710605.1). NCBI lineage: Eukaryota > Metazoa > Arthropoda > Arachnida > Pseudoscorpiones > Chernetidae > Cordylochernes > Cordylochernes scorpioides. The sequence goes on from CP092886.1 coordinate 151,585,583, forward strand.
TTGAACATAAATAAAGAATTTAAAATTATCACATTACCGACCATTCCTACTATCCAGAAGTCTCAGATTTTGTCAACTTGGATTGTCATCAGGGTGTACTAATGTATCAAATATCAGACTTATGAGTTATTTGCAAGTAGTCGTCGCTTGAAGGTGCCTATTTTTAGGGGGGAAATAGTTCTCAGGTCAACTATGATAAAGGTTCTCTCTTCAATGAAGAAAATTTATTAAATATTTATTTTACTAGCACAGATCTTCGCGGCTTAGAGAATTACTAATATAAATATGAGTATATATATATATATATATATATGTATATTCCTTTATATATGGAAATATTCTCATACTTGGAAATTATTTATATTATAAATATTGGAAAACATTTCTATTTCATATTTATAAACAAGGTTAGGTACTAGTTCAGTTATAAACTTGTAGAAATAGACGCTCATATATATATTAAACAGCAAAATTATAGTAGGAATTTATGCGCTATTTTAAATAAAAAATTAAGCATAATAATAATTTAATTTAAACGAAGAACAAAAAAAAAAAAGAAATTTGAGATAAAAAAAGAGTCACACACACAGAGGTTAGATCTCTTCATAATTAAAGTACAATTTAATTAAAGTATAATCTCTTAATTGCATTTTATATGAGAGGGGAGATTCGTGGTTTAGACTGGGAGTGTGGAGCTAGATTACATCCTGATTTATTTAATACTGGATTAATTAAAATTTATATTTTCCCGGTGTATAGAATACTTTTTATTCTCTCTATGAAATAAGTTGTTCTTTGTTTAAACGTGTATTCAAATACAATTAATTTTAGTCGGTGTCATTTTAGTAAGAGTTGGAATTATTTCTCTCTTAAAAGCACAAACTTCACGTCATAAAAAGTTTTAGAATAAGAGTTTTCTGGTTTCTCTATTATTTTCAAGTAAAAATAAAGTTTAAAACATCAATATTTGGAATATATTTAGGCACTTACTCCTTTTCACAATCTCTAATATAGGAAACTTGAATTTTAAATGAAATTAATCCCACAATCGATATATTTTAATGTAAAATTCTCCCAAATTCTAAGTGCACTTGTTGAAATTCACGAAATTTTATTATTCTTAATTATATCCAATATATTTTTATCATATTTAAGAGTAATATAGCTCACTACTAAACTACGGAACCATATACAATTTTACACATTTCTCGATAACCAGGTGGCTTGTATGATATTCTTCAAATTTGATATTTCCGAAGCAATATATTAGAGGTTGATTATCTCCCGGTATAATCGTATCTCCACATACGAGTATTGGGTTTGTATTATATTTTAGTCTAAAAAGTGGCAAGAAACTAAATATTCAAAATAATTTAAACAATATCGCGTTCTTGAACCTTTTCTTAGATATATTGAAATATGTATTGTGGAATAAAAATATTTATATTATATCAGATACATTACTCTAATATTGGTTTGCCTTTTCAATCAGGATCCTTCAAGGTGATTGTTAACTTGGTTTATTTGGTTCATTCATTTCATGAGTAAAATAATGCTGTGTTTTTTCCTTTGACTTAATCATCCACTTTTGAAGCAGTTTCCAACTTAAAGTTCAAATCAATTCTCTCCTCCATATTATAATATAGTTGTAGTCTTAACCCGGTCTTTGCTGGGCCCTTTTTTGGTTTAACTGATCTAGAGCGTTTTCCACCATGAAGGCAAGGACCAGGTAAGGCTTTCCTTCCTAGAACATGGCCCTTATAGTTAGTTATTCTTCAAACTCTCCAGTACAGTGGAAGGGAAAGGGGGGGAGGGAATTCTGACTGGCCGAAATCGAACCTGGCTAACCAACGTGGTAATCTGGAAATAAAAGCATCACGCTAAAAGAACAACGGTAATATTATATGATTAGAATAAGTGTGCGATTATATATGCAATCACAATATCATATATATATATATCTGTGATTATAGAAATTTTACATTAGCTTTAAAAATAATTCTGAACACAATTTCGATACTTAACAAAACTTAAATAAAACGGAAACATTTCATATAAATTATTTATATAAGAATCAATCTATACAATGCTCATAAATAATCAATGTACGATCAAAAAGGAAGCCACTTTCTATTTATATACGAGTATATATATCGCTATAAAAACTATTTCAATTTATTCCTATATTTATAATTTATAATAAAATAATCTATGTAAATTAATATAATTAGAATGATAAACAGAATAATTATTAAAATTTGAATTAAAACAACATAGAGTTCAGGAAAACTGCTGTAATTAATCACTACAAAGCAATAACCATAGTGAGGGTAAAGAGGAAGGGCAAACGCCAATTAGCCCATATTTAAACTGTATTTCCACCTAGGATTTACCTTAAACCCCCTTTATTACCTTCCCTTAGATTGCCAGTCAGGTAATTATGGAGGACATTATGATGTCCACCTAATCTCTGCTATATGAACTCCTCTCTCACGTAGCTTGTCTCCATATACTCCTGCTTTATACTCCTTCATTTGAGATCACTTCCTTTATTGAACATAATCTCTCACACTTTATTAGTAAGAATATCACCAAAATGGGTTTTACAATATTCTTGTGTAGCGAATTTGATTTAACTTCAGCTTAAAACCAACTCGAAGAATTTCGATTTTTTTTTTTTTGGATTTCGAAAAATTATTTGCAAAAAAAAATTAACTTAAATTCAATATTAGCCATTTAAATATATATCTATATATAGAGTGTTTAAAAACATGTATTTAAATATATAATATTTTGATATTAAGATTAAGTATGCTAATCATGTATCTAAATTTATATTTGTATATGCGGATTTCCATTTATTTGTTAGAACCGTGTATATATATATAAAGTGTTAGGAAAGTATTTTTATACTTATTTTCATAAATGGGACTTTTCAAAATATAAATATATTTTAGATGATGAAATTTTAAATTTTATTTATCTTAAAATGTAGGCACACTATAAATCAATTCCAGTGCCAATACTTTACAAAAATGTGTTACACTGGCGACAAAATCGCTATAGAACAGCCTCATCTTTATCTGCTTATTTTCTTTTGTCCTGATCGTTGTTACCTATTTCTTCCACATTTTATAAGATAAGGTAAACTATTGTGTGCATAGTTGTGTTCACGATTAAATGACGGAAATAATCTCTATGCACGTTATTCTCTTCTATATTTTCCTGTTGCCTTTAAAAAGACAGCATCATAGACTTGTTGGGAAGAATATTTTAATCATTTAAAGTAGCTCAATATCATCAAACCAACGTAGGTCGTAGAGGTGAACAATTTTTATCAGTCTTGAAACAGGTTACTCGAATGAAGTACAAATATTAATTCTAAATATTTTTCTGCAATTGTTTCCTCCATTTAGCAACCAGAAATGGTCATTTTAATGCTTCCATTATGAAAACATACTTTTTCAAAAACTAACAAGATATGATAACTTCTGCGTAAGCAACCAAGGGTTTGTTTATATATACAAAACCTCATTTATCTTTAGCAATTGTTTCTGACAGACGAAAGTGATATTTCCTTACAATATTTCATAATAATTAATGCTTAAAAAGTATTTATTTTAACACACACATGCACATCACACACAAAATATGCATGATATATATAATTTCAAATTTCTCAATGGGAGGTGTCTGATATTAATTACTTTTGCACATATATAATAAATGTATATCAATTAATTATTTATTAAGGAAGGGTCAGTAACATAGTCTTACGCGTGGATTAGTAACCAAGAGGTTCTGTAATTAGAGCTAGTCTCTGGCATTATCCGTATAGAATCAAGTTGGGGTCAATCTCCCGTCTGCTCTTAAATCCCCGTGTGCTGCCGGTTGTTAATTAGCAGAAAAGGAGCAGATTCTCCGGGTTGTTGGAGATTAAAGAGTTTGAAGGAGTATTGGCGGGTTCAATGCACCTCTTCGGAGTCCTTCAACCCCGGGGAATCCCATTGTGTCTGAGAACTTTGATGTGAGAGTTGCTCTCTCCTCTCTTAGAGAAATTCAATATTTTCTAAGGACCTTTATAGAAATATCCATTAAAAGGTAAATGAAGTGGTAGCTCAGATCAGTATCTACAATAGAAGGAGTGCCATCTATCGAACAAATATATAACCTGAACTCCAATTTAATTTTGTTATTTACTTTTGTACACACCATTTTTTCATTTATCATTAAAAGTTAACCACGTTCATGTTTCAGGCTATTAATCATCGTCAACGTGGTTCTGGCGCTGTATGTTATCGATTCACCAAAGAAAATATATTTTACTTAAAAAGAAAGGAAATAGTATTTAATATAGGCAAATTAGCTCTCATGTGTTTCAACAAGTACTGAATAGGAGTAAAATAGTGAAGAAGATGATCAGCCATTTAATATGACATCGCTACGTTCAGTTTTATGATCAGGAGATTCATATATCAACATCTATACGCTCTTATTATTTTTCTAAACGCTGATGTTTATTTAAACACACACATACATATATATGAATATATAATTATTATTATATAACTTTAAAATATATTCTAATTAATTTCTTTCATTATTAATTGTAGAAATTTTACCCTAATTTTTAAGACGCCCTTTTTCAATTAATAAATGTATCAATTAATGCGCAAGTTCGTAACACATTGTATGTTAATATATAATTGTATGATTCCCTAGCGCGCCATCTGTTATCCAAATTCGAAACTATTTTAAAGACGTAAGATTCTTTTTAAATTAAACAATTACTACTGCCCTTACTACAATGGAAAAATTAATGGGAGAGCCTGGCTCATCAGTGGTGAACCTTCCCAGCGGTTTCGCCAGTTTAATCCACCATACCGCTGTTATATTGCATTTTTGGAACTTCCTTTTATAGTGATACTGTTGCTTGACTGTAAGTCAGGTTCCTCATAAACCTTACTACAATTATAAAAATATTAATATATATAAGGCGCGCATACTCATCAGTAGTGAACCCTCTGAAGGCTTTCAAATTATATAATATATTATTCGATAATATATACCCATAAGAAAACATATTGTATAAATAATAATTTTACCTAATACATCGATAAATGGCAATTGAAATCATAATGGATTATAAATGTAATCTATTAAATAATAAACGTATGCCTATTTACGTAAGTAATGTGTGGTTATTTATAAAGCTATAAAAAAATCAAATTTAAATTGAAGAATTCACCTAAAGAGTAACAACATAAATGTTTCAATATTGTATCTTTATTTCACCAAAAGATATTTTCTATAAAGAGGATAAAGGCAGATGTTATTGAAATTCAAATGTTTGCTATAACGTTATTTGTAGGGTAGAGAAGCAACATATTCCGTTACAAAAAGACGACATTCATTGCTATATATATATACAGAGAGAGTTTCTTTGCCATAAAATAAATTCAATTAAAGGTGAATTCTCCCGTCTTTTATTTGGATGGAGCAATAGAATTCTGATCAAAACATCAAAAAGGGAATAAAATTTCAAAGAAAACTCTATTTAGAGTGTTCCTTTTTAGTGAGTAAATGTAATAAATAATAAATTGGAATGGGCAATCGTACAGGTTTATTTTATATATTTACACAGGTCGTAAACCTTTGAGAATTATGATAAACACATATAAAAAGAACATATATTATAACATAATATATAAATATATATATATAAATTATAATATAATTTTCCTATATATATTGTACTCTCTCTCTCTCTCTATTAAATAGACTATACTACACCTTTTTTATTTTATCTAAAAAAATGAATAATAGTATTTAGCCTAGTTCTTAGCCTAAAATAATATGACTTTTTTTCCACATGAAATATAAATATTGATATATATTAAATGTATATTCCTAATTCTCAGTGATCAATAAAAAAGGCATATAATTAATTAGAAGTCACTTTAAATATATCTAATTAAAAATACAAAGTTTTTATTTATTTATTTATATCTGAGGTGAATATAGAGATAAGATAAAAGAAGCGGGGAAAATCGATCAGAAGAAAAAATATATCGATACCATATATATTGTTATGCCACCTTGGAATGTGAAATATTGTAATGGTGTGTTCACTATATTCATTAAGAAATATAGCCTTATCGGTAGAGAAACGATAAAAGTTCAAACAGCGATTCATTCTATTATTTAGAGCACTCGATGATTTTATCAAAACAAATTTAATTATTGTTTGCTAATTTAAAAAAATTGAATACTAACTATAATATTTTAAATCCGATTGTGATATAAATATATGAAAAATAAGAAAATTTGAAAAAAATCAAAAGTGTGTTATGAAATTTTTAAAATATTGGCGTATTCTGACCTTCGTATGAAAATATTTAGAGGGCAAAGCGTCAACAAGTAGAACAAATATCAACTATAAATGACGATATAGGTGAAATAAATGAAATTAATTCATTTTTGGATCATTTTTATTTAGTAAAAGATATTCCAATATTTCCACGAGGCCGTTCCCCTATCTTCTTCAAATCATACACCTTGTGAATTCCTAGAAGAAGCTAGGCGAATAGCCTCGTAACATTTATCAAAAATATGTTTTTTTTTCTTTTTATATAAATATATATAGTAAAATATGACAATATAATATTCATATGTGTGTATATTGAAAAATATTTCCAATTCTCTCTTTTAATGAAAAATTTCTTAACTGCTTCAGGAAAAGTCAATTATGGATTGTTTATGATGATAAAAATTATAATGCAAATTTATATAGATATATAATGGAGATATACAGCGTATTTATATTAGGTTACCATCTAAATGTTTTTTATGTAAAGAGTATAGCTGAACACATTACTCTATAATGTATAACGAATTGCATAGTCTCTCTCAGTATTCTGTAGTTCATAGATAATGAAATTATAAAATGTTCAAATATGGGAATAATTATAATAATTAAGAGATATCACATTGGGAATTTCCCAGAGAACATCTCCCCTTTATTGCGGTTCTAGCGTGGAGTAATGAGGGAACCACTGGAGTCGCCAACTATTCCGAACATCCCATGACAAATTATTTGTCCCCAAAAAGTATTCTTCAACTATTTAGCCGCTCTCTGTCGCAATTTCCACCGCTGCCCCAGATCACTTTAACAAGCTCCTTCCGACGTCATCACTTCCTTAATTGGACAGACTTACATTTGCTCGAGCAAACTTCCGCCGTTATTATAACTTCTTTCACAAACCTGAAAACAACATTTGACCCAGAACTAGAAAGTAAATGACCATCATAACTAGTAGTTCTCCTCAAACTTCAACTTCTATAGAAAACGACACAATACATTCCACATAAAAAAGGTGGACGGCTTCTTTTTCATTTATAATACACTTAATTATATACTTAAATGAATAGACTTATAGAATATAATGTTAACTGATTATTAAGAGAGAGCCTATACAGGGAGTCTGTAGGAGGTATTGTAAACTTCAACAATTAAATATTTCTCTTAAAACCCTTCAATATCACTAAATTTACTCCAAAATTAACAAGAGGTTGCTGATGGCTTGCGCCATCATTCGAAATAAATATCAAATAAATGATGATTTTTTAATTTAGAAGAATTGACCAAATAACTTTATTTGATTGATCAAGAAAGTCTTATCACATACACCTTAAAGGATGGTGGCCTCCATTAGAGTGGTGTAAGCTGTACCATAACGACCAAAAATCTTGTCTTCGAGGCTTCCGCAAAAATCAATGAATTTGAATTTAAGAACGTAAGATATATGGCGTAAGCCATCAGGAACTTTTTGTTGCACGGTCTAGAGATACATCTTTCCCTCAATATATTTATCACCTTGATCACAGTTCAATTCCACTTTTATACAATTTAAATTCTTATAGTTTGGAGTTCTCACTCCATACGGCCTTAAATGCCCATTTCACGATTTTTCAGGAAGCCTGAAAACCATTTTTTTTTTGTTTTTGAGGTACAGCTTGCACAACGCTGATGAAGGCAAACAGCCTGAAGCGCGTACGTGGTTAGCTCAAAAAGAAGCTCGCCTTTCAAAAATACATTGGTACAAACGACAATAAAAAACAAGCCTTTTATTGGGGACCTATGCTCTGCACAGGATTCGCCAAGTTGCATAATTTCTTATAAAAGATGAGTTAGTTATTTTTAGGTTCATTTATATATCAATTTTCATACAGCTCTTTTTTCTCAATCTTTCATCTCTTGCGCAGCCCTGTAAAACTTGTCCAGGGCCAATGTATTAGATTTATTCTTTGTCGTCCTAGACAACAGAGCCTAGAGCAAGGTTATATGATCCAAATTCATGCAAAATAAATTCCCTTTCACTTATTAACTTTAAACAGAAAAATATGTGGTTCTCCAGTTCCGAGTCTGTTTTTTTATCATATAAGACTGGCGACTACGGATTTATGCTCCGATAACACTGTTGTTATTAATGTGTGTTCAGAATTGGACTACATTTACACATAGGAAAGTTTTCATTTGGGGGGGGATAAAATATACTCATAGAAAGATGAATTGAGCTCGGTATTTTAAGTTACTCTTCAAAAATATTAGGTTGATATCCTATAAAAATGCTTTAAAGTCCAAACATATTAAATAAAATGATAGAAAAAGCATTATCTGACTATACATATTTCTGCTACAACCATTCTTCAAATCCTCCTATCCTCTTTCTGTTACTCTAAGACGACCTGAGCCAGGGTTTCTTGAACTATTTCTTTCTCTGACCAATAAGACTAAATCCTTACAACAGTACTTTGATTTCGCCTCCTACTTTCAAAGCAATTTCTTTAGTCTAAATTACATATTCTCCCGGGCCTATGATTCTGACTATTGTAAAATCATAGATTTGCCGTTATGGCGTATTTTCTGCCTTGGTATTCTCTATATTAAAAAATGATCTTAAGAATACAAAAATAAAGAACAGGATAACTTCAATTATATACACACCTGGAGGCTATTTAATTGCCTTTTAATAAATACACAAGGATATTTTTATGCACTCATATAATATAGTTTCGGTTTCAGATAATTGACCATTTACATGTATTAATGTTCCTATTAGAAAGATGCAAATATTCTGAAAATTTGCTAACGTGTTTATAGGTGATAAACATTTTTGTAGCTAGTCTAGTTCAACGTTATGAAGAAATACTATACAAAAAAAATTTGGTCTATATAGAGAGATGTTCAAATTGATAAAACTTGAAATAAATGTCAATGAAAAGATGACATTAACCTCAACATGAATATTCTGCAATTATCATCCCTTTAAGTTTTCCATTTCAGTAAGGACAGTAGAAATTGTTTTATTTTAAAAATAATCATACGCGTCTATAATAGTTTTGAATTTTGGCGCGCTTAACAGATGGCGCGCTAATGCATAATAATCTAATTATCATTTTAAGAAGGTTTTCTTTGTTTGCGGTTTGAAATATATATTCATTAATTTTTTATATAAAATATCTATATATATATATATATATATATATATATATATAGGTTATAGTATTATAGCCTTATTTTGTGTAAGTATATATTTCATGCATATACTTTCAAATATCGCGTACTCCTATTATTGAAACTAAATTTTTATATGGCACAATTTATATTTCTTTTTATATCAATCAATGTTAAGAAATATTTAATGGGTCCCTACGTTAACACAGGCTGTACTTTTAAATTTCCTTTAAAATAGAAAGTTTGTTCTTCAAAATGAATGCATCTCTCTCTGAGTTATTTAATATATATGGAAATATATTCAAATGTGTCTTGTGCATAAGATATAGTTTTAAGGATTAGACAGCTGTTACTCTAATGATGTTTTGTAGTTTCTAATTATGTTTAGTCTTTTTAATGGTCTTTTTAAATTAATTTTACTTTTGCAACTCAGTTTTCTATATTTTAAGACATATATTCTCTCTCTGGAATTATTTGGAATTATTAGACCCAAATATACATATATGATACTATTTATCTGAAAATATTTAATTAGCCTATTATTGAATTCCACCATATCTCTGGATTTTTATTTTTATCCTAGTCTATAAATACCTTATCTATGCTATATGAATATTAAAAATAAAATTACAACCTTTCGCAATGAGTTTCTTTTATTATGATATATATTCTACATATATATAATCTATATATATATTTAATTAAAAAGGCATATATTGGATCAAATTTGGATTTGGATTCTTACATAATTTTCTGATCCAATATATGCCTTTTTAATTAAAGATTTATCTATGGATTGCTCTATTTTCAAAAAAAAAAAAAATATATATATATATATACACCTCGTTCACAAAAAAGATTATTGATATTGTAATATTGTGTAAGGGAAATATTCATGTCTTGATATAATTTATAGCGTTCAAAGTGTATCATAACAATGTATTTATACATCACCTCTGTACGAAACGAACATATTCTAATACTGGAATAAGCTAAAACACCAACTTTGGGAATTTCGAACAAAACCCAATATGTAATACCATGCTGTTGGGCTATGATCACCATCAGTAAAGAGGCGGCTCCCTAATATATTAAAAATCGAAATGGCCTTTAAGAGAGAAAGAGAGAGAATTTACGCAACCGCATTTTTTTACTTCTAGCCAACAATTAAAGGAACGGCTATTCATTTATTATTTATTTGATAAATCCATTTTATAAATAAAAAATGTGCATATTTAAAGATTGTTAGTTCTAAGAATAAAAACAATACACTATATATACAGGAAAATATTATCATCAAATATTAAATTCTTTGAATAAAACTTTGGCGAGATAATAATCCCAAGGGAACATGATAAAAATGATTAATATTCGCATTTTAAAGAAGAAAAGCTCACAGAATGAGAAAACAGAGTTTAGGTTTCTTCTTCCAAGTAATGGCGTAGTTGAATATATAATGGAGAATTATTAGGGAAAACGTATTTTTCTTCATTAAAAATGATTAAATTTTGGAAGTGCGCGGGTCCCAGTGCGACGTCAAGGCTATCAATCCTTATAAAGCCACGGGGCTCGTGCTGCCTCGTTCACTGAGTCACCGAGTGCGCCGACCCTGCTGTTGAACATTCTCATACTTGCACCGGCCTTACCTCATTTGATCACTAGGTTAAGTTTTGATCTAGCCGATTGCTTCTTTGAGAGCCTATAGCTTTAACCTTTGTTTTATCCCTAATAAATGTAATGAAGATAGCTTGAAAACACCGATTAAAAATTTCTTATTTACTAAATACTACCACTAAAAATGAGTTGATCCATTTGTTTGAATAAATCTGTTCGCTATGAGTTTGGTCCTCTCGTGCTGCCTTTTTTCATAGCTACTCAGTGTATTGATTCCGTTTATGTTCTCTGTCTGCTCATGAGCCTGGTTCTCTTGTGACGCCTCGTTACATAGCTACTCAGTGTATTGATTCCGTTAATGTTCGCTTTCCTCTGATGAGCCATGTAGTATCGTACTACCTCGTTACATAGCTACTCAGTTTGTCTATTCTGTTAAAGTTCGCTGTCCACTGATAATCGTGGATCCTTCTGTTCTATCTACATCTTTATTTAGTGCATTGATCCTATTAATTTATAGATCTCACGGAGCCTGATATAGGCTCTATAGCTTATAAACTCTTCAATATTTTATGGCTTCATTTAACTAATATGAACAGATATCATGAGAAACATCATCCGACTATCTCGCAAAACTCTTAATGCCCTAAAAAAGAAACCGTATTCTTTTTTTAATATACATATTCCCGTTATTGCGCCAACATGGAATTTGAAAAATGAGTTTTTTTACCGATATATCATTATGATTACAAAAAATATTTTTTCAAAGACTACAAAAAATTAGTATGTAAAGAGATCTATGGGGCATGAAGCCCTCCAATAAAGTTAGCGCTACGGTTCTAATACATTTCGGCATATTTGTATATCTGTATGACATCGTCATACCGTTATTTATAAAGGGAAATTAGTTGTTTTCTATCTATATTTTTAATTTAAATACTTCAACTATATTTGTAAAAAGAAATATATCAAATTATTCATTGATGGGGAAAAATACGAATCGTCATCGGAAAATACGGTATTTATGAAACTGCCTTCTGCATTAAAATGTGTGATAAATTTGGGATGAAGATAGTTTAACTATGAGATTAAAAAAAGTACATTATTCATATATTTAAATATATATGAAAAACAATAGAAAAATAAAAAATAAGTGGGTCAGGTGTTGATATTAAAAATAAAGAAAGCATATCCTGACCACGAGCACATATGCTTTTTAGATGACAGATAAATAAACGTTTAGTTTATATTTGCTTCACTAGATGGCGCTCTGCCATCTAAAAGGCACATGTGCTCGTGGTCAGGATATGCTTTCTTTATTTTTAATATATATATATATAATACATAGAGCTCCTCTCCCGTCGATATAACATCAAAACTAGACGTCATATATGTATTAAAAATAAAAAAGCATATCCTGTCCGTTCACATGATAATTTTAGATGGCAGAGCGCAAACTAGTTGAACAAAAATCAACCAAACGTTGATTTAGGGTTGTTACATTATATTTGGCCAACCCATTTTCTTGATAAATCAAGAAATGCTGACCACAAAGGCGTTTCGGGCTGTTGACCCTCGTCAGCCTGATGCAGGCTTTCCCAAAAACAAAATTTGTCCTAGAAAAGCTTTCTGAGAAATCGAGAAATGGGTGTTGATGGCTATATATATAATTTTTGATAATAACGTTAAACATGTAAAAGAAGTAATAAAAAATAGGAAGTGTCACGTGTTTATGTTGAATAAAGACATATTCTGACCGTCACATGAGTCAAGAGCGCGTACATGGTTGGTTTTTCATCGTTCATCAAGAAATTAGGTTGGCCATATTATGGACCAAATCTTAATCAATGTTTATTTAATTTATGCTTACTAGATAGCCCTTTGTGATCAAAAATACTCAGGTGGTCAATCAGGTTTGCCCTTTTTATTTTTTTCTAATAAGATCACCTTACTTTTACTATATTTTTCTTTTTTTACACAAACGTATATATACACTATCATTTCATAATCAATATTAGAGAATTATTATTTTATCAGCAATATTTTCATTATTTTTTTTTATAAATAAATATATTTTGTAGTCTATTTAAATACACAAAAGTGTATTTTTTTAAGTAATCTATTAAAAAATAAATTGCATTATCTCCATTAAAATAATTCTGTTGGTTGATAATTAATTTTCATATTACTTTATCTAAATATTTTTAAAACTACTAATATCTTAATATTTTATTCGCTTATTGCATTAATGAGGATAATAAAAACCGCACTATTATTTATTCCTAAAATAATAAACATCTTCGGAGGGCCATTTACAGGATTTTATTTATTATCAGTTGCAAATGAGACACGCTATATCCGATCTGGATAATTTCGCGTGAAACTATTTACAATAATTCATTGTAGTAGAGTGGGTAACAGGATTATCATAAAGAAAATAAACAATTAAGAAAAGAGCATGTACAGGATAGATAGCAAAAACAATGTTTCCCTAAACACAACTTAATCCGTCGTTTTTAAAATGTTAATCCTCTTTTGGAAATTTAATAAATTTTCTTCGGCGTTTTTTATCAATCGGATGTAAAACAAGTTGTGTTGTTAAATATTCATTCTGCTCCAACACTTTTGGAAATATTTTAACAATCGGATTGGAGCTTAGAACAATTCGTAACCAAATTTTGTGAGATATTTCTCTCTTAATTTCTTTTACTAATCAAGAATACAAAGAGTTTTTTCAAATAGGTCGTTTTTAGAAAAAGGTTTCCTAATATATTTACTTGTGAAATCTTAGAATTCAAAATTTGAATTAAAAAGACCTTATTTGAATATTTCCATTTAACCTTTTAGGCAAATTATGTAAACGCTTTTGTCTCAAGCATGTTTAATAGCAAAAAAAAAAGGTCCCAATAAAAATTGCTGTTTTAGGTATATGAAACGGTCTAATATAGGCTCGATATTATATTCTTGTTTCTTTTTATTAGTATTTAATAATATCATTATATTTTATATTATTTTATATCTATCAAAAAAGTTTCGAAATATATTTATATACATTCAAATTTCGTTTAGGAATTTTGAACTATCTTTAACATTTGAGAAAAATTTACTTTTTTCACCTACTTTTTCTATGCGAGCGCTGAGGTATTTTTAAATTATGAATTTATATATATATATCTGTTCGATATATATATATATTATTTTCGAAAAGTATTCTTTGTTAGCATTCAACTTTCGCATTTGGATATATATAGTAAATAAAACCTCATTCAAACTACATTCAACCTTCGTGTTGTTATAATATTTATCGCGATGGAATTAAATTTGAAACTTTCTAAAATATATGAATATATATATAATTTAATAAATATTGTCCAAGATAGTGGAAACTTTGATCAAATATTGTAACAACATATAGGATTATATACGTAGCCAAAAATTCCTCTTATATTTTGCAAGAGCACATATAAAGCTAATATAATATCTAACCAAATTGAAATTTTATCTTCCTTACTAACGCTCTCTCTCTTTTTCAATATATTTTTAAACTAAAAGGGTTTTATGTGCACTCTCATGAAAAACCCCCCAATTTTGTTTTATTACTTTTACCGTCACATAATGAATTGCCTCCACTCAAAAACTGCCTTTTTCATTATATTTTATAATTTAAAGATGATATTTTCTTAGAATATATTCCATTACATTGTTTAAGGTTTTTTAAAAATTCAAATATATATATGTCATAACATTCGGAAATATATAAATAAAATGGCCCGTGTGGGAGTACACGGAAAGAGGGAAGATAGCCGCGTTAGAAAACAACCCCCTTGGTAAACAAGTGTTAAGTCTTCATTCTCCCCTAGGAAATTTATTTTTACTCAAATCGGTTTAAAAGCGGCTGGATGTGATGATCAAGGGACAGTTCTCACCGAGGTGGTCTCGACGCCAGTTGTTCTAGGGGTTGTTCTCGGACATTCTATCTTTCCTCCCCGATCTATTCCTCACGGTTTTTTGGCTCTTGATCCTGTTTCCTATGTGTCCTTACCACCCATCACTTAACCACCACGACTGCCTCTAACCAACATACCACACTAAAGTCTTCCAACAGGATAAAACACATTAAAACATATATATATACTAGCGGATGTGTACCCGGCTTCGCCCGGGTTTTATCCGAGTGAAAGTTTGCCTAACGAATATTATATATTATGAAGTATAATAAACAATGTTAAAGATTAGTTTTAATTATTAATCAAGATTGTGTGTGAATATGTGAGAAAGATGTAATATCGTTGTTGTTTTCTTGGCCGACTGTTTTACATATGGTGTTATCTTAAAATTGCTTGTTTTGAATATTTTTTTAGATTGAGATTATTAGCTAGTATGTAAAAAAATTAACTCTGTTGAATTTTTTTTTGTATTTATATATAAATAAAATTAACTCTGTTGATTTTTTTTGTATTTAATCGATAACACCGAAGTTACGCATGTTAATGTTAGGAAATATATTTTGATGTTAAGCAAAACCTGCTCCATCTCGTTTTACATAAATGTTGAAAATTTGGTTGAAATTGATGCATTGTAACGAAAGTTTTTAGTGAACAACACTTATGAAATTTGCATTTTATTAATATATATTCTATACACACTCATAATCAAATTATCAAACAATTCCAATCTATTCTGAATAGAAAATCTCAAATTTCTCGCTTCGTATTTTATTTTTTTATTAATAAATTGTGTAGAATTTTATATTTCTATTGGAAAGACAGTAAAGACATTTAAAGAGCGAGTAAGGTAACATAAGTCAGCAAAACAAAACAAAATTGTAGAACATGTTTAAGGGAATGATTATAAAGTTAAATGGGAAAATATTCTAAATGTTTTATTCTATAATATTCTGTATATATATATATAAATAGGATTTATTCTTAATAAAACATATTATAATCTTATAAAATATCGCGCCCGCGCACGTTAAGTTGTAAGATATGGATATATTAAATTGAATTAATTCGATGCCAAATTTAAATATTTACTAGAGTCAAATCATGCTAAGATATTGTTACGATCTATAAATGGGAAAAATGGGAAAACCCCAGGACTATAATTAGAAAGGCTAAGACAATGGGAGCTAATGGAGATCGTTTAAACGACTTGAGAAATAAGCAACAACAACAAAGATCTATAAAAATAAAGGTCGCATCTCCCGTCAAAATAGACGCTAAAGCTAGATACCATCTACTGACCGTCTCTGCAAACTAGATAAGTCGGGTCGACGGCAAAGCTACAACATCAATTTTGACAAATTTCGAAGCGCCAAGATGTAGACCATGGTTTTGGGCTTTTTATGTCCAGGGCGATCTTTAGTTCATGAGAGAGAGAGAGAGAGAGATATACAAGGAATCAGATGAAATCTTCACAACTTGCCAAAGAGATGCTTTGCTTGCTAAAAGGCTAAGCCAAATCTATGGCCAAAATCTAGATGAAAAATTCGTAGGGTGGATAATGCTCTATAAAAATGAAGGTCACCTCTCCCGTTAAAACTATTGTGCTACTCGTGAACCTTATTTATTGAACTTAATGTTGAGTAAAATGCTTTTTTCTTCATATCTAATTAATTAATAGTAGTTAGAGAGATAATATATTATTAAATATATAATTGAAATGGTAATATTTTCAAATTAGTATATATATTCATTAAAATAACAATGTAAATTATTTATATTATATTTATTAAGAAAATAAAAAGGCATCTCCTTATCGTGCAACTGAGTGTTGCTGCCTTGCTTGCCATCAGGAATATATATATATGTACAATATAGAAACAGTCTCACAGAGAGATGTCATGCCACTATTGTGCATTTTAATACGCCAAAAGTAAATGTTTAGACTGAAGCAATGGGATTTCTGTCCCCTATTAATTATTCTAAGATATCTCTGTTGCGAGCGTGACCAACAGTCCAAGGACGTCAGCAAACATTTACGGGATTATTCCGTGACAAATAAATGACTTTTTATTGAGGTTGTTTGCTTCTATTGGGAGAGTTTACCGGATCTCAAATTTTCTTGTATATTATGTTTATAAATGTAAATCTAAGCAATTATACCTAGCCGGAATATCGCGTTTTGTGTGTTGAAATAAAAAAAAACAGAGGTATTCATATTTTAAAAAATAATAATTAAGAAAACAGATTTTGGTATCGTTATATCAGAAGAATAGTGTAAATGATAGGATAAGTTGAAATTATAGTTTCTTATCCGTGGAATACCATTTCTAATAATTAGTATGCAGAATTATTATCTCAAATATATGCCAAATGTTAATATAAATTAAAATGTATTAAAATATATAATTTGTAAAGTATTTCCTCCTTGTGATCCTTCGTGAAATGAACAAAGACTATTCCAGTGTTAATTATCTTATCCAACATCAGGAATATTAGAGTTTTATTTTTTGTATTCATTGATATCAAACATCTCACCAGAGTTGGAATTGAGCTTAAAATGATGTTGTTTTATACTTTCTTGTTATTCAATACATCCTTATTATTTCATTTGTTTATATAGTGCTCCTGCACTTACATACAGGAATAAAATCCTAATATCTTTTTCACTTTAGTGTGAGGAATATAATTGCCTAGATTACATAAATAGGAAGAATCTATTTGTATATGATTTTGAAAATGGGAGTCTCTCCTCTAGTTTATATAGAATATAGGGTGTTATAAAATCTGCGAAAAGTTAGTTTTCACAGGAGTTTTATTTTAACTTTTTATATATATTTTAGCAAATATTTACGAAAAAATATTTAGAAAAACATTTCTATATCAAAAAATAGATTATAAAAGATTTTATGGAAACGAGGTTACTATGAATTTCAGAAAAAAATAACATTCAAATAATTGTTGTCAAAGCAATATGCTGAAATTGAATAAAACTAAAACAAAACACAGAAAATAGAATAAAAACAATTTTCAATTTTCTTGAAAATTCTCGAAGGAAATCTCTAAAACGTGTTTGGGCACGCTTCGATTCTGATTTATTTCCTTGGAAAAATAAAATAATAAGTCCAAAGTTTTACATGTTCACATATTTTATGGAATATCCAACAGAAATATGCTCAAATATTCCTTAACACGTCAAACTATTTTTTTATTTTGTAAGAGTTGAATTTTCTTTCAGAAGAAAAGTCTGAAGAGGTTTGAGACTAGATGCTCCAGGCGTTTGGGTTAAGGTTTTTATAAACAATTGTTAAGTCTATTTTGAGCATGATAATCTTCAAATCCTCGTTTTTTCCCTAACTGATAGATAATTGAGATGATATATTAATGATATTATGAAATAGAACAATTAAATAATGGCTAAAATATTGTCAAACCTTCAACCAACCTACTAATAATATATATATTTGTAAAACGACATTTGAAATTTATCCCGCAAGTGTTTCTTTTCAACGAAAAATCAAAATTTATTTTAAGGAGGAATAACGATTATTTCTAACCTTAGAGATGAGGTATGAAAGGATGAATTCATATTCCCATCCCTGAACAATTTTATTTTTCCGTTTATCATTACTCTTCAAAATTCATCCTTTCATACCTCATCCCTAAGGTTAGAAATAATCGTTATTTCTCCTTAAAATAAATTTTGATTTTTCGTTGAAAAGAAACACTTGCGGGATAAATTTCAAATGTCGTTTTACAATCACAAGCCGCATTATATTGTAATATATATATTTGATATAAGTATGGTTGACATCAAATTATCACCCAATATTATTGGTATATACGATACCATTGCTATCATATATTGATCTCTTCCACTCAAACAATCCTAATGCAATTAAAATATGCAATGAATCTATGAATCTTCAAGAAAGGTAACTTTTTTGAGATAAAAGTCATATCTATGAGAAATAAAATGAAATTAAACATTATGTAATGTAACATTAAATAATTATTTATATGAGATGGTATAAAATTGGTCAAATTTTCATTGAAATTTGCAATTTCAAATAAATATTATTTATTGGAGTTTGGATTGCTCTATATTAATGTGAACAATTATATTCTAAACAACACATTAACCAACGTATTTCACTTGAATATGATATGAGACCCGTGTTTCCTAGAATATTTTATAATTCAAATTTATATTTCAATGTTTCGAATAATATGAATTATTTATTAATTTTGAGGAATTGTGACTTAGGGGTTTATATTCATTTCATGTGAGAGAAGTATATAGAGAAATAAATATAAAGAGATATTTAGGTATATTTTAGAATTTATTAGATGTAATTTTACGATTTTTCTCGTATAATGGTAAAATAACGTTATACAATTGCAATCGACTTATAAACAGCAACAACGACGAACCTTTTATTAGAGACCTATGCCCTACAAAGGATTCGCCCTGGTGCATAATTGCTTAAAATGATTAGTTAGTTATTTACAGGTCATCGTTCGTTTACATTACCATTTACATTCGTCTCTTATTTCTCAATGTTTTCTTGCGCATCCTGGTAAATTTTGTACAGAGCCAATGTATTGGATTTATTCTTTGTCGTCCAAGACAACAGAGCCAGCAACCAACTAATATATTTATCATGGGAATATCTTTTCAAAGAAACGTGAAGGAAGTAGAGATAGAACTTTCGCGTGACGCCACTGATAGACAGCGTGACAAATGACGCGCCACGTTCCTCCTAAAGGTCAGATTGGGTGACCGTCTTTATTCTGGTTTAATACTCCGCTTGGATCTTGTATGAATCCATGTATTTTCTAGACAAGTAATTATGTAGCGATATCCCAATTCCTATTTCAATTAAAGATTTATTTTGTATATTTGAAAATTAATATTTAATAAATAACTGTTACGTAATCAATAGGCCTACATTTTACATATATAAGTAATTATCATATATTGTATATAAATTAACATTTATCATTTAGTTAATATATATTATATTATATAATTTACATGTATATTTGATTCTATTCGAGGTTAGGCATATAAAATAATAATAAAATAATATCCTATGTGAAACCTTACTTTGAAGTACAAATCATCTCTATATGAGAAGTGTAGGTTGCATATTTCTAAATGAATTAATATAAAGAAAAACACCAATATGCTAAAATACTTTGTATTTTCGGTTTTCCTGTATGAATGAAAACATTAAAGAAACAATGAATAAAGAATTTCAGGGGGAAATTAACTCTTTTGAAATATGTGGTGTACTAGTAGAAATAGAATGATCAGTTTGATAAAGTGTTAACATATATGTTTGGAGAATATTCAAGGGAGAGTAAATACTTCAAAATTAAGTAATAAAAAAGTAAAAGGACGTTTGCAAGACTTGTGCTACGAGAATGACCGGGGTTCAGTCTACTGTGGAGGAATCCAGCTTGAAGAATAAGGGGAAAGAAAGACCTAGAAAGGTTTAGTCAGATATTTATATAATATGTCTGGAATTCGAAAATTTGAAATTCTGAAGAGATTAAATCAGGAACAGTTTGAATTGGCGTTTTCACAATTGCCAATTCGGCTTTGCCACTTCACCAGCTTAAATATCTGTTTGGTAAATTTGACCGACTTCATTAACCCTCTCGTAGTATTTTGTGAAATCGAAGCCGCCCCTGTTTTAACGAGGGTCAACCCCTAATCAATGATATACAGGTTGGATTTTTGTCTATATTTACCAAAACTGGTGTTGTAGATTATCCTTTATCATCACTAGTAACGCCTTTTACTACGGTGATGAACAATTCATTCTTCTGAGTCATAAAGGGAGAAGTATCTCTTTTGGTATCTATATAGATAATACTGTAACAGAGTTTTCCATTGTAAAGTCCTGAGCTATCTCCTCCGAAGATTCTGAACTACACATAACGATCTATATACCAAAATTTTCGTTATTTTTTTCTTCGGATGATAGGCCTGTTTTTATTTTCCTAATGTTAACAGTTATTTTTATTTTTTAATTTAATCTATTTTACAATCGTAGATTTTTTGCATTTATCATCATCAATTCGTTTGTTTTGAAATGCGTTCTTTTGTCTTATTACTACAACCAATCGTAATGAAACTTTGGGAAGATGTTTAGTATACTACCGGGATGGTTTCTGGCTAATTACTCTTTAGAAATAACCTTTCGTTGCATTTTTATTTACGATAAAACGTAGATTCACTCGCAATCAGCGCCCCCTCGCGGCAGACATATGGCCTTAAATAGCCTCGCATGATCTTATTTGTAACGTCAAGCTTAGCTTATAGGTTAGGTACACAGCTTCGTACCCCCGCAACCTAGGTTCGAGGCTCAGCGTGGGTGTTTTTTTTTTTTCATTTCTTTTATATTATTGTAGCAAATTATTAAAAATATTATTTTATTTAAAATGTAGGCTTTTTAAAATAAAAATTAACATACACAATTTTTTAATAATATTTGTAACAAACCTAGGTTCGAGGCTCAGCGTGGGTGTCTTTTTTTTATTTTCGTTTATTTTATATTATTGTAGAAAGGTCTGTTTTTACAGCATTATTATATTTTGATTGGTTTATTTTAAATATGTTTGTTATGAAGGCTCTATGTAATACTATTTAGAGCACATTTTACATTTTAAACACCTAAGCCCCCCTCTTTTTAATATTGTAGCAAAGTATTAAAAGTATTATTTTATTTTAGATGTTTGCCATGAAACTTTGGGAAGTTGTTTAGTATACTATCAGGACGATTTCTGGCGAATTATTTTAGAATAATATTTATAACAATAATTATAGCGAAATTAAGACATAGTGATTATATTCTGTGTTTGTGCATATATTAATATTTAACAGAAAATGTTAGAACGTTCTATTAGAATATCTCGAAAACAAAAAACAATACATATAAACGAGTTCACTGACATTTATTAATGCAGTGATTATAATCAATTATTACAATGAAGGGCTATATTATCGATATATATAAAAAATCACTTTCAAATTTTAACGTAACGTTCCTTTCTCAATCCCGTAGGGCTTTAGATCGGCTAAAACATTTTTATCTTTATAAGTGAATATTAACTTTACTGTACTGAATAGTTTAGTATAATGTTAATTTAACATATTACAATTTAGCCACAGCAACGCGTGGCCGGGTTCGCTATTTATAATATATATTTTTGATTCATTTGATTATGATTATAATTTGTAAGTACTTTGTTATAGTTTTTCATTTAAATAGAGCTCAATTTTTGTGTATGTTTTCTATTTGCAGTATCTTTCCTAATGTCTTTGGCAACGTTTTTTTTTTCTCATAAATAGGCTGAGGTTATATTATTTTTCGAATTGTAGATTGAATTATTACTTTTATTCTATAAGAATTATCTTTTATAAGTGTTTGTTATAGTTTTTCATTTGAATTTAGCGCAATTTTTGTATCTGGTTATCTTTTTTGGCGTCTTTTCATCTCTCTTTGGCATCTTTTTTTTTCTCATTAATAAGACCTAATCCAAATAATTTAATAGTGTGTGACGTTTCAGCAACAGCATCAGACAAAAGAATAAATGAACTAAAGAATAAAATCTCATTTTTTCATTTGTCTGATGATGGTGACATTTGGATTAGGTCTTATTTTTTTATTAATTTGTTATAGTTTTTCATTTGAATTTAGCTCCATTTTTGTGTCTTATTTAATAAATGAACTAAAGAATAAAATCTCATTTATTCTTTTGTCTGATTTTTGTGTCTGATTTTCTTTTTTACAGTATCTTTCATAATGCCTGATTTGATTACTTGATCTGTTATAGTTTTTCATTTAAATTTAGCTCCATTTTTGTGTCTGTCGTTTTTTTTTCTTCTCATAAATAGGCTGATGCTGTATTTGTGTACTCAATTGTTGCTTTTTGTGTCTGGTTTCTTTTTTGCAGTATTTTTTGGAATCCTTTTTTTTCATCAATTGTTTCCTCACATGCTTGGAATTTTCTTTTTATGCCTGTCCTGGCTTTCAGTTTTATAGTTTTCCTCTGCTTGGTTCTTATTTTACCTTTTTTTTCAGCGTCTTCTGTCATGCCTCGAAAAGGCCGTGGAAGACTCACTCCCCTAACAGCTAGGCGTGTTAATATGACTCGCCGCAGACACAAAACCCCAATTGCTATTTCTCTTGTTTACTTTTTTACCAATGCCTATAATTTTTCACCTGAAAGATTTTTTATTTTATTTGTTATTCAATAAATTATTATCACTTATTTTTGGTCTTCTTTTTACTTACTTATTTTACTGGGGGTTGGTGGAAGGATAGTCTAAGCCGTTGGTTTTCGACCGCTACGACCCGGGTTCGATTCCCGCATTGGGCACTTTTTTCTAAAAAATTAAAAAAAAATGCTCCAATGGCTTCCGATTCTTGCAAAAGTCCAACCCCACCAGCAAGCGCAAGTAATCAAACGGGGCTCTGGCACATTTGTAAATGCAAAGTCGAACTGCTTTTCACATGTTTAGACATGCGGTGTACTTACAGTTAAAGCAGTCGCCTACTCTACCCACCATGATTATCAAGGCCTGTACCACGTGTACTAGGGATAAGCAAAAAAAAAATATTTTACTCATTCATCTATACATACAATTATTTGCATACAATTATTTACATACAAATATATGCATACAATTATATACATACACTTTTCTACATTTTTGCACTCTGCAGTCTAATATGTTGTTAATAATAGGGGTTTTAGACAAATATCAACTGTTGAAATTTGATTTTCCAAAATAGTTGAATTATCGAAAGTGTCGAATTAGTTTGTCATATGATAGGCCGTAGGTCGAGACATCCAAAAATGGTCGAATTATCGTGTGTTGAATTAATTAGATTATATTGTATATATAAAAATATAGAATTGTTGTTTTTAATGAGGTCTTTTAAATGAATTTATTCCTTTAATATGTTGTCATATCTGCAATTTTTTTTCATTTCCAAAATATTTATTTACACTTTCACCAATGCCTATAGGATCTTTGCGATGGAACAGGTATGGTGTTCTAGCGCATGTGCTCTCATGTCCTTGAAGCACATATACTGACAGTACCCAAAGTTGAACACACTGTATAATGTCTGAAATATATGACTATAAAGAGGGCTCAAGGCCAAACCTTTTCTACAAGAGCCTGTGTTTACGCACAGACGACTTTATGTTTTTAATGAGGTCTTTAAAATGAATTTATTCCTTTAATATGTTGTCATATCTGCAATTTTTTTTCATTTCCAAAATATTTATTTACACTTTCACCAATGCCTATAGGATCTTTGCGATGGAACAGGTATGGTGTTCTAGCGCATGTGCTCTCATGTCCTTGAAGCACATATACTGACAGTACCCAAAGTTGAACACACTGTATAATGTCTGAAATATATGACTATAAAGAGGGCTCAAGGCCAAACCTTTGCTACAAGAGCCTGTGTTTACGCACAGACGACTTTATGTGACTTTTCAAGTGTGCGAACTTTGGATAGCATACATGTAAAGTTGAACCCAAGTATATATAAAATGTAGTTTTTAATGAGGTCATTTAAATGAATTCCTATTATAAATCGTCTCCTCTGAAATATAGTTTGTAAATTTATATTCTGATTTATTTTATCCTTTTTTTTTCATTTCCAGAATATATATTTACACTTTTCACCAATGCCTAAAGTTTCTCACCTGAAAGAAAAAAACTCCGCCTTTGCCGGCCCCAAGCCAGGATGAAAAAGGAGGAGGGGGAGCAGTAACAAGCTCACTAAAAAAACCTGGGCTCAGCTGGCCCGGCTGATAGTACCTTGTAAGGGCTCCTAATCCAGGGATACATTCTTTTGGAGCTAAGTCAGTGGCCTGCCACTGAGTAGTGCTCCCAGTCTTGATGACAAAGGCAGACGCATTCTACTTCACCCAATCGTGATGGTTGTTAATTTCAAGCTTTACAAGCTTGACACTCTAATATGATTGAGTGAAGATAAGAAAGGAGAAAAAAATATTTGTTGTATTTTTTTTTTGGCAATAATCTATTTATTATCAATTAATTTGATTTTGGTCTTTATTTATTATTCCCCTGCTCTATACATACATTTTGTACATTTACAATGTCAGCCATTTTCTCTGTAATACCTTTTTAGCAGTGAAGTTATATTTGAGCAACAAACAATTGTTGAAATTTAAAATGGTCGAATTATCGATAGTGTTGAATTACACTTTGTTATATGATAGGCTGTAGGTCAAGACAACAAAACATGGTCGAATTATCGAGGTTATATTGTATATATAAAACTAGAAATGTAGTTTTAATGAGGTCCTTTAAATATTTTCATTCCTTTTATATGTTGTCTTATCTGCGATATAGTAGCATTTTTTGCAATTTTATTTGCTGATTTGTGTCATTTTTTCACTCTAAATATATTTATTTAAACTCTTCAACTAATGCCTATAGTTTCTTTCCTGAAATTGCTTAGCAAACATGAGTTGGTTGTATTGTTATGCTTCGGAGAATTTTAATCCTAAGCAGGGTCTTTACGAATGGTACACGTATGGTTACACAGTGCATGTGCTCTCATGTTCTTGAAGTAGTGTAGATGTGTTGTTTGCACTTTTATTTTCTGATTTGTTAGTATTTTTCTTCTTTTTTCATTTTAAATAATTTTTTAGGCATAGGAACCAATGCCTATAGTTTCTCACCTGCGGGCCCTTCGAGTAAACCCGGGGCGTTGCCCGGGTCACTCGGCTAGTATATATATATATATATATGTCGTAGCTAAATGAAGAGGCGCAGTCGTTATGCCTAGCGAACAGCGCACCCGCGATGTCTGCCACCTTTAATTTTTGTACCGCTTTTATACATGGATGAATTTACATATTTACATTTTAACGCGAGCGTAACATATTTACATACTTATTTTGACGAAAATAAATTGTATCTCTTGGCATTAACTATACAAAATATGACATATATATTCGTCCGTGGATGTCCTTTCTTAATTTATCAAGAAATTGAGTTGGCCTAATATCACGGAGAAAATTAAATAAACGCTTAGTTTATTTTTGCTCCATTAGATGGCGCTCTGCCATCTAAAAATCACATGCACTTTTGGTCAGGATATGCCTTCATTATTTTTATTAGATATTTATATATATATATGCGTATAAATTTAATTGTATAAAGCTCCGAGAAATCTGTGTGATTTTATTGATAAATGGACTAGAGTAAAATTTATTTTTAATAAAGAGAGAGAGTAACTACATATGTAATATATATAGTGAGACTGTTTGTGTTTATATTATTATTGTTAAAGGTAAATGAATTCTGAATATATATATATATCGTTCTTTATCCAATAAAACTAAACGAACTTTCATCAAATTGGGTTAAAAGGAAATTCACATTGGGAGGGCATACAAAGAGAACTAATTAGCTAATCAGGGGGCCAATCTAGCCCCCACATAAACCCAATTTACCTGATGTGATCAATTCCTTGCAACCAGTGTTTACTAGCAATTTTAATGTGAATATTTCCTATTTGCCGCAGCTAAATACTCATGATGTTTTAATATTCACACAGGTATACTAACTTTTATTTATTAATTTAGTTTAAACATTATATATATAGTTTTTATAACAGTTTTTATATTTCATTTCAAATGTCTTTTATTTTTAAACATCATGATCATTCAAATTATAATTATATATAAAGAACAGTTGGTTAATATTTAGAGAGATTTTATTATAATATTTAATAAACTGATTTTTTGAAAATTTAATAAATAATTCTTGAGAATTATAATATTATGAATACAATATTTACGGTTGTAAAATGTATTTCATTATTTTGAATATATAAATAAATTTAAGATAGAAGTCTTTAGATTTTAAATAATTCTTTATCCTTTTGTTTGGCTAAGGGTTTTTATTCTCGACAATAATGGAAAAAAATAGGAATTAAATTTATAAATATAATTTATAAACTTTTCTTTTCGCGTGTGTGATTTTTTTATAATTTAAGTTTTATGTGTGTGCGATTATAAATAAAGGTAATTTAATTATTTATTAAATATTCATATATATATACATACCAATTATGTTTTCATAAACCTATTTAATAGTATTTTTATGGAATATAAATAATTTTAATATTTTTGTTCTCATAATTTATAATGCAATATAGCGTGCCAAATGTAATTTCAATAATTGAATAAAATGAATTTCAGAATCTCATTAAAATACTCTCTATTTAACCTATATTAACTCAATTATTTATAAAATCCTTCAGAAATATTGTACACGGCTACATATATTTTATTATTATTTTTTTTAATTAAAAAGGCATATATTGGATCAAAATATCATTTATTTTACCAATATTTCAGTTGGCTGAACGCCAACCTTTATCAAGGTGTTATAACATTTTAAATGTGTGTCAACAACAAACTCAGCGCCACATAACATCAACAGCATTATATTTTTAAAAATATTTTGTTATATTTTTAAAATCTTAATGCTCTTGACGTTATGTGGCGCTGAGTTTGTTGTTGACACACTTTAAAATGTTATAACACCTTGATAAAGGTTGGCGTTCAATAACTGAAATATTGGTAAAATAAATGATATTTTGATCCAATATATGCCTTTTTAATTAAAGATTTAATTATGGATTGCTCTATTTAAAAAACATATTTTATTATATAATGGGTACTTAATACTACGTGGGTACTCAAAGCTACATTAAATTGAAACAGATTCTTTAAATTGATTTTTAAATTGTAATTTATGTAAAAGTAAATAAATGCACAAAATTGCTCTAAAACCTTAAAAAAACATAATTTTTGATGTTATAATTTTGTGTGTCGCAACTCTTATACATTTAAATATATATTTGAATGATTAACGCTTATGTTGGATCAAAATATTTATTATAACTTCCAATGTTTCGACGAGGCTGTTCACCTATCTTCCTCGGGGATTCTAACCTTGTAATCATCCGCGTAATGCACAAGTGGCGAAGTTTTAAATAAAGCAGATTGGTGTAGCCAAACTTTTCAATGAAATATGATTACTCTTAAAATTTTATATTATTAAAATACTATTGTATATATTCTAAAATTACTGTTTCTCTTTTATCTGTAGATATGATTGGGGTATATCTATTCTTCTATTGATACTATTTCTGTCCTCTATAGATGCCCAGCTCTCTAGAAATA
The DNA here is from genome assembly GCA_030710605.1 of Cordylochernes scorpioides. Lineage (NCBI taxonomy): Eukaryota > Metazoa > Arthropoda > Arachnida > Pseudoscorpiones > Chernetidae > Cordylochernes > Cordylochernes scorpioides. The sequence goes on from CP092886.1 coordinate 151,613,915, forward strand.
ATCTTGCATGTTTATCCTGTATGTTTCTATAATATATTTTGGAATTTTCAAATATTTAAATATATACACACATATATATATTATAAAATAAATAAAGCTTCCAGGGTTAGGTTTCTTGTTCAAATTTTTATTTTCAAACTTTCGGACTTGTCATACAAATTAATTTTTACATATTTTAAATATTAATGATATTGAAAGGAGGAGAAAATATATATTAATTTATATATATGTGCGTTAAATGTTTCTTTACCAATATGAAAATAGTGATCAATCCAATTATATTAGAGGAAAAGAGAGGAATTTTATCATCCAAGAACAAAAAGGGCAATAAAAAAACTATATTTTTTTAAATATTTGTTCAATCGTTCCACATAAGTCGTTTGTATTAACCAGATATCTATATGCAAAGTTACAATTTATATTCACAATGCATATACACCTAATTTCTCTCTTTCTCTTTTAATATATATTTAAAATATTTTTATTGATTAAAAGAATATATTTTAAACTATAATTCAAACTGATATTCATATGTCTACTCAATCGATGGATGTCTACTACACCAGAACGACAATCTCAATCCTATTTCAATTCCTTTTTATATAATTGAGGTAATAAATATATATATCCGACTATAATTTTAACCTATATAATATATATGTACCTATATATAGATTAAAAGTGAGTTTTATTGTATGTGTATTCAAAAGTTCTTTTTATATTCAGTTTAGGCGAAATATTTTAAATTAGCACTCACTTTATGAGAGAAAGAAGGATAAATCCACATAATTTACTTAAGGTGAATAGAGGTATTACACTTGCTTGGAAAATATAAAAAACAAGTAGAGATGAAGATCGAGGCGATGAACTTGTCATTAGCAATGTTTAATTCCTCAATAATAAGCCCCTTTCATTATATTTATGTCTGAAATTTTATTTTAGAGTTTGGTGAAATGGGCAAGATTATAGGAATTTTGAAAATTTCACTCCTCAAGTTTACAATTTTTTATATAATTTCTAATTTACAGGCAGGGTTTTTTACTTATTTATATTTAAATTACAAGGTTAAGGTGTCAGTTGAAGAGTCATGAGGCTGAGAGCTTGTGATTTAGATACATAAATAAATACAATATAAAATAATGCGGATTGTGATTGTAAAACGACATTTGAAATTTTTCTCGCATGAGTTTCTTGTCAACGAAAAATCAAAATTTATTTCAAGGAGAAATAACGATTAGTTCTAACCTTAGGGATGAGGTATGAAAGGATGAATTGTGAAGAGTAATGATAAACGGAAATAAATTTTGATTTTTCGTTGACAAGAAACTCATGCGAAATAATTTTCAAATGTCGTTTTACATAAATAAATAATAAACCTTAGCCTGGTATTCTTTGGCTTATCACTGAGTCATTTCGAATTGGTAAATAAACATTTGCAATTGATATATATATATGGATAAAAATTAAATTTTTAGAGAGGATTGTGTACAATTCAATATATAACGTGTGTGTCAAAATAACTCTTGCATATCCTAGCAGAGACCAGGACATAACTATATTTTATATAATAATTGAATGAAGCATATATGTTTAATAATATATATATGGTAAGAGGTGAAATTTTCTTTTTAAATATTACATATTAGACCTAAAGGAAACGGTGCACATACAGATGTTCTTAAGAAAATACCTTATTTCTACTTAATCTCAATATAAGCAAATATTACAGAAAATAAGCACTTGAAGAAAAATAAATTTATCACGCAATTCTCATATTACCAGAAAGTTTAAAGACCTTTGTAGTAATTTATATTTAAGCGTTATTCTAATGACTAAGAAGAGGTACAGGATTTCATAAGTTTTTATTTTTGAAAATACTGTAATTACAATATCTGCAATTTGAAATTTTAAATGCTCAATTATAGGTCATTAATAATAATTGGATATGTTTTTTTCTGTAATAACCTCGTATTTTGAATGTTTTTTTAACCCTTTGGTTTGATTGCTCCATCATGTGGCGTTGCCATAATCGACCAAGCGGCTGATGAACAACTATCTATATTCTAATGAGGATGTTAGTCTTCCAGATAATTGCCCTTCTTTTTATACACAATCTCATTATTCTACAAGAAATTCTGTAATTAACCCATTTTATCGAGAGAGAGTGAACGCATCTTATTATTCATTGAATATTGGTAATTAATTTTACAGAGATCGATTGAAAGAAGGCGGTATAAATATAACGATTTTGTGTGGTCTAGACATAAAATATTGTTTTAAAAACAAAATGCGCTTTTTTTGAAAATTCTCATTTGGTGTTATTGCATCATGTTAATTGAAACAGTTTTTGTGTTCTATTATAAATATGAGTTTTTAGTTAAAAGTTTCACTGTGAAATGTGATATGGGGAATCTCTTCTTAACGAAATTTAATGCAGATATTGTAAAAATATATATTTTTTATTCTATAAACCTAATTGGATTGATATGACCTTGTTTGTGATTCCTGTCAGACACATTAAAGAATTAATTTCGTCCATCTTAATTATTCATCAGCGGTACGAGGTTGCTGCCTGAGCTGTGAGTAAGTCGGTTTAAGTAACATGGGCAGTTGAACTTCAGCTCAGGTTTTGGGGCACTCTGGGTAAATTAACCTCCCCGTCTAAAAAACTACTGATTTGGTCGGCAATAAAGACCTTCAACTTGATGACTTATTGTAATCCCCTATATTCATGTCAAGAACGATTATCGTTCAAATATAACCGAACTATTGAAATGATGATAAAATTTGCAATAAACCTAAATTATGAATAATATTTTGAATTAAGTCATTTGAAAAAGAATTTCTGTATATCTAATCCTTTACAAAAGACAAAAAAAAAACAACACTCCGGGAATGTCAAAATTCAAGTTATTCTGGTAAAAACAGCTGCCCATCTCGAAAAACCTTTATTACAACCACTCCGAGTCATATCAGAAAAGGAAATTGACCTTTCTCACCTGTGATACCAAACTCAAGAGGATGGCAAGAAAACGAGACATACAATATAAATACGGTTTTAAGGATGAAATAAGCGTCTTCCTAACATCAAAAAGAAGAAGAGACAACCCCCACTCTATTCTCTCATGCATGGGAGTACCCAAGCATACCTTTTCCAATATAATATTATTTGATTGTTTAAAAAATTCATTGAAAATAGGTCTTATCTTTTCTTTAAGTACAAGTAACCAAAAAATCCCTGGTACACTTGTAAGTACAAATTCCTAGCTCCTGTCTAAATATGGCGCACCAACAGTAAAATTAGATACTGAATTCTCACCATGACAGCTTGTACCTTGATGTACTTAGATAATTAAAAAACTTTATATATCGAATGAATCGCGCTCCCTCTATTTTTTATAAATAGATCTCAATATAATCCTTCTATTACCGATAAATTCCGTTATTCAAGTAATTAAGTAATTAACGAAATTATATTAAAAGGTTTCTTCGTCTACAAATTCCTATACTTATATCAAATTTATAATTCACAAGAAACAATAAAATCTGAAATATAGCTCCGATATTTCAATGTAGCACTTCTTAATTATAGAATCTAATGCAAACTCTTCAGGCATTAGTCTTTTTTCTTGGAGGAATAGAATTATTTTAAATTATACATCGTTAATGAAAATTATTTTTCATTGGTCAATGGTATGTCCTCGAACCTTTTTAAAGTTCACATTTTAAAGTAAATTCGTCAGTATTAAAATGACGAAATCAAATAACAAGATGTGGAGTTTATAAAATCTAACGTAGGAACATTTAATAATTTTAATACTCTTATTCCATTATATATTCAATCGTTTTCGAAGCTTTAACAAAACCCTACTTACTACATACCTACTACTCTTTTTCAACTAAGGATAAATTTTAAAAACTATAACTGAGAATTATTTAAACAACAATGATTAGGAATTCAATTTTAATTAAGGGAAATATTTGTTTTAAACCAAGACTAATAAAAAAGCCTCGTCAAATATTTTCGACCAACCCTGAACGTTCTTTCATTCTCACCTACAACTACGGCATCTGAAGGATTGGTAAATATTGATGTGCCACAATACCCGGTACGGAAATAGCCGTGAGCTCAAAGAGTTTCCGGCGTGCCTTTACAAAACTTATTTATAGTTCGAATATACATTAAACCAAATAAGTAGCCGTTTCTTTATGTTATATATGTCATTGAAACCTTCAAATACTTGAAGATATTTTGAACTAGTATACATTTATTTATTACCAGTTGCGCGTGAAACTATTTACAATAATTCATATTGTAGTAGGATAGGTAACAGGGTTATCAAAAAGAAAATAAACAATTAAGAAAAAGAGCATTAAATAAACATATACATTAAGCAAATAAGCAACAACATAAGCAGATAGAAGAAATCGCATGGTAGTTATTTACAGTATGTTAAGCAATGATGGAAGTCGATTTAATAAAGTTATCTGTAATAATTAGTATCGTGGAGAGAAAAAGATGATCAAGTTGAGCTATTTACAATGAGTTATATTCTAAAGTAACTTATTAATTATTTACATTGAAGTAAATCAAGTCCCATAGTAGTGTAGTTCATCAAGCTGCATGAAGCTGTCTATTTATATATTTATTTATAGTATATATTGGTTACTCTACAAGCAAATATATATTTTACTGATGGATTAGTAATGAGCCATTACTCTTCATAACTGGCAGAATATCTACGACAATAAATTATATCGTAATACATTGTTATTGCTAGATATATATATTATATTTTATACCAATAAATAACGAAAAATAGATCTACCTCAAGTTTATCATCAATTCATAAACATTTATTCAGAAACAGGGAAATTATTTCTACGGTCCTGAGCAGACAACATGCTCATATTTCAAACCATTACGCGATAAAGAGGAATGAATTGCGTCCTGGAAGGTATAATAGTAAATAATATTATATATATATATATTGTTTAAAATGTTATAAATATTAGTCTATTCAATATAAATATAATATATTGAAATCTAAGCTTTATAATATATGAATTGTATCTTGTTATTTAGAAGTACAACGTAAATTGTCTTTTAGATATAATGGATATATGCAAAATATGCTAAAATGGCAATATACGTTTTGATATAAATGCATAAAATGCATTAAAACATTGAATTTTATATATAATTATACTTTATATATTATTTCTATTTAAATAACTTTATATGTACTTTTTGGGATATTCTTGTGTTTTATAGTCTCAGACATTGTAGACAATACATTATCGTGGACGTTTTCAATGCTTGAATATATAGGAGAGAGATAACAATATATATAAAACTTCTATAACAGTGTATGCGCTACAATGTCCATACCAATAAGTAGATTGGGGTAAATCCCAAAAGTGCACAGAAAGTAAGCGAGATAATCTCTTGGAATAACATCATAAACATGCTGAGCCAGGATTTGGGAAATAAAGTTTCACATTGGCGTATTATGGGCCTTAAGCTTCTCGGCTAAGAATAATTTATAGGTTTTTATTCGCTACGTTTCTGGAAAATACAAAATTGAGAATATTATAACACTTCTCATATATATATATTTTCTAAAATATGTCATAGTGATAAATAATTTACTTTTTATTTAACACATATAGGTATTGAGAGAGTAAATCAGTACTCTGTTTTATTGGTATTATTTTATGTTATCGTTTCAAATCATATGATATTATGTGTAAAAAAATTAGGGGGAGGTCATAAATCATAAATAAAATATATTTTCAAAATAAAAACGTCATATATATTTGAAAAAATAATATTCAAAAAAATTATATATATATAATACACTACATATTGGATTGGAATTTAGAGGAGAAGTTAAAAGGAATAAATTATAATAAAGAATTTTTCTTCTGAATGTAGTTTAAGAAAATTAAAATTCATCACACATATATATAATATAGAATGAAGTATTTAGCCTTTGTGTGTTATGTAAAAAATAAGAAAGTTTTTATTAAAACTAAAAATATATTACATAGCTGTGTATAGTGCCTCTATTTGCCTCCTTCTCTAGAATAATAAAACGGTTAAATTGTTTGTAAGCAGCAAACATAAATAAATTCCGAGGATAAGTTTCTTTTATTTCAAAAATAATAGTACTTCGAGCTTTCGGGCGTAAATAGCCCTTCTTCAAGAAAATAGGAAGTAAATATATTAATTTCTTGAAGAAGGGCTATTTACGCCCGAAAGCTCGAAGTACTATTATTTTTGAAATAAAAGAAACTTATCCTCGGAATTTATTTATGTTTGCTGCTTATTATACACCAGAGGATTCCACCTTATGATTTATAAATTGTTTGTAGAACTTATGTTATTTCACAATTAAAAACATATATCCAGTTACAATCGATACTATTGAGGCAGCTTTGTACAGGAATTATCTAATACTTATAATACTAAATATAGTGTTGAATAGAATTACGAGAATTGATAGATATAAAAATATTAAATAGCTTTGTGTCAAATTTCAATTTTTTATATAGAAAATGTTAGGACAGTATATAGTGTGTCATAGAGAGATGCACTCTACCTTGCTTCGACACTGTGATAATAATCCATCATCTCAATACCCAAAGCATTTCTATCTGTTTTCCTTTTATAAGAAAATATATAATATCAATTAGTTTTTTATTATAAAACTATATACTGGTTAATCAATATCAGCATTGTGTGTGTGCTATCGCCATTACACCAGAATATTGATTAAAGGATAAGTTATATCTATGTACGGATAGCATACTTATTGTAATTTTACCCCTGAGTACTTATAGTAGCATTGACATTATTATGATGCATCAGCCCGCCATCTGTTATGAATATTTGAAACTATTATAGAAGCGTATGATTCTCTTTTCGAAATTAAACAATTTCTACTGCCCTTACTGCAAAGGAAAAATTAAAGAGAGGGCCTGGCTCATCAGTGGTGAACCCTCCCAGCGGTTTCGCTAGTTTAATCTACCATACCGCTGTTATATTGCATTATTGTATGTAATTCTGCTTTCTTCAAAGCCTATGTCCATATTTAATCTAAAATACCCATTCCAAGAGTCCAGCATAAGTCTCACTATAAAAGGAATATCCAAAAATGCAATTTCACAATTATGGTAGATTAAACTGGCGAAACCGCTGGGAGGGTTCACCACGGATGATTTTTCCATTGCAGTAAGGGCAGTAGAAATTGTTTAATTTTCAAAATAATTATACGCGTCTATAATAGTTTCAAATATTCATTGACATTATTAATGAAGCCAAGTACTTGTAACAGGATTGGTATCAATATAAATACCACAGTACTGGTAACAGAACGAAAAATTCATTATTATAAATAAATATCTAATAAATAATTAATGAGAGATAACCACATATTACTCATATTAATAGTTACAATATTGTGTTCACATATCAGAGTTTTGATTACATAATGAAAATAGCGTTAGAAGGATATTCGAAACATCACATTGCATTCGAAACAGATCGATTTCTTAACATATTTGGTCAGGTTCTACTGGTTCCAACATTGAAATTACACTTTTATCAGAAAAAATTGACTGCATTAAAATCCTCATTAGGTCGAGTGCTAGTTATATATAATGAAAATTATCTTCAGAAGAATATAACTGGGATTCAAATCAGAAAGATACTGAAAATATCATAATGATTTCAAAGTATCGCAAATTATTCAAATATTTAATTAGGGCTTGTACCTTATGAAACCCTTTCTTGTGTTAAAAACCTAGACTTGTGGTACAACATTTAAAAGCTACCTACACTGCGTGACATTGAAAATGGAACACCAAGAAATAGTGGCCAGAAAGTGATGAAACTCGGCAGACAGAGAGAGACAGGGACGAACAATAAGTGATCTTTATTTCAAAATGATAATCATAATACAGGGCGTCGGCTTAGTAGCAAGTAGGACCACCGCGGACGGCGATGCACGCAGCAACACGTCTAGGTAGAGCAGTGTCGGGCAACCTTTTTCGAGTTGCGGCGCACTAAGCTTAATTTCTTTTTTTCGCGGCGCACCTGTGGTTCTCACTATAAATTTCCTCGTAGGTAATTAAAATACAACAATTAATACTAGAGTAAAAATTTAAACATATATATCACATTTTATTAATTTTCAATATTAAATTAACATAATCAATGCGAGAATTGCGATTGTTTTTGAGAGCATATCAAATCAATACGGGGATCTACTTGTGAAAGACAAACGCGCATCTCCTCATCTATCATTTGAAGTCTTTCGCGCTTCTTAGACTTCATTTCTGTGAGTGTTGAAAACCTTGCTCACACAGGTAGGAACTTACAAATGGCAACAATGATTCGATGGCCGCATTACTAAGTTTAGGAAATTTGGAGTTTAAGCACAACCAAAACTCAGATAGCTCCTTTTCAGTGAATAGTCTTTTGAAAACTAAATCGTTTTTTAAATCATTTAAGTTTTCTTGCATTTCTTCTTCCAGATGTTGAATTTCACAGTGCATAAATGGGTTAACTACCCATTCCATCTTTTCAACGTCCAAGTAAGGAAAATATTTATCTAAAGAAGCGGATAGTAATGTCAAAGTTTCTTCGACTTCTTTTTTGATAATAGATTTTGATGGATTCTCTTGAACCATCGGAAAAGATGCAAAGTTTTCTTTAGCAATGTTTAAATTCCATAAACTGAGTTTTTCCTTAAACGCTTTCAACTTGGTGGAGATAGTGATAATGTTCTCCTGAGCACCTTGCAAATTTAAATTAAGGCTGTTTAATTTGTCGAAAATATCACCCAAAAATGAAACTCGTAACCACCAAACATCACTCATCATGAAAAGAAAATTAATCTCTTCGTTATCAATGAATGCCATTATTTCATTTTTCATTGAAATAAATCTATTTAAAACTTTGCCTTTCGACAACCATCTGACTTCAGTATGAAGCAATAAAATTTTATAATCGGAATCCATTGCTTCACAAAATGTTGAAAAAATTCTCGATCGAAGAGCATTTGATTTGATGTAATTGACTACTTTGACAACTTCATCTAGAGTTGTGACAAGGATGGGAGGAACCGACTTTGACACTAACATTTCTCTATGAATCATACAGTGAACAAATTTGATAATTGGATTTTTTTTATGACATGTGCTATCAATCCCTTTCTTGAACCTTTCATAGCTGGAGCTCCATCCGTACAGACGCTAACACAATTTTCCCATCTCAAGTTATACTTCATAACATTTTCATCAACTAATTCAAAAATGTCCGCACCAGTCGTTCTTTGTTTTAATTCTTTACAAAAAAAGTAGTTATTCACAATTTTTCCTGTATCGACGAACCTCAAAAATGCCAGCAATTGAGCTTTATTACTAATATCTGTGGTTTCATCAAGCTGTATAGCCCATTTTGTTGATGAATCATTAAAAGATTGTTTTATTTGCAACTCAATATCTTCTGACATATCTTCAATTCTTCTCGCAATAGTTTTTGATGATAGTGGAATTTTCGTAACCTTCTCCATAGCATCATTCGTTAACATACATCCAGCCACAATTTTTAAAGCAGGCAAGATAATTTCCTCTGCTTCCGCGTGAGCTTTCTTCTTTCGAGCGATGAGTTGAGCTATCATGTAACTAGCTGTTTGAGCTTCATCTGAGGTGGTCATAAATTTCTTGAATTTTTTTGATTGCTTTTGAAAACTTGATCGTATATTTTCAAAGTAGCTTATTGGATTGTTCATCTGCTCCCGATGATTTGTCTCAATATGTTGAAGTAGTTTACTTGGCACCATTGTTTCGTTGCTGAGGGTTTTTTGGCAAATTAAGCAAACCGGCAGTGATGGATCATTAACAGATGGTATAAATCCATATTTGAGATAATCTTCAACGTATTTCCTCTTATTTCCAGTTGATTTTACTATTTACTTATCTTCTTTATTTTCGTTTTGATTTTGTTTATCACTGGCACCTTCTCTAATTAGAAATCTCTCCATCTAGTTTTGAGAGAATTTAGAAAAAAAAAAAAAAAACACACAAATATAATAATAAAATGTTTAAATAAAGTTACCTTGAGTTAAAAGTGAGTGAGAATTTCGTAACAAAATTTTTTTTTTCCTTTTTTAACCAACAGATTTTACGGTGTACAAAACTTATTGTGTGAATGTGTGTGTGTTTTACAACATGCAAAAAAAAAAAAGAAGAATTACTACAGCAATACTTTGACGAAAACTCCGAATAAATTTTTAAAATAAATTTATAATTTTTTTTTGTTTTCTTTTTTTTAAGCTTTGTAGCTTTGAGTCTCTATTAATAAACAGCTGTAACAAAGATTGTAAATGACGGTTAAGTTTGGTCATATTATTTTAAAAATTAGGTATTTTCCCGCAGTATGTATTCAACTTTATTAAATAAAGTTGTTTTCGCGGATTGTTTTTTTTAACTTATGATTTTAAATAGGTACGTACTATTTGCATTTTTATTTTTTAATAATGGCACGTGCCAGTTATGTACGTCAAGATTATGTACATACGTTATATGAAATATAAAATTATGCAAACTGTTGTAATTATAATACCAAAATAAGTTTTATATAAAATGAAATTTGCTTTTTTTTAAATTTCATTTTTTATATGAAAATTTTTGAAAAAAAATATTAAAATTGAATAAAAATTATAAAAAATATTTTTTGAAACATTATTTTTAAATTTAACCAAAAGTTCTAAATACCTACAAAAATGTTCGCGGCACACCTAGAATTCTTCGCGGCACACCAGTGTGCCACGGCACACCGGTTGCCCGACACTGGGACGAACAATAAGTGATCTTTTTTTCAAAATGATAGTCATAATACAGAGCGAGAACGGCGTCGGCTTAGTAGCAAGTAGGACCACCGCGGACGGCGATGCACGCAGCAACACGTCTAGGTAGAGAGTCAATCAGAGTACGGATGGCGTCCTGAGGGATGACTCTCCATTCCCTCTCAACCATTTGCCACAGTTCGTCTTCTGAACGCGGCTGTGGCAAGGCATGCAAACGGCGTCCAATGATGTCCCAGACGTGCTCGATTGGTGAGAGATCAGGAGAGTACGGTGGCCAGGGAAGCATCTGTACATCTTGCAGAGCTTGTTGGCTAATGCGAGCAGTGTGCGGTCGGGCGTTATCCTGCTGATAAAGGGCATTGGGTACCCCCTGAAGGTAGGGGAGTGTCACCGGTCGCAGCACATCATCAACGTATCGTTGGCCGTCATAGTGCCCTGAATACGAAGTAAAGGTGACCTGGAATCATACGCGATTGCGCCCCAAACCATGATTCCACGTTGTCGCACGGTGGGGCGTTCCACAATTGCTACCGGATTGGACCTTTCTCCACGTCGACGCCACCCGCGTACACGGCGACTGTCACTGGACAAGCAGAAACGCGACTCATCTGAGAACACGACCCTGTGCCATTCCGTCATCCACGTCGATCTAGCCCGGCACCATTCCAAACCTTGGCGCCTATTCGGTGGGGTCAATGGCAGTCTTCTTAGCGGACGGCATGAGTGCAAGCCATTAGCAACCAATCGACGGGAAATGGTTCTGGTCGAGATGGAATGATCTAGGGTGTCTTGCACATGTTGCAGGATGGCGGTACAAGTGGCTTGTGGGGCCGCCACTGCTTGTCGAAGGATACGCCGATCCACACGTGCTGACGTCACTCTGGTTGCACCGACATTCCTATAAATTGCCACATTTCCTTGTTCCAACCATCTTCTCCACAGTCGGTGCACCGTGGACGCACCAAGGTGTGTATCAGCTGCGATTTGACGTATGGACCAACCTGCCCTTTTCAGTCCGATCACCATGCCCCTCGTAAAAGCGTCTGTCTGCTTGAACTGCCTCCGTTTACGATGACCTGGCATTCTCTGTTATTACACGTGTCTTTTGACACAAGAACAAAATTTCTACAATGATTTTCCTTGAAGAAATAACGACACGAATACTGTCCTTTCTGCAAGTTCCTTCCCTTATATCTTACTCCATGTGCGCACGAGAGCTGCGCATTTTACATCATTTGCATAACTCGGTTAGGCGCGTCTACCCTGAAATTTGCATAATTTTCTGGCCACTATTTCTTGGTGTTCCATTTTCAATGTCACGCAGTGTATATTGATCCTAGTAGTTCAAAATTTTTCGCTTATCAAAACATATAGAAACATCATGATTCATAATGTAAAAAATAATGTTGCTAAATAGCTTTACACTATTCGAAATATTCTATAGTAATCGATGGTGATGAATTGCTAACTAAAAATAAACTGTACAAAGTGAAATGAAGACCAGAGAGAATTCAATGGTTTAGATCTCCCTAGTGAATCTCGGCGCTAATTTGAATTTTAATGCCGAATGAGATGAATAGGTTCGGAGAAAAAAGCAATTTCAATTTACTAGGATATTGTTTGGAGGTGAATGACCAGGGGACAAAGTCTTCCTTCTCATTTATAGGACTATAGCGGATAATTGTGTAAAACCTCTTGATCTTATCGTAAAGATAGAGGCTGCCTGGCCGGCATTCATAGTTCTTCAAATTAAAGATACTTCGGCCAGTAAATCTTTAATTTGAAGAACTTCTTGATCTTGTTTTAAGTATTGAATCCGTTCGATAAAATAAGTTTAATAAGTCTCCATATAGCTATTTTCAGATCCCATGTCTGAAAAAGAGCCAAATAGTTCAAATTCTACCGATGCTCAGCTGTATATGCTAAAATAGAGACTCTTTTCTTCACGTGGGATCTTATTTTAAATAACTTGTTGAACAGCAATTAGAAAAATATGACTCAAACATGCGTAAGCATAAACAGAGGTATAAATAGTATTGCTCAAATTCTGCTTACGGTTTACACATTATACTATAGAGATAATATTTGATGATATTTAAAAGAAGCGCATTGCCAGTAAATTTATTTGTGTAAAATATTAACGATTAGATGGCAATTAACTTTAATTTACATTATATACTTTATATAAATTAACTATAGCGCCCATTTACTAAAATATCATTTTCATAATTCAATATTGCGGATAGAATATTGAGAGAAAACCCATCACGAAATGCACTAACACATTATGGGAATAGAAGCCTTATGCCTTATTAAAATATTGTTTGGGATATTCTATTTTAAAATTCAGAAATATTGAATCTAATTTTAATTTTTATATTTATCCACATCTCTCGGTTTTGAATGTTATCTCTCTCTCTATGAGAACTCTCGCAGCCCACCGGTGGCGGAGTCTTTCCAGCGGTGGGCACCACCAATGAAGACCTTGTATATATTTATATATATATATGTAGTATATTTTGACATAGTTAAATCACAACCTTCTTCTAATACTTATCATAACCCCATATCTGTATATAAAAATATGTATCGACCTTGTATAATAATAGAAATGACAAATAAAACAAAAGGAGTAGAGGTAGTCCAGAGGACAAAGGCCAGACGTAATAAACAACCCAGACTAACAGGTGTTTATGCTAACGAGTTCATTCCCCCGTCAGCAGGTGGCCGACACGTGGCCAGACATCATTAATAACCAGCGCTTGACAGGTGGCGTGATTAGGACAGCCAATCAGAACTCGTCAACAAGAGCCAGAGTCGAGTATATAAGCCCCCCAAGATTGGGACAAAGGAAGTAGTTGTTTCAGTTGTTTCAGAGCGACGCTGTCATACGGTCAGTCAGACTTCTCACCCCTATCCGCGATGTAGACTTAGGGCATCCGTGACGTCCATGGTCCGACTACCTTCGTCCGTGGTCTACCTCTACTTCTTGGAGTTACCACCTAGACCTGCCTCTGTCTCTTGCTGTCCCAGTGCGGGAATCCCATCACGCACCCACTACCACGACTGCCCAGCACATTCCACCTCGGGATTACTACAGAACCCGTTAAAGTCGACAGGATGCCTGAGGACAGCAGCGTGCAGAGGATGACGGAGGTCAGAGACAAGTACGTCGCGGATGCCCTCACCAACATGCAACACCACTGCGAAGACCTAATAAGCCGCCTAAAAGACGCCATGCGAGAACTAGCTGCACCTCGCATCGAGAAGGTCATCATCGCCCCCATCGACATCTCCTGCGCAACAAGCAGCCTTCTTCCAAACAGCCATCTCCAGAGATCAACTCCAGCCAGCATCAGCCATTTCAAGGTACTTTAAACTTTGTTTCTGACATTTTCCCCATAAATTTTATTCTTATATTTTCACTTTAAGCATTTTAAAATCAATTATAACCTTTTTTATAACATTTTTATTCAAATTTTGAAACTTTCACACTCTCATTTATCACTTTATTTTAATCAAATTATAAATTTTAATTAATCATTTTCAATTTTATTATTAAAAATATTCAATCACGCATTTTTGCTAATTTACTAATCTTACATGCCTTTCTTAAATTCACCTAAAATGGCATTATCCAAATATGCAACTTTAAATTTTACATAAAAAATCATATTATATTTTAATTACTCAAATCATATTTTCTAAACTCATTTGTGTTATTTTTTTATACCTTATTTATGGCCATAGTATCAATAATTAAATTTATTACGCCCTTTATTTTGCTTGACCTATTACTATCCCAATTGATATTTCTCAATATTTAAAAGTTTTTAAAAATTAGTCCTAGATTTGTATTTTTATAAATATCAATTTTAAATTATCTCATCTCAAAATGTGACTCCCATTTTTCCCACAATTACAAATACAACCATAAATGTAGTATGCGAAAACTAAATATCATACCATAAAATTTCCATACCCCATCGCATTTCATCCCTACCTGTGTTAAATTGTTAATTACAAAAACTACCGAATTTTGTACCCATGCCATAATCTTTTCTCTTAAAAAATTTCGTAAATTCATTATTTTATAATTTTTCTAAACCTAATCACCGCTAATAATCTCCAATCTAACGTTTGTCTGAACATCTTGACGCAAAACTTACTGAGAAACTAAGGTTATTTTCACCTAGAGAATCCCAGAACTTCGTGGACGAAGTTAATCAAGATAGTTACTAATAAATATAAAGACACGCCCCATACTATAACATCCAAAAATTGAAAATTCCCCGAGTTATGTAATAATATAAATCCCAGTATAATAGAAAGTAGAGAAATATCAGTACCACGTACAAATGACAGGCACGACAAAGAGAAAAGGACAATTAATTCCAGACTTCATCCCAACGCGCGCGACAACAAATTCAAGGTCGCACTGATCTCCCCCTAATTGTTTTTTTTATACTTCGTCTTCCCTTACCTACTTCTAAAGGGTTGGAATGACCTTGTACTCGCCATTAGCAGAGATAGCCCTACTTCAACACTCTTGCCTGACAATCAATCAATTATAGAGTCACCATCTCTTTTTAACCTTCTCTCAGAAAAGATTTCTTTCCCATATTCTCCCATTAACTACCTCTCCTTCGATCTTCACGCCTTTTGCCTATCTGATCTAATGCTACTTACAGAGCATCTTGAGATTGCTGAACCTTGAAAACAATACTTCGCTCCTAAGCTCGTATTGCAGGGCAGTACTCCTGAGATATCATTTGCAGAAACCAATTCAGACCTTCTTCCTTTCTTCCTTTAATCCTCACTGCGTCACTACCTATCGCAAACCTTTTGTTTAAGTCAATTTTCTTTTATATTTTAATTTTACTTTTATTACCTCTACTTCTCCTCCTTCCTGTAAAACATCCCTGAAACTATGTTGTAAATATTCAAGACACCTTAAGTAACACACTATTGTGCGTGTTTACTTTAAATTTATCCTTCCTATGTACTCCTCTTATATATTTTTTGTAGTCTTATAATATTATATCAATGTGTCACCAATACTCCCCTTTATCTTTATTTTATTCTAGTAACTAATTTTTGTTCCCCAAATTATTTCCCATTTAATAGGTTTGCTAGCATTTCTCTCATTTATTTGTAAATAGACTTACAGTTTTATTAGTTTTGTGGTATTGGACTTTGTTTTTTAACTTACCAATGTAGATAAAACATTTCACTATTAATCGATAATATCATTTTGTTTATTAGCCATCAACATTAATGCCATCAAATACCAACCAACCCTTTATAAATTATTACCTTTAATATTTTTATTTTCTCTTTTTCTCATCATGTTTAGACTTAGCATTTTACAACTTCAACTATTTTAGGCACCATTTAAAAAACCTACACCTAACAATATTTATAATATTTCTTAAATAGATAAAACATTTATCATTTTATTTTTCTTAATAGATTTTCAAAATGTTATTTTTGACGCTTCCCTTACAACCTCTTAACTCTATCCCATGAACCTTTCCTCCCAACCTTTCCCTCCATCAAGAGTTTATTGTTCGTCAGCCATTTTCTTTTTTTTTTTTAGTGATTAACCTAACTAGAAGACCCTTCCTCGCTGTACATCTCCCAACAGTGAGCTCAGGAGACCCAGTTAGATTTTTTTTCTCTCATCGTCCGGCTCATCATTTTTTCATTTTTCAACTTTTTCTTTTCACCATACAAGCCGGAAACAATCAAAATTGGCAGCAATAACTCTCTTACACCCACCTCTCCTTTTCCTCATCCTTCAAACCTCCAACCTTCCAAGGGATTCCAGTTCGCCGAACATTTTTGTTTTTTTTCATTGATCAATCCAACTGGAACAATCCTTCCTCGTTATACCATTCCCGATAATGAGTTCAGGATATCCAGCGCGATATATATTTTTTTTTTTCTCATCGCCCGACGCATCATATCAATTCATCATTTTTTCAACTTTTCAGTTTTTTTTCACAACTCAACCGGGCACAATCATTATGGACAACAGGGATCCCTCTTACCTCTACCTCTACCTTTTACATCCATCAATCTTCCCACCTCTTTTCACTGTCAGAGCTAATGATGCAGACGGAATATCTTAGGCCTTCTGTTAATGAAAACAATGCCTCACTTAAACAAGTTCGCATTGCATTGCAGAATGCTTGGGATACTACTTTTGCAGAAACATGCTCAGATACCCCCTTTCCCTTTTTCAACCTTAGCGTCACATTATACGTTCAGTTAATAAACTAACTTAATTTTTTTTTCCTCTCATCTTTTATGCAATAAGATATTATTTTCCTTGTACGATTCATTTTAACATATTTAACATTTTGTATTATATACCTTCTCTTAATCTTTTATCATTCATTTTGTACGTTTTTATTGATACACCACCCTTACAACATCTTTCTCTTTTTAACTTGTAACTTCATAATAATTTTAACTAATTTGTATACAAATTATTTCTTTTAATTTTTATAATAGGTTTGTTAGGTTATCATTCATTACATAACATTCCCCCAACCAAACCTTCATCACCGGGGACACATTCTGTAGTATATTTTGACATAGTTAAATCACAACCTTCTTCTAATACTTATCATAACCCCATATCTGTATATAAAAATATGTATCGACCTTGTATAATAATAGAAATGACAAATAAAACAAAAGGAGTAGAGGTAGTCCAGAGGACAAAGGCCAGACGTAATAAACAACCCAGACTAACAGGTGTTTATGCTAACGAGTTCATTCCCCCGTCAGCAGGTGGCCGACACGTGGCCAGACATCATTAATAACCAGCGCTTGACAGGTGGCGTGATTAGGACAGCCAATCAGAACTCGTCAACAAGAGCCAGAGTCGAGTATATAAGCCCCCCAAGATTGGGACAAAGGAAGTAGTTGTTTCAGTTGTTTCAGAGCGACGCTGTCATACGGTCAGTCAGACTTCTCACCC
Organism: Cordylochernes scorpioides; assembly: GCA_030710605.1. NCBI lineage: Eukaryota > Metazoa > Arthropoda > Arachnida > Pseudoscorpiones > Chernetidae > Cordylochernes > Cordylochernes scorpioides. Next base: position 151,631,783 of record CP092886.1, read on the forward strand.
CTATCCGCGATGTAGACTTAGGGCATCCGTGACGTCCATGGTCCGACTACCTTCGTCCGTGGTCTACCTCTACTTCTTGGAGTTACCACCTAGACCTGCCTCTGTCTCTTGCTGTCCCAGTGCGGGAATCCCATCACGCACCCACTACCACGACTGCCCAGCACATTCCACCTCGGGATTACTACATATATGTATATTTATCAATTATTTTAATCAATTTATATCTATTTATTCATATTTTTATCATTATATAATCTTATTTATTCATATTTTTATCATTATTTAATCTTATTTATTCATATTTTTATCATTATTTAATCTTATTTATTCATATTTATATTTAATCATATTTATTTATATTTAATCATATTTATTCATATTTATATTTATTCTGTATTTAACCTTATATAATCTTATATGTACTTTGAAATAAGGTAGTTTCAATTTTAATCTCTCTCTCTCTCTCTTTGTGTTGTGTGTGTGTGTGTGTGTGATCGCATAAAAATTATATATTATATATAATAATTCATATTTTGATTATTATGCGAATATTAGCTTTTATTCAAATTAATACGTTTATTTTACGAATATTTTTATTAGGAAGAAATCATAAATGCTAAAAATTTCACTTTAAAAATTAAAGGAAACTTCTTTGTATATTTTATTTTTAATGTGGATATAAAATATAATAAAAAGGCATATCCAGAACACGCTCACATGAGTTTATTAGTATTCAGTATTACATTTTCTGCTGATAATGAATGTTTGGTATATGTTTTAATCTCTTAAATTTATACTAGTTAAAATTGTTAATATTAATGTCTATTATATATTTTTATATATTCATTGAATATATTTTAGAGCTCTCTTTTTGGTTGAGGTTTTTCTGGATGGAAGGTTTTCATATAGCATGAAAGGGAACTTTCCTGTTAAAGTAAAGGTAACCCTCTATTCACTATCCGTCGAACTGTTGGAAGTAAACAAAAAAATGTTCTCCATTAGGTTGGCTTTCCGAGTTTTCTAAATCTAGTGAGTGGTATCAATTATACCGGATGGTTGTTAAATATCACATTATAGCTATCTATAGTGATTAAAATTACCTCAACTAATTTAACGCTACTCTTCTATTTGGAAAAAAATATTTCTTTAGGCATTTCTACAATGAGGCGTATATTAAGGGGGTGTTCTTGTATTCCTCAATATATAATCAGACTAATACAGAGGAGGGTGAATTGACCGTTGAATTAAACCGGCGAAATCACAGAGGGTGTTCACGACTGATAAGTCATATCCTCTCATTAAAATTCAATCCTTACAATAAGGTCTCTATAACAGATATTTTTTTATAAAAAATACTATTATCTTATGTAAGTACCATAGATAAAAATCTAACAATTTACGTTCATTGGAATAGATGTAAATTTAAATATTTTTCTGAAATACAATAAAAAGGAAAGATAAATTAAAATACAAACAATTTCTTCAACATTACAGGAATATTTTAGTTATTTATCTATATAAAATTGAATATGTATGTTTAGTGAAGGAGATAAGATATTGGTAAAAAGAATAGAAACAGATGTTTCTACCCTCGACGCAATCACTAAATCGAAATTGCCATCCATAACACCGTCGAGGCGGAGCATCCATAAATATCCATTGCTGCAATTACCTACACAATCCTTCAGCAAAAGAAAGAAACTAATTACAGACTCGTTGTAACGTTATTTTCTACTGATAACAATCGTTGGCACGAGTGCGATGACGGAAATATCTTTTGATATATATAATCTTCATTTTCTATTTTCTTACCAAATAAATACCTCAGTGACATACAACTTAGCTCAGTTTTACAAAATAATATGTGATCGCTGGATTTATAGGCAAAACCTATTAAATTAATTTACTCTATCATATTATTATTATCAAATGGAAATATTAAAAAATATATCGATTTTTCTTAGAAATATGTTTTAATAGCATATATAAATTTTTCAAAATCAGAAACTATTTTGAAGGCGTAAGATTCTTTTTAAAATTAAACAATTTCTATTGCCCTTGCTGCAATGGAAATATTAATGGGAGGGCCTGGCTCATCAGTGGTGAATCCTCTCAGCGGTTTCGCCAGTTTAATCGAAATTTTAATCGAAGATTAAACTGGCGAAACCGCTGGGAGGGTTCACCACTGATGAGCCAGGCCCTCCCATTAATTTTTCCATTGCAGCAAGGGCAGTAGAAATTGTTTAATTTCAAAAAGAATATTACGCCTTTAAATAGTTTCGAATTTTGATAACAGATGGCGCGCTAGTGCATCATATACATTTACCAATAAATATATCAAAATGTTGATATTCAAGTAAACCTCACAATATTGATAGGAAAGTAATGATTAGTTATTTATGTTCATCATTTGAGATATCACAAAATTAAATTCTGGGTAGACAGCAAAAATAAGATATGACATTTAAATATAATAGAACAAATAAAAGGAAAGTATATATAATGTGAGTAAAAAAAACTGAAAATATAATACATTTTTTTAAAGTATCCCATTAATGGATATAGATACAAATTCCATTTAAAAATCGATAAAACACATTAGATGTGTTAAATAATTACTTCTTGTTTTATTTGAAATATATTGATCTGAGTGATTTAGTGTAGTTCATACCATGGTGATAGTGAAATTGATTAGTATTGTTTAAATTAGTCTCAGAAGGTGTGTGTATATATATTATATATAATATAGTATATATATAATTTGAGAGAGATTGTGATTTTAATTTTATTACGCACGCGTAAAACATTTCATATTTTAGAGAGACTATAAAATTATATTTTATATATGTAATATACACTAGTGTGTGTCCAAAATTAAGTTAACAACCGCTAAATCCTTGATATAAATAACAATAATCACGAAAAATAATTAAAATCATTATATATGATTTGTAAATTACAACACACGCTAAGCTAGCTAATAAAAATGATTTTAAAATAATAATTAAAATAATAAAAATAATTTAAAATCCTTCAACAGGATTATCATATATTACATTCTCTGTGGACAAAACATGATATACATCCATTGAAATGTAAATGGAAGTATATAGAAGATCAGGATGGTAGAATTAAGGATAAAGCCATTTCTGAGCAAATAGAGCGTCCATTTACACGATCAGGACATGCGCAAATGTTGCTATTAATTTCAATCAACGAAAAAATTCTAATTTAGAATGCTAACTTTATATTGGACTCAAGTGAGGAGTAGATACTTCCAAATAAATCTTTTATGATTGAGATAAGTGAAAATATACTATAAAATGTTCATATAAAAAGAAAATATTTCTAAAATAGAATAAATGTATATTCTTTCAAATTCAATATGCTCTAAAAACAAACACTCGTAAATCAGTAAGTGAAAACTTTCTAAGTATATTTAAAGATCAAATTTTTGATTTTAAATAGCGATTGAAAAATAGTGATCTAAGATTTACAATATGACTATAGAGAGTTATTTATATCATTGCAGTGGGGAGGGGGGTAGTAAAATTGTTTTATCTTTAAGAGAAAGATATACTAAAATATTGTTGGTTTGAAGTTGATTATTATTGTTTATATTAGTCTTAAAGAAGGGGTGTGTATAAATTATATATAATATATTATAATATATATATATATTTATATATATATATATATAATTTGAGAGATTATGATTTTATTTTTATCATGCACGTATGAACCATTTCATATAATAGACTATAAAATCATAATTATATATACGTAATATATTTCCTCTCCCTTTCTAGTTAAAATTAATATGTATAAGAGATATATATATATATATAAATTTTCTATTTTTTCTCGGTCACACAATCACATCAACCAATAGTTTAATTTAACTCCCGACGTTTAAGTGACTCCATGTCACTCATTTCAGGGGAAGAGAGTGACAGGAAGTCACTGAAACGTTGGGAGTTAAAATAAACTATTGGTTGATTTTTTTTATTGTTACAAAAAGCACGAAATCCAAAGGACTATTGTGCTGTGCCAGTATTATTTACATATATATGATTAATTATTTACACGATGGATTAGTAGTGTTTTGTAAATTATTTTGCAAATAGTTCTAAACTTAACAAAGTTCTCATAAGATAGAGTATATACACTAAGAGAATTTGGTAATGTTTCAAAGTATCTACATTGGTTGATGTGACTGTGGTTTTCTCCTAATCTAATAACAGAGTCACACAAGAAATATTTTGACTTTGAATATTCTATTTAACATATGTAAACGATATTTTCACGCCGAGGTTTGATTTTCTTAGGAGACAGAGCCAAAATCAGAGTTCATACACCTTATGTGTGAATATTGACAGGTTATTACAGGTTTGTTAGGAGGCCAGCATCATTTTACACCAGCCAATCACCGTGTTCGTAGATTCTTTTTACATAATCGAGCGAGGTTCATTTTCCCCCTAACACGATAATTATGGAAATCTGAGTTTGCCTTCAAAATCAGGCAATTATAACTTCAGTTTACTTTAGGGCAATCCCTCAATATTTGTGAATAAATCTATAAAATATTTATTTTTAAACTATCTCAAAGTAATATTCAGTTTATTTTTAATTATTATATAAATTGTGAAATACGAGTATAATTTGTGTTGAATTTGTATATCCAAATATAATAGTTGGGACCTATCAAGGGTACTTCTATTAAATATGTGAAGATAATATATTGTTATTTAATTCAAAAGATTGAATTTCGATGAAAAGGCTCAATCGACGATAAAAATATCGCCTATAACAATATCTAAATCGTTTAATATTTAGCCTTTTTAACGTATCGAGAATAGAAACGTATATATTACCAAATTAGGCTATATTATTATTCTCAGAAGTGATAAAATACTTGAAAATTTATAGCAATTTTACACATATTTATAAATCACTACTAATTCATCGTGTAAATAATTAAAGATATATATATATGTAAATAATTCTAATATAACACAATAGTCTGATAGGCTTTGTGCTTCTGTAATAATAAAATAAAAAAATGAAATAAAAATACTTGGAAATAAAATTTAAACATACAAAATAGATTATGCAGTGTCTAGAACATTTAACTACGTTTCCTAATTATTATAACGACTGGGTTTATTATATTTTTACAAGGAGATAAAATCTTATTAAGAAAAATAAGTAGATTTATTAAGAAGACGAAAATATTTTTAATCCCAATTAGAAAACGAGCGTTACATAATAATATATATTTAGATAAATACAATCATATTTTTGGATCGTAGTTAAAGTAAATATATTTTTAATCCAATATTTGTCTTTAATTATCTTCATCCCTCAAATTCAAACCAATGTTTTTGGATGGAGATCCAATGGCGCATCATTCAGTTCTTTTGGTAAACCCGCTCATCTGCTTATTAGCCCTAACCTCATATGATTCATAATTTAATTTAATATTCAAATATCAATAATGATTTTGTAAGCTATCATTTTAATAATAAAAGTATACACCGTAATAATATCAACAAACAAGTTCCATTCACCACTAATTAATTTTTCTCTAAATTATTTTTTTCAATATTCTGGAAAATATTTTCTAATTAGTAAGATATTGATAATACAATAGAATCTTTCTTATTGTTGACTATTTTTTGAAAAAAATTGCGTTTTCAATTAGAATATTGATATATAAAAAATATAATATAATTTTGGAAATGAAAGCCAATCTCTTTGTTTTTAAGCGTTGTCTTGTGCAAATTAATTCATTAAAGAGAATAAATCGATTTATTTTAAATATTAATTAGGCCTGAAAATAAATATATGAAAAATGTCTAGAAAATAATGTGCAAATCAGTTAAATATTTACCGAAGGAAATAATGAAATATTTTCTAATAATTGAATAGAATAGAGAATGCGCTTTTACATATTTTATAATATAAATATACCAGTCTAATCATTATAATATATTATAAATTTTATTAAATATAAATTCAAATATATAATTATGTATAATTATATAAAAATACCATTTATAAAATTTAAAATAGATAATTTATATATTTAACTAGTTATATTTTCATAAAAGTTTTGAATAGTTATTTTTTTAAATAAAACTCTCTTTTAAAAAAATGATTCTATAATATTTATAAATTAAAATTATCAATCGTGTTGATATGTGAGCTATATATAATATATGATGATAAATACTATTTTATCTATATTTATATATAAAGAGAGAAAATAATATTCTACAAAATATTTAATATGAATTTCTCTAACTATGGCATTTGTATTATTCGATATTTTTATATAAGGCAAAATATTTTTTCACATTATGGATATATAGGTATTTTAAAGGAACAATTCAAAAAATCAAACTTAGGATTGATTGAACAATATTTTAAAGTTATTCTCAAAGCAATAATATGTATATTTCTATCTCTCTTTGCCAGTAGCACAATGGATTCAGCTTCCCCCGGATGTATATTTTAGTCTCGTTTGTCTAGAATGCCTATTCAGTTAAATACGTTTAGTTTTAAATACATTGTTCAAAGAATGACAACCATAAAGGTTATATATTATATCTACTTATCTAACGCCGAAGGATAAAAATTAAGTAGTAGAATTAAGGAACATTGCTGCTTGCTATATTTAAATTGAGATATAATCTTATTATGAAAAATAGTACAAATGTGATATTGTACTGGGATATAGTGCATATATTAGGAAAAAGGCATCTCCTTTCAGTTGCACGATAAGGAGATGCCTTTTTCTTAATAATATTATTAGTTTTTAAATAGCCCATATCTAAAACTATATCTTCAGTTACCTTAATGTGAAAAATATTAAGCAGAGATTCAGTAGGTTCAGCGAGAAAAAGAAAAACAAATCGATTAGTATTTCATTCTTATCTATATAAGAATATCTCTCGATAAAATTCAACTTTCCATTATTCTTCATAATTAATAATATTTTATATATTCTCTATTTCTCGATCTTATATTACCTTTTGTGTATATTTATTCACTCGAAATTAATCGATACACTTCAAGGAAACAGCACATCATAGATATATATCGTCTTGAAATAAAATGAAAGATAATGATATTTTTATCATATTCAATATTGGGAGGATTCATCACTGATGAGTCAAGCCCTTCCAATATTTTTACATTGCAGTAAGGGCAGTAGAAGTTTGATTTATTTGTGAAAAGAAACATTAGTGTCTTAACGTCTTCATTCGTTATGTATAGATGGCGCGTTATTGCCTTGTATCCAATATATACTTATATCTTATTTATTGCATCTTATATATCTTATTCATTATTTTTTAAACAAATATTTAGAATCAATACTCCATGTACGTATTCTTTAATATTCCGTTTCACATAGGGGATATATAAATATACGAGATGTGTGCGAGCAAATCTATATGTGAAGTGTCATTATAGAAAACTCAGAAGAGCGGATTCAACTCGAGCACATGTAACGGAGGATATGGCATCGATGCTGCCGGGATGTGAATCGGCTCATTAGCTCGGGCCTCGGCTGACAGCACCAGCTGCGTCTGCTCCAATTTGGCGGATTTCTGCCATCTCCCAGCCAGGCGGATAGTGTCTGCAAACCTTCACGTGTGTGCGAAGGTTTAAATCAATCTTTTGATCTATTCTTACACTACCATCCAATAACTTATATATATATATATATTAATAGAAAATTATTTTTGGAAAATAGAGAAAAGTAAAATATTAAGAAAACAGATTCTGAATTTAACTTTGAGTCAGAAAAGCAAGCTAATTCTGTAAATTCTGTATGTAATATAATATTATATATATATATATATATATATATATATATATATATATATATATAGTGAGATAAATGATAAAGATATATATGTCTTTATAATTTCTCTATATTTTTTATCTTCGTTTAATTAGGGTTATCTTCTTAAAAATAATTCCTGATTTTTTTACCAGGTATATAAGTAGTATAACTGATCTTAAAAACCACTTGCGGGCCAAGAGTAGTAGCCTTTAATTAGGCATGGTATTTTTATATAGAATAATTGTTCATGGAATTATATATGTAATATAATCCAAAGTTATTACACTGCAATATTTGATGTATTACACTGTTGTAGAATCCTGTCGACTTAACCGTGCTGTGACAATATCGTTGCGGAATTTCTTGTTGTTCGATTTGAATGGTGAGGATTGGTTGAAACGCAGTCGTTGAGTGGCAAGTGAAGCACACAGTTAGGAATAATCAGGACACGTGATGGGGTTTGAAAATAAAAGGCAACTGGGTTGGAGGAAAGAAAGCTTGAGAAGAGCGGAGCGGGTTTTGATTGTTAATTATCTGATCACATGGCGGTGATTGAACTTAGCTGTGGGATGAGCAGAGGGAGAGAGGTCTAGAGCAGATGTCACCTTGTTGGAAGCCAAATCACTACTGACAATTCTTGTCTTTCGATTTAACACCACGAGTTGTCTTCCTTCCCATTGGTCGAAGGATGGAACGTGCCCGTTTTTCTATTGGTTGACCTATTTAGTTATTCCTTCCTAATTGGACCGGCGGCTTTCTTTGGTGAAAGATATGCCCGGCCTGATAGGAAGTATCGGGTGTTAGTTCGACTCTATTTACTTCCGCGTTATCAAAATACGTCCGGTCCTGTCCGGAAATATTGGGCGTCTCTATACTAATATAACTTCTGCGGATACCAGATACGTCCGGGCTTTGCGAGGAAGTATTGACTGTACAAGTTATTTATACTTGTGCCCGCTTTTAGCCTGCTTCCTATGTCTTGTTGCCACTTTCTTTCCTCCAGTTACCTTATTCTTTATTAAATCTTTGAAAATCATACATTGTACATGCATAGTGGGTCGGGGGGCATACAATTATATACAAATATGACATATATATATCACATTATAATTAACATTAATCATAATAATTTTACCATTTCATTTTATGAATCGAGAGGATTTTTTTTTAATTCCGAAATAGAGGCCAAGGTTATTCGCTATTAAGAGACAGAGGGACACTATTAGGTCATTAGGTCCTTTTCAAAAAAATTTCATTATTTTATAAATATACCTTTGAATAAAAGAGCATATATTGGGCCGGTGTTGAACACCGCAGTTGCACCTTTTACTAAATAAAAATTTTTCAATGGACCTTCGATTTTTGGAGAGGTTCAGCGCGTCACAAATGAGAACAAGTAATTAAAAGTGTAGATCAACATATGTAGACATGTGTTGTATTTACATTAAAAGCAGTCCTCTACTACCTATAATGATAATGATGATGACATATTAGGAATAATTACTTCATCACCTTTCTATATAGTATATAATAATATTTATACTCTCAAAAATATATCCTGAACGAGAGATCTTTAACAAAATCCGAGATAAACTAGAAAAAATCGATATTTTTTGTGAATTATATCGAGGAAATAGTCACGATTTTATTGACTTATTTTAATGACGCTTTAAAATATTCACAGTAATATTCATAAGTTAAAAATATATATTATTGATAAATTTTAACCACACGCTAAAAATATGTTCTGCAATATATCAACCTTGATTTCTATACATAAACTAGAACAAGATAAAGAGTGTCATATGTATTTATTTATAGTACATTTTAAATTAATTATACAATCAGTGTATATCTCTCAAATTTCCAAATACTTGTTTAAAACAATTTAGTTCGACACACTGTTACTATTTATTTGAGGATAAATTATCTAACAGATAAAATATAGCTCAATATAATTAACATTAAATGGCAATTGAATAGAAAGAAACCTGAACCCTTTGAAATCTCTCCAGTTACGATGACACAACCTACCAATTAATTAACGGAATTTATTAATAAATACATAAGGCAATGCCCTTCAGTCATTCACTAGTTAAATATATAATATTTATTTACAAATATCCATAGATTTAATAGAAATAGAATGGGGTAAACTACTGGTATCATTACAGATTTATTGTTCTATTGATAGAGTTAGATTCCTTTCATTAAATCCCTATTAATGGATTCGGCAGGATTACTGTAATCGGATTAAGCTCCAGTTTTAAATAGCTGGGCTTTTATTGGTTCTTGCCTTTGTCTTCAAGAAATCTTTGTACACCTCACAATAGATTACACTGATTTATACAAATCGATTATCAATTATCTCTTCCCTCAAATATATATATATATATATATAGTCAGCAATTTAATTTACTGAACCAATATACCGATACGCATAATTATAAATGAAATCGATAATTAAATAATTTATCTGATTCTTCATAGTATTTGGTAAAATATTCGACTTTCTATATATATTTATATTAATTAAAGGGCATATTTTCAAATATATTTATATATTTTCAAAATTATTGTAATATAAAGTTTTGTAGAGAACACGAGTTCATATACAGTCATTGACAAAACATAAACAGGTTATACCTTCTAGCATGTATATCGTGATTCATACAATAACTCTGAAAGATATTTAATAGACAGTGGCCTTTAAATATTGAAGACTTACGAAATAAACAAGTGTGAACAAAATTGACTCTATCTCCATAAAAAAACAGACGGCGGGCCTATTCAAAAACTTTATACTTCCTTAAGGTTAGTCCATGAGCGTATATAATTTTGATAATCATTTTAATTATTTTCCATGAATTTAGTTTGATTAAATACTCCTAATATACTCTTGAATATTTCAAATTTACGTTTAATAAAATATGTATTTATGACTAGAGGTTTAACATACCATTAAATATGCTGGTATATATTTATGAAAGATGGTAAGGAAGGTATTATGGGCAAGTTCGATAGCCTCTTTCTCTCTTTGCCTTAGAGACATATAAAGTGACTACGATATATATTCCAGGTTAAAAGTTTTTCCATTTAAAGGAATAGGGCAAATATATTTATTTTTTTGTAATTTTATGATATTTTTATCTCTCTCTCTCCTCCAATCACCATATTATTTCAATATAGATTAATTCGGAAGGAATTTTAAAAGTTTAGTTTTAAGATGATCTTTATATTAATCAAGCGCTCTAAATTTCAATAAAGCGTTTAAAAAGGATTTACATTGATATTCATTTTCTAAATATTTGAAATCCTTTTATTATCCTAATTATTATATCAACAAATATATAGTATTTCATATAACATCCGTTGTTCGCTAATTTTTAAAAGCTTCTAGTTAAATTGATAATCTGTTAGTCTGTTTTCTGTCTGTTTTAAGAAATTCAAATTATTTTTAACGCTTATGTTTTTCTTTCGAAATAAAACAATTTATAAGGCCCTTAGTGCAATGATAAAATATTTCAGTCTATTTGTCAACAAAAATGACTAAACGTTCATTTATGATTGTTCCCTGATATTTGGCCAACCTTTTCCTTTGATAAATCAAAAGAAAGGTCAACCTCGAACTCGTTTCAGATTGTTGGCCCTCATCATCGTGGTTCAGGTTTTTTCTTAATGACCAAATATTTATTCCAAGATACTTCATAAGAAATCGAGAAAAGTTCTTTTTTGGTTTGAGGTACAACCGCTGACGAGGACTAACAACATGAAACGCCCTTATGGTTGTCTTATCATGATTTAACAAGAAAATGGGTTGACGATATATCATGCAACAAACCTAAATCAATGCTTATTTGATTTTTGTTCCACTAGATAGGTTATGAAATCTAAAATTCTCATGTGAACCATCAGGATATGATTTTTATATTTTTAATATCAGCACCTGACAATTATTAATATTCTTTCATCATTAGGTCTACACTCATGGACAAAACTTCAAGAAGTTTAGCATGTATATCCGGATTCAGACAATAACTCTGAAAGATATTCATTCAGTGACTTTTATTTAATACACACAATTGTCTCTATTTCCTTTAAAAAGGCACGACCGTTGACATCAAACACTTTCCACTTCCTTAAGTTTTCCCCGTGAGTGGATATGAGTCAAAAGCGACGGGTGACAATCATCATGAATTTAGAACTAAATATGATTCAATTATTTACTAAATATTTTATCTCATTATTAATATCCGATATTCGTTTTCCGCCAATTTTGTTTTAACTAATTTAGATCTAATTGTCTAATGGTGGAAGCTGAAACATTTATTCTCTTTTTTTCAGTACATTTTAATAAACGTTTTTTAGAAATCTTCCTTATTAATTATTTATTTTTTTCAATAGACTTTCATACCTCGTTAAATATTTTTCAGAAATAAATACGAAGCGTTATAATTTTGGAAATTCCCCAATGTTATTTGATTGAACTACATTTAAGCCGTTGACGTGTCAAATATAACGTGCTGTCACACCTAAGTCTCGAAACTCACAGAACAAAGCCAAAGCGACCAGATGGCCTTAGAATGGCGTCTGCTGATAAATGACGCAAGCATTAGAGCCCAGGTAGCCCATCTATCCACCAGTGCTGATAAATGAAGGAAATCAGCACGCATGCGCAAAACGATTACCTCAACGCTTCGTTGGAAATATTAGCAAATTACATTTACCTTTCAAGCCTCGTATGTTATTCATTATTTCTTGTTTCCTCAATCCAGTCACACGTGAGGCGACTCTTTTAGATCTCATGGTGATGAATAACTGGATATTCACTTTGGAATTCAGAATTACCCGCACTGACAAATGGAATGTGTACAAAGGTGCCATAAAATATGCTATTATTTGTTTTCTAGCTACATGGTGTTTTTATATACTAATTAAAATTCATTAACTACATATATATTTTTATAAAAATAAATATTTTTATTCAATCCAATATATACCTTTTTATTATCTGAAGATTTAAATATGAATTGCTCTCTATTTTCAGATATATACAGGGTGATCCAAAAGTCCCGCACAACTTTAAAAATTAATAACTCCGCGAATATTTGCGCTAGAGCAATGCGGTAAACACCATTGTGTTCAGGATGCAATGGGATTTTTTATGGCAAATAATGAAAAATTCGAAATTGATTTTAGTTACAACTTTACTCGCTAGATGGCGCTCTACCAGAATCAGCGATTGAGCGGCCAAATTGTTTGATAAATTGAAAAATATAACTGAACGACATGTATTTTTCCTTTTTGAATACCAGGAAAGAACCCTAATAATATCAAATGATAAATTAATAAAACACCATTTCGCCAAAAGTTAGAAGAATTGGTTGACGATTTTTAAATACAATCTGAGATATGTAAAATAGGTATATGCAAATTAAAACATGTAGCAAAAAATATTTATATTTTAGATGGAGTTTTTTTGAAATAGATTGAATGTTTGAAAATAACTACTGATATCAATACACGATTTTTGAAATGTTAATATAGTACCAAAAATTATGATGGCACTACTAATAGGATTTCGTGCTATAAGGAATGTATAGTTTCTTGACTAATTGGCGACACTTGACTATTTAACTGGATATTTGTCATGATTCAAAAATGAAATATAGAGGGGAGTGACAAAATATATTTGTCGTACTTTATTCCAAATATCCTATGGGTTTGTTAAATGTTATCATTGTTTATTATACTGTACATAATTTTGAAAATGTATCCCCTCAGAAAAAATCATTTTTAATTCGACCTTTTGCGTTGAAAAACGTGGTAGTAAAATCATTTTGTATTATTTTTTTTGCGCAAAATTTCTAAAGTTGGGGGGGGGATATAGAGAATATTCCTTATGCTATTTCTTCTAATGAGCGAAAAGCGATAAACTAAACATAAGGGATAAAATTGTGTATACCAGTGTTATTCGAGAAGTTATAACACTTTGGCCTGCACGACATAATATAAGATGTGGGCAAATGACAAACAAAAAATTACTGTTCACAGAAAAAAAAATAGTCAAGATGTGAGGACAGCATTTATTATTCCCATAACCCAAAACAAAGAGCTGCAAAATATAACACATGAGGTAACTGCCTTCTCTCTTGTATTTGGTCACAATCCTTGCTCAATGTGGCGCCCTTCATTCTCAAACACCGCCTGCAGAAGATAGATTACAGAATGGTCACAATTAAATAGTTGAAATTTAAAAAACGTGCCATCTGATAGAAGCCTTCAACATGGCCAATGTGGTAGGCCGGCATCGATAAAAACGCGACTTAATGTACCCCCATAACATAAATTGTAAGGCGTCAAGTCTGGTGATATTGGAGGCCACTGGTATATAAAGAGGCGACTTATCAACGAATTTCACCGAGCGTATCCTTCAGCAATTGATTGGCACCGCGGGAGATATGAGGAGGTCCTCCATCTTGCATGAATGTTATTTCGCTTAGTGCTTTTCTGTCCTGCAATATGGGAATACCCTTTTCTCTCAAAAGTTGAACATAACGTTCACCAGTTAGAAAAACGGGTTTTAAAATTCTTCCATTGATTTTTCAAAGAAAAATGGCCCAATAATAAAAGAAGAAGTGAACCCACACAAAACTGTAACTCTGTGCTGATGAAGTGGTATTTCTGTAAAAATCCTAGGGTTTTCTGTTGCCAAAATGAGGCAGATTTGAATGTTAAATTCCTCCTTTAGATAAAAGTGAGCATCATCTGTTCTTAGAACATTTGACAGCCAGTTTTCATCAATATCAATTTGCCGGAAAACCCATGCAGCGAATTCTTGACGCTTCTCAAAATCGCACACTTTCAACTCGTGAAAACTTTGAATTTTGTTAGGGTATTTTTATAGAAAAATCCTAAATGTGTGTTCTCTCCAAACTGTTCCATACGAAATCCCTGTTTGTCGAGAAACTTGTCTAGCACTTACTTCTCCATACGTGGATAACGTTTCAATAGCTTCAGCATTCTGAAAAAACCGTAACAGCCACTGACTTGCATGTCGATGGTCTTCCACTCCGAGGTTTTGCTTCCAGAGATCCAGTTTTCTAAAACTTTTTATCAATCGCTTTAGAGAGTAGCAACTCATGGGTCCTTTACCGCTTCGAATATCTTTAAAGGAACGAAACGCTCGTAAAGCTTCAGTGGCAGATTCTGAATCACAATTAAAAAAATTCACCAAGAGTGCTTTATCCTGTAGTGACGGCATTCCTGGGGGAAGGGGAGAAGTCCGACCACACCTCCTTGCGGTCCCCCCTGGACCCTTGGAATATTTGACCAAATTCTTGTTCGTTTCCAAGATGACTAACGTTGCAACGGCACCCATTTTCAAATGAAGAGCAAAACTGATATCTCCAGTAATGCTACCGCGTCCGGGGTAACCGCCGCGTCAGGAGCTGCAGCTCGAGCTCATGATGAGAAATCTACTACGAGGACACAATTCAATCTACTACAACTCAATATAAATGGTACCCAGAGGAAAATAAAGAGCTGACTTGTCTTCTCTTTGACAACAATGTACATATTTCTTGTCCTCAGGAGACAAAATTGAATCAGAATCTGAGATTCAATATCAATTATTATACAACACTACGAAAGGACAGACCGGGAAAATTCGGAGGAGGACTTGCCGTTTTGATTAAAACCTTAGAAATCAAATTTAAGGAAATCGCCTATAATCAGAGTAAGCCTAGAGAAATCACGACAGAAGCTCAGTCAATAGAAATCTATCTTACAGATAAAACAATTCCAATCATAAATGTTTATCACCACGATAATACTAGCATCAATACAGGCCTGATAGAGACATTAAGTGAAGCGTCTTCGGATATCGCAATCATACTTGGTGATTTTAACGCCGAAAGACCAACTTGGGGATCACCTGTCCAGGATAACAAAGGTCAGCAGGTTGAGGACATGCTAACCGACCTCGACCTTACACCGTTAAATAACGAAAAGAACACCTATCTATCCAAGTCCACAGGCACAGAATCCGCAATAGACATCACAGCGATAAATTACAACATCGCACCCACAACACAATGGAAAATTCTGAAAAGTGCAATCAGTGACCACAGACCAATTTTAACAACCCTAAAATTCAAAATTGAGAATTTCCAACAGAATAAAAGAACACTGGGAAAAAAATTCACAGAAAAGCTTGAAGAACTGTGCAACGAAGAATTAAATCACAGAACGATTGACAAAAAATTGGAAAAATTCTCTTCGAACATATCCAAAGCTGCAAAAGTATCGATACCTAGAGGTAGACGTAAAGACCTGTGAATACTTTACTGGAAGGACCACAATATCGAGGCAATGATTGCAGAGAGAGACAATATCAATGAACCTTTTAAAACAAATAAAACAGAAGAAATCATAAAGGAACTCATTGAAATTAGTCACAAAATAGAACAAGAAATTTGGATATTCAAACAAGAGAGAGAGAGAGAAAAATGGGCAGAATTCTGCGAAAAAAAATGGATCCAAAAAAGGAAAGCCATCACTGGAATATAATTAGTGTTATAAAACAATCAAAGCCAACACTGATCCTCCAATACTGTAACCGATATGAATAGCGAGAACAAACAAACAGATGGCTGAAATAATTGCTGAATATCTTACAAGCACTTCCAGACTCAGCTATACAAATGAAGGCAGGACTCTAAAAAATAATATAAACAGGTTAGTTAAACAAGCAAGGAATTACCATCAACAAGATATTTACTCGAGAGACTTCACACTGAATGAGCTAAACTCATCAATAGAAAAGTTAAATCCAAGAGGTCACCAGGAGATAATCTAATTTTCGGTTAAATGATTAAACATTTTGGAGACAAAGCTAAAAATCAACTCCTACAAATGCTTAACATTTCATGGCAAACTGGTAAACTACCAAAGAATTGGAAGATATCAATTATAGTGCCAATACTGAAACCAAACAAAGATGCCAAGGAATACAAGAATTATCGGCCAATTGATCTCACCAGCATACTTTGTAAAATAACAGAATGAATTATCCACTCTAGGCTCATAGTCTGGTTCACTAACAATAATAAAATAAACTTCTACCAAACTGCCTAAAGATCCAGACACTGTACAACTGATAAACTGTTCTACTTCTGTCAATCAATAATAGATTTCTAGGAAAATCCGCCAAAGAAGACAACGGCCGTATTCCTGGATAAGACCTCAGCTTTTTATCGAGTGTAGAAATTATTTGAAAGGCTTCACAACATCGGAGTAAGAGGAAAAACCATAATCTGGATTGCAGACTTCTTAAGGGAAAGAAGGATAAAGTTTCGGGTCAATGGAACATTTTCCAAGGACCGAAGAACATGGGCTGGTGTACCTCAGGGATTTGTGCTCAGTCCTCTACTCATCTCGCTATATATTAACTGTTGTTTATGTAAATATAATAATATTATTTGTATTATTTAAAGCCTCATTATGTAAAAAATATATGTGTATATAAATTGGACATTTGTTGTTGGCCAAACGAAAAGAATAAGAGCTAAAAAAAGAGTCATGGTCAAGTTTGAGTTGTTGTACATCTAATTACGACACAACCTTAACAACATCCATCCTCACTGAAGACACAAAAGTTGCCTGTTATGCAGATCATATAGCCATATGGCACACAAGTAGCAGTACAGAAATATCAGAAAAATACTGAACACATTAATGAGAGGACTGGAGAAGTGGGCAATGAAACTCAAAATGACAATAAACCCAATAAACACAAACCTATAGGTCTCCTTCACTGACAGGAAAAAAGGCATGAATTCAACTCCAAATAAGCATAAACAATCATATAATTGATAAAATTTGATCTGCAAATTACCTAGGTGTGATACTAGATGAGGAATTGCGATTTACAGAACATCTAATTAGCACCTCAAATAGAGCTACCAGAAACCTAAACATTCTGAGAAGGCTATGTGGAACAAATTGGGGAGCAAAACCCAAAATTCTCAGAACAACATATATCACCTTAATAAGGCCAATAATGGAATATGCAACACCTGTTTGGGCTCCCCCAAGTTCATCACTAAAATGAAGACTAGACAGTGTTCAAGCAAAAGCGGCCAAATTAATCACTGGTTCTATTTCAAATACCAACAATTAGAAAATTCAGAGAGAATGTGGTCTAGACCTACTTGAAAGCAGAAGACAATTAAAAACAATAAAATTCACCAATATCTTAAAAACTAAAGAAACTGAACACATATCCCATAGAACCTATTTAAACTGGACACAAAAAGAAAGGCTCAAAAGATCTTCAACACTTCAGTACAACAACAATATTAGAAAGAGCATAAAAATGAAACATAATGAATTTCAAAATCGAGAATAACCAATATTTCCTACCCCATTGCCATCAAATGTAATCATCAATCTTAACCTGAATGAACCCTGCAATTAAAAAAAGAGAACAAAAACCTACTTAAAAAGAAAGGACTTGACACAATTGGTTTATGCGATCAGATAAATTATTTAACAGCATATACAAATGGATCATCACACCTTACCATAAGTAATGGAGGGGCTGGAATTAACATAATACTGCAAGATGGAACATACATCAAAATCAAAGAAGGAGCAAGAAAGATTTCGTCAAACTTCACTTGTGAACTGACAGCTATCTGGAAAGCTCTTGATGTATGCCTGAACCAACCATCCCTGCATCAAGCAGAAGGAATTATAATATACCGTACAACGACTTCATATCCGATCTAGAAGCAATTCAGAAGGGCAATACTATAATCACACAGAAAATACACTCGTTACTTACTCAACTGATATCATTGGAGAATAACTGCATTCTACAATGGATTCCTGCCAGTGTTTGGATCGGGGGTAATGAAATGGCAGTTGAATTTGCAAAAGAAGCCAGAAAGTTTAGCCAAAGGAAAGAACAAATGTCATTATTTGACGCTAATGCTTTTGCAAAATACAAGATAATTAAACAAAAAATAAGAAAAGATCAAAATGTGAAATAAACTCCGAGAGAAAAATGACAAAACTATAACAAGATTTAGAGCAAAACATTATAAAGGATGACAATACATCCAGATGGCACAAGAACCTATAGAACATGCAACAACTGTCCTGGTGTGGAACTAGCACCTACCCACATATTCTCATGCCCGCAGCCTTGCAGAAAATTGACATAGACCCAGAGCAGCTGCTTTACACACCCAAGATAGTGGACAATGCTGCTGCTACTGTGATAGAGAGATGCATGGACAATCTGAGGCTCTTTATTGGACACGACAAAAACAACAACGGCATTCCAGAGTAAAATAAATCATCAGAGATAGATAAATATTTTTCAAATGAATTAAAATAAATATAATCGATACTGAGAGAAAGTTGAATTTAAAAAATATAAAATTATTATTTTCGAAATTTAAAAAGCTGAGAGGATTCCAGCAAACCGCATCTAAAATATCTTTTTTTTTTTTTGCTACATGTTTAAATTTGCATATACCTATTTTACATATCTCAGATTGTATTTAAAAATCGTTAACCATTTCTTCAAACTTTTGGCGAAATGGTGTTTTATTAATTTATCATTTGATATTATTAGGGTTCTTTCCTGGTATTCAAAAAGAAAAAATACGTGTCGATCAGTTATATTTTTCAATTTATCAAACAATTTAGCCGCTGAATATCTGATTCTGGTAGAGCGCCATCTAGCGAATAAAATTTTAACTAAAATCAATTTCGAATTTTTCATTATTTGCCATAAAAAATCCCATTGCATCCTGAACACAATGGTGTTTACCGCATTGCTCTAGCGCAAATATTCGCGGAGTTATTAATTTTTAAAGTTGTGCGGGACTTTTGGATCACCCTGTATATTAAATAAATAATGCTCTCTACAGGTTTCTCTCTGGAGATGAGTTTCTTTCATCTTTATTAACGCGTAATTTCGAGATTTCAGGTATTTATACCCTTCTACAGGATTACAAAAATCGTATAAACGCCCTTAACAGCGTTAAAAAAATTATTATGTGGATCTGTGAAAGAAAATAATATTTTTAAAGTATTTCGGCAAATTGCTCTTTCTTTATCAATTTATTGTACAAAATCTTTAAAATATTTTACTAATTCTTGAAATACAAGGATTTGAAAATTACTTTTAAGTTTTTGTGCAATTAATTGATAAAGAGGGGGAGTAATTATTAGAAATATATATATATATATATATTTATTTAAGTTTTTCTTTTACAGATCCAGGTGCGTTCATTTAAAAAAATTATTGTAGGTTTTAATACTGTGAACCTGATTGTTCCACATATAAAGAATATGTAAGTGCCTAAAATGAACATTTCAAAGCCCTCGGATATTGAGAACACGTACAACATGGTGATTCTTGTCGGTTAGGAAGATTTCGCAAACATGACTACTGATGATCCTATTTGAAAACTTTAAAACCAAAAGAACGTCAAATAAAGATCTACAACGGAGACTACGAAAACGTGGCTTAAAGAAAACAACACAGCAAACCTGGCATATTTACATTCATGTACAAAACTTAAGGTAGTTCTACATTTTAGCATGTATTTCGGGTTAAACAATAACTCTGAAAGATATTTGATACACGCTGACCTCTATTGAAGATACGCGAGAAAACCAAGTTTGAATAAACTTTTCTAAAAAATCGCAATCTATAAGATTCAGTATTTAAAAACGGCATATCTTGGATCGAAAAAAATAAACTGCTTTTTTATATGCGATAAAAATTTCAGTTTATTTTTTCGATCAATATATGCCGATTTTTATTTGATTTTTAATATTATAACCAATACATTATAACTAAGCAAATTAAAAAAGGCATAGCTCGATCTGTGTGAAAATATTTCGAAAGATCTCTTTCTCGATCCCTCTTCGAAGTTTATTTAACATAAGGGTTAAGACAAGCTAAATAACCTATAAGTTAAATAAACTAACAAAGAGAGAGGGAGAAATGTATCTAATGTTTAAAGTTTTATTTTTTTCGACATAGGTCCAGGTATACACCTTTTTTACTATCTTAACCTTTGAATATCTTTTAGATATTTTTTTATTAATATCTATTTATTCTATATAAAGATTTTGAATTCAATTAAGATTAGACATTTATATATGAAGTGAAAAAATAGTATAAAAGTGAAATTGTATAGGATTCAGGTGGATAAATTAATAAAAAGGCATCTCAAGTCACGATCATATGATGCCCTTTTCTTGATTTATATGAAGGTTTACAGAGTTTAGAGAATTAAACGTATTTCATTAATATAGACATGATGGTAAATGTAAATACAAATTTCGGTGTTCTGGGCTTAAAAACACCCTTAAGACTTATTTAATAATTTTCTTAAAGGCATATCAAATGTGAGGATAGAATACTGACCCAGTAATATTCTGAAATACGAATAATTGGTTATTGAGGGGTGAAACCTATTAATATCTTTTTATTTTTTAAGTGAGTCAAGCTTTCCAGAAAATTTGATTTTCTACGAACTGTTTACAAAATGACGAAAAATTATGAAAGTACTTTTTAAAAATATAATACTGTCGTCTGCACGAACGGACGGTTTCTGAGTAACCCGAACACCAAAAATATAACTTCAAATCCTCTATCAAAATCGAATTCAATACACTCGTTTAACTGTTAACAATGCAATGACATATATGTGTAGGGAGGACCAGTAGAAAATAGAAACTCTACAAGCAGAACATGATGGAGAAAAAGGTATACAGACGATAGAAAGTTGATTTATCAATACGTCTATACACCACTGGACATACATTCGATCTCAAACATGTAATAGCCCATTAACCTAAACATTAAAAGCAGGCAACAACGATTATTCCTGCAAGTACTGATATAATCAAAATCGACCCTAATAGGAAATTCGACCTCCCTAACCAATATGACAATACTAGCCGAATGGCCCGGGCAACGCCCGGGTTTTACTCGATTAAATGCTTTTATTCAAATACTATTCGTTACAATTATAAATTGGCGCCGTGGATGTCATTCTTGTATAATATATAAATGAGTTTTAAAAATTGTAAAAAAAGAAAAGAATGCATCGGCCGGGAATTGAACCCGTGCCGCCCGCGTGGCAGGCGAGCATTCTACCACTGAACCACCGATGGTTATGAGAAATGGCCATATTTGGGTATTTATTCCATTCACAAAAGCAAACGGTGACAGAATTGATTAAGAAGGAATTGATTATGACGCTGATAACTGTATATTTTAATCCTAGAACCCTATTTCAAAATTCCGAAAAATATAATTTTTCATTATTGTTCTTTGAAAATAATTATACGATTAAAAGCTCTCATTTTCAATCTCAATGTTGAAGGCACTAAAATAGATTTTGCTCAAGAAATAATTCTGAAATATTCCATTTATTTATGTATATTTTACAATATATTATTATATTGTTTTATTTTTCTGAAAATAGAGCAATCCATATTTAATTCATTAGATAATAAAAAGGCATATATTGGATTTAAATATCTTTAATTAAATTAAATATTTTAATAAATCCAACATATGCATTTTTATTATCTAATATTATTATATATTTTTAATATATATCTTTAATATATAGTCTAATGTAGGTCCGCAAGTGTGTACACGCCAATATTTCGTTTCCTTTGTTTTGTTTTTTGAATAGCTTCATTTTTTTCGTCATATTGTAATGAGCCCGTAGAAAAACAAATTTGCTCTAAAGAGCTGACATTAACTCACATATAAAAAGATACCTTTCACACATAAACCAAATGTACATATCTAAGGTGTATAATACACTGCGGCATGTGATTCTAAAACGATACTCGAATTTACACCGCATGAGTTTCTTCTCAACGAAAAATCAAATTTTTATTTCAAGGTGAAATATCGACTATTTCTAACCTTTTGGGATGAGGTATGAAAGGATGAATTATGAAAAGTAATGATGAACGGAAAAATAAAAGTGTCCAGGGATGGGAAACGAACCCACAATGTTCCGCTTACTCGGCAGATGCCATGTCCACTAGGCTACCCTGGACGTATTTTTCCGTTCATCATTACTTTTCATAATTCATCCTTTCATTCCTCATCCCAAAAGGTTAGAAATAGTCGATATTTCATCTTGAAATAAAAATTTGATTTTTCGTTGAAAAGAAACTCATGCGGTGTAACTTCGAGTATCGTTATATGTAAGGTGTATCAAAACATTATTTCAGGGATTTAAAATAAATCAATGTTCTACTGAATAAGTGTTTCTATCTAGAAGGTCGCTAAAGGTCACTTACGTTGCAGTCGAATCTCAGGCGCCGACTCGGCAAGGGCTGCAAACAAAATGGCTATTAGAAATATACACAATGGGTGTATGAGATAATTATAATATATATAATATAATATTAAAATATGAAAAAATATATATATATAAATATATTTTGAAACTACAATATATTTATAAGAATAGATATTTTGTAGGGAGGGTATTAATCTATAAAAATAAAGGTCGCATCTCACTATAATACGTATTGTGTAAATTTCTAAAGCTAATGGCATATAAATATGTCTTAATATCAACATGGTGGAGTTTGAGCAAGCTTGTATTGTATGTACGCTTCAAAAGCCCTGTATCTTTGACATATATTGAAAGTCATTTGACATTGTTTTCATGGTAAAATGTATAGGTCATTTGAATTATTCACTGATTAGCGTTATTCTAATATCGTGTGATTTTTATATATCTTATCATTTTATGTTGAAACTCGAGCGGCACACTATAATAAGAAATACGAAAAAATCTAAATTAGCTTTAATATTTGCTTCGAGTAGTGTGAACGATTAAAATAATTTAAAGCAATTTCTTAAACAATAAAATTTATTAATGACCAAATAATCACGTTTGTACATTTTTTGTTGTAAATACTATTTTATCCATCAAATTGAGCCTGCAATGTTATAATGTAAATCATTGTTAGAACCATTTTAAGTAGAAAGGATAAAAATAAATTAGCATAGCTTGGAAGATGAAACCTCTCCTAGACCGATAGAAACGGGCTGTTTGTGTGTGTTAATAAGACCTTAATTGTCAAAAGATAAATGCCCTTTGTCCAGTCTGACGCCAATTTAATCAAGCAGGCCTGAAGGTGTATTTATACCGAGGATTGAAGTATTTAGACAGTTTGTTAGCAGCTCTACCCAAGATCCCATTGGATTGCTAGTCGGCCTTAGCTATTGAACCAAATCGACTACCGAATACAATACTCTGCCATGATGTAAGCCATTACAGTGCCGCTTTTTATTGAATCTATATGGCCCTGAGCCAACCAAATAATTGGAAAATACACTATTTTTTATATCCAATATATGCCTTTTATCTCATAATGGATCGATGTATATGTTGTATACAAGTTTTATATATACATTCTTATAGCGTATTTGTTTTACAATATAACTAATTTATTTTATTTATATATGCATATATAATCTCTCCAGATTATATAGTATAACCCACACTAAGTATATACTTTATATAAAATATTAAACAACAAATATTCATAATTAGAGCTTAAGAATCAATGAGAGAGATACTCAATTTATCTATTAAGTAAATATTCCAAAAATAAAAATAAGAATCACTATTATTATTTTTTAATTAATACAAAATAATTATATTTAACTTATTTATATGTGGATATTGGCTTATGAATATTATTATATTTTATAGTAAATTAGGTAAGATACGGATATAACTAACAGTAGAAAGTATTTATACTTCCAAGAAAACACCAGATACTCACCAAGGAAAGGGAAGGAATGGCTCTGAAGCCATTACAACGATTAACGATACCAACTCGCGATGTACTTCAAAGAATCTCGCTTTTACCTTGATTAATTAAAAGGATTGGATTTTATTTGCTTTGCTTGCTAAGAAATTAATTGCTGAAATCAATATCGCAATGTGTGATTGTTTTTTAGTTCATCCATTTGATAAGAATCATCCCATTTATATCAAAGAAGGATGAGTTTATATTATGATTAACCGAAATATCTGTAATCTGGAATATTCTAGTCATTAGTAAAATAGTATTTAATTATGTTTCAAATATCACCATATGATCAATATTCCCCATTTATTGAAAATAGATATAATAAACTGTTTTTTTTTATATTGTAGTTATAGTTTCTCAAATACCTTTTATTTTACATGTATTATACCTGTATATAACATTTATAAATTTATTCGAATCATATTTATTTCGGCGTTTTATATTTGATTCGGTTTTTGCTGTTCCTATTTCATATTTAAAATATTAATACATAATTTCAGTAAAATAACATATTCAGGTAGCTGAACTGGCCATATTCCCACTATCCTAAACAAATTAAAAAAGAAGATCCCTTGTTTATAGCTGAGGTTCAGGATAATTCCAAGTATCTTCAGTTTGTCGACTGAATACACGGATACAGAGCACTTTCCTGATTCCCTATAGAGCTTGTCAAATGTCATGATGACATGAGGTCAACATTCTGAAATATAATAAAACGATGAGAGTTACCAGGATAATCTATTATTTTTATATTATTTTACAAAATATTATAGCAATTAATAACAAAAGGAGATTTAAATCTTAACGTGTAATGCCTCAAATGATTAATGCTTTGAGTCAAAATTATTTATATTCGTTGGTGAGCTTTGCAATCATCGGTATTTTGAGTTGTTAAAATATTGAACTCGGCGCGCACGGAATTTTTCTCTAAAGGTTCAATAAAATGTGGCCAAATAGGTTTAAAATTTGTGTCTATCTTCAGATGGGTATCTAATAGGAGATCAAAAATTATTTAGCACAATATTTAACTTTTGTATCCTCTTGAAATAAACTCTTTGCAACTCATATTGTTATAATTATGGATACAAATTCAGTTGATAGTGAGCTTTACAAGCGACTTCAAGAAATACACCCAACTCACAAAATGGAAGAATATTTCAGGGTTTAATATTAAGTGCCATTAATCCTTCTCCAATTATAAGAATAAAATATTCTAAAGATTTATTGTTATATAGTTTTCCAGACAGTGATCGGTATATTTATCAAGAATTATACCGGATATATGTTCTTGACTTTATTTTGAAGAAGTCCAAGTACAGATCAACAACACTATGTTAGATAATGTTGTGAGATCATTACAATGTATCGACATAACTCATTCATAATTGAGTAAGCAAATAAACTCTAAACTTACAGTCAGAGCCTCGTTTGAATATTTTAGTTATTGATATGAGGGTAAATATATTGAAAATAGAGAGATAGTAAACCTATTTATTGAACAATTCAATCCTAATCCTATCATTTTGGCTATTTTGGCTTTTCGTCATATTTAATATGAAATTCAGAAACACATTTTAAAAGAATGAAAAATATTATATGTATTCATTATTGAATGTTACCTCCTAAATTTTATTTATTTGGCCGAATTAACATTGTGGAAAGGGTTGGAGACAAATACTCAACAGGCACAGAGATAAATAAATTCAAGAAAGTGGAAAATTACCTTTGCATTTAAAACGAAAATGGAAAATATTTAAAAAATCACACATTTCTCTTTAATATAATTTAAATATGTATATATAGTATGTTTTGGTGTTGTGTGGAGATTTAAATTGAATAAACTTGCATAACACATATTTATTTAAATTAGCTATAACGTATGGTCTCCAAACGAATTTGATTATGATTTAGAAGGCAAATAAAATGTGGAAGGAAATAATCATATGGACTGCTGCAGAAAGGTTTTAGCGCTAGAGTGAGAATTGCTATGCACATATTTATCACAGAGTCCTTCTTCAACTCTGATTGAATTTCTGGTTTGATAGAGGGAAGTTCGCTTGGAAGTTGGGACGCCTATCTTTCACCCTGGGGGCATAGCGTGCCCAACTATGTTTTTTTCTTCAAGTAGCTAAATTTTCTACATCTATTGAGATTTTCATCTTATATATAATGAGAGAAAATATATTTTAAAATAAAATATTGATTTTTTTTCTTATAAGCTTTAACTGATGATTTTAAGACGAACAAAATATATGCTTTGGAAATTTCCATTATAAGCCTATTTCAATCAATTTGATCATAGATATTTCTTTGCTTTATCGTTTAAGCACATAAAAAAGGATAACGTCTTTTCGATTTTTTTGGGAATAAATAATACATATATTTGATATGCTATATACCGTGACAAATTTATATATAATATTTCAAATATATTAGATTAAAATATATATATAATCTAAATATATATTTATCGCACAATTCAAGATATAATATTACTACTTTGAAATATAAAGAAATTTTAGTATTATCTTTACCGCATTATATTTTTAAACGATTAGGAACTCTTATAAACGCATTATATTTTCTTTTATAAATCAATAAATTGCAAAGTGAACAGTAGGGTTTATTTTTTATAATTCCAATATGTCGAAAAGGCTTATTTTAGGTACATTAGTGAGATAGGTTTCTGATTAAATGAAAAGCGAAACGAAATTTTACTAGGCTACGACCATGTCATAATATATTAGTCGAAATCTTAATCTATTTCAGAGAGGGTTTCATAATGCACTTGACTTCTGTGCTCATCTCATATGATAGAATATAATATGTTATTTATGTTTTAAATGTAAGAGAGAGAGAAGAGAATAATAAATTAAATTTTTACTCATTTAGGTGTGAGCAATAGTTACCCAGAAATTATTTGAAAAAAAAATCAGGTAAAAGGTTTATTTTTATTTTAAATTTGCAAGCTTTCGTGCAAATATACTGATCTGCAACGGGCTAATACTCTATGTTCAATCTCTAAATATAATCTTTAGTTTTCAATTATTTTGTATAAAGATTATTTAGAGATTGTACATAGAATATCAGCCCGTTGAAAAGCAGTATATTTACTCGAAAGCTTGCAAATTTAAAATTAGAAGAGACTTTTTACCTGATATTTATTTTTACTCATTTAGGTGTACGAAGGTCAAATAGAGGCCACAGACCTGGAGAGATATAATTTATTGCTTACTTCCTTTATGGTATGCAGACATTCCAGATGGAGAACCCAGTTTATTGTTCTTGGATGGCGGTGTTGTCATAAATATGTCGGCACATTCCACTTAAGTTCTTTTATGTGTAGTTTTCTATCATTAACTATCATAACATATTTTCTCAAATTTGCTGTTACCCATTAAAATTATCATATTATAAGTCTAACTTTTCAACCTGCTCGCTACTTTTCATCTACCTAAAACTTGGAAATAATTATTGTACATATTTCAATTGTGTTGATAATATTCGCTTTTCATCTAACTAAAACTTGCATACTAATTATTGTCATATTTCAAATATCTTTCTTTACTCTCTCTCCTCTCTTTCAATGTTTAGTTTACCTTTGTAGTGCAAGTGTCCCTAGGGGGATATAGCGCTCTAAGTCGAAATAAAATAAACCAACAAATGATCTTAAAAAGAGAGAAATGTAGAGTTAAAAGTTTACTAGCCGATATTTCAACGCATTATTTTGTACATATTGCGATGCCATTCCATGAATGCTCAAGGAGCCCGAGGTATGTCTATCTCTTTCTTATTCCACATGTCCCGTTATACACTTAGACATAAAATGAAATAACCATCAGCTATAGCAAGTCATTATTGTTTCACACACTACGTAATATACCGAATTAGTAGTTATAACACAAATTTCTATCAAAACGATATACAAGATTGAAGTTTACCTTAATTTTTGAAACGCTTTTACTGTAATATATATATAAATATATATTTTGGCTTATCCCTAGTACACGTGGTACAGGCCATGATATTCATGGTGGGTAGAGGTAGACGACTGCTTTTACTGTAAGTGCACCACATGTCTACACATGTGAAAAGCAGTTCGACTTTGCACTTACAAATGTGCCAGGCACTTGCTGGTGGGGTTGGGCTTTTGCGAGAATCGGGCGCCATTGAAACATTTTTTAATCAGAAAAAAGTGTCCAATGCGGGAATCGAAACCGGGTCGTAGCGGTCGAAAACCAACGGTTCAGACCACCCTTCCACCGACCCCTTATCAATCATATATTAGTTAATTACACATATATTTATACTTAAATTTGTAAATTGAGATTATAGTGTGTGATAATATCATGTTTAATTATACTACACAACATCAAGAAAACTTATATATTTTATGGTATTTCAATATGCTAAATATGAAACATTTAAACTATCATAAATTTCGTTTTTATTCAAGATATATCTTTTCATATATAACATAAACTATTTCTATAGTTTGAAAAATATTAATATTTTTTTTTTACATATTAAATATATTTTCAATTAGATGAAATATGTCTTTATTGATGATTGATGATTTTGATCCAATATATGCCTTTTTAATTAAAGATTTATTTATGGATTGCTCTATTTTCAAAATATATTTATATCTTTAAAAATAACAAGCAAATATTCTGACAAAATTAGTTTTGAGAATGTAACATAAGATAAAATAGCTTTGATCATATATTTTATATGAGTTATATGGTATCTTCTTGTGAAACAGCATCGCTATATTCTCCCTGATACATTTTGTTACAGTATAATATGTTTCATGTATCAACCTTAGATTAAGTTCAAGTTGTTGACAAGGGCAGTAGTTTCTGGACTTAAGCTGATTATGCTGTCGGTGTCGGTTGACAGCTTGGATTAAATTTCGGTTGGTAACATATATACACTCTACAATTTAATCTCAATTTTTATTCCATAGGTCGAGATCATAAAAAATAAAGTATTTTTATTGATCTATTGTAGAATATCTGCTCTATATATGAATAGGTTTAATGGATCACAACACCCGAAAAGAGTCATTTAATCATTATTTATCTAACCGCGCGATTCGATGATTATTATTCAAAACAGGTTTTTTTTTAAATATTTGTCTGATTTCATTCTAATAGGTTGATTAACTATTAATTATTTAATTTAGTTTAGTTAGCGACTACTTTTCCTGCAGGTGTATCACATGTCTACAAATTTAGAAAATGTATGCCATTATTCGATTATATTTCACATGAATAAAATATTTAAACTGGTAAAAATGATTTGTGCTAATCTCGGCGCACACATGCAATCATAAATTATATAGAGCTGACAAAGAGAAAAAGAGAGGAGGAATTGTGTAAATGTTTTTTTTTTATTATGTAAATTCAAGAACACAGTTTTTCATATGTACATTAAATTTTTTAGAAATGAAAATTTAAGCACGAAATTTCTTTCACACATAGAAAAAACTTCTACTATTTTTACTGCGGTGAAAAAATATATTGGGAAGGCTTCGCTCATCACTGGTGAAACCTCCCAACGGTTTCTCCAATTTAATCTACCAGACCACTTTTTAGAGCTCCAATACTGTATTGACGAACAGGTTGTTTGGAATTTATATGTTGAGTTTGTAATAATTATTATTTTTTAATTCATAGTAGCATTTTCTGGCAGACATATTCAATGTTTTATCATCATCACTTTTATTATTATCATTGTTTTTTTATTAGTTAGTTATCAAATCATTTGCAATTGTAGTTTCTTTTTTGTTTTGTTGTGTTCCTTTTTAAGCAATAAAATATATAGAACTAAGGTGTAATATTCAATTCAAGCATATGGAACCAACATCGATTCATTTTTAAACAAAGAAAAATCATAAGCTTATATAACTTACAATTTTTCATACACAGGTTATATATGCTTCACTGAACGGTAGATTCTTAGAAACGGTATTCAACTAAGCTATGGACATACGATTTTATGACAGTAGAATTATATTCATCTCAGATAGTAGAATTTGTTTTATGTGTGAAAGAAACCTTCATGTTTAAATGTTTTCTATTCTTATATATAGATGGCGCGTTTTTGTCTTATAATAATTAAATATTTTATAATCTGAATATATAATCGAGGTCTGAATTAAGGCTTGAAAATTTTAAAACCATGTCAACATATAATTATTTTTCACTGAAGCTAGAATATCTATTATATCATTATGAGAGAGAGATATATGTGGAATAATTATAATTATAATATATAATTATCTCTTTAAATAGAAAGGCATATATATTGGATCAAAATATAATTTATTTTACCAATATTTCAGTTGGCTGCACACCAACCTTTATCAAGGTATTATAACATTTTATGGGACACACTTTAAAATGTTATAATACCTTGATAAAGGTTGGCGTTCAGCCAACTGAAATATTGGTAAAATAAATGATATTTTGTTCCAATATATGCCTTTTTATTTAAAGGTTTATTTATGAATTGCTCTATTTTCAAAATAATTATCTCTAGAATTCTTTAAAAATGAAATTAATATCAATTAGAATAAATTAAAACGGAGAGAAACAAATGTAAATAATTTATAAGGAAAGACATAAAGGAATAACCTTAAAGTACATTTCGTGCAGAGGGAATTAAAGTTTGAAACATTAGAGAGACTTGCAGTTCACATTAACATATGTAGTCATTTTGTTAAGCACAGAGTCTTGGCAACTTTAAAGTTTGTTCTGGCGTAATAATATTTACCTCACTTTAATGTTTTCATTTCTTACCTTCATTTAATTGTTTGAACAAATTCTATTTCTATACTGATTCACCTCCAATATCCCAAAACAGGAATATATTATTATATTTTATTGTTTGCTTGAAAATGAAATATAATATTATATATTTATGTGTGTAAACCTTGAATAATAATTTTAAAGTGAATAATAAATGCGATTTTATCAAGGGAGAATATTCATTTTAAATACCCCCCAGGGGTGTGTGCTAATGCATTCTGTTTATATTATGTCTGAAATAATTTTATTTGTTATTCGCATGATTAATATATTGATATTTATACGTATTTTTACATTTCTCATATCTTATAGTTCTCTAAAAATACATTTTATATGAGTAATCTTCAGTATCTTCTTGACTTATAAAAAATATTTTACTTAGTTAGTTTGACTTATAAAATATAGATTTTTTTTCCGTCAAAATAGACGCTATCTACTTAGAAAAATTTGATCTAAACATTAATATAATCATATATATATGTATATTTTTATATATTCACATTCATTTTAGATCAAGACGTCTATGTGAAATATATATGCATATATGAGTAAAAAATGATATCAAATATGATAAATATTCGACGCAATTATCCCTAGCCAGATATCGAGTTATGTGTGTTTAAATAAATAAATAAATATGATATATATTATATAAAAATGATTTCTTCATTTATAGGTTGTGAATAAAATAATATATTCGATTCACTTTAAAAAAAAAATAAAATGCCATCAAATTTCAAAATCTGATTTAATGTTGAAAATGTTTTGAAACTAAATAGAGATAGAACTAAAGATAAATTATATACATCATCTTTTGAATTGTAACATTAAAATCAATTGCAACTAATCAGAATAGAGAAATTTAACGTAGGAATTTGCTTGCTAACAACGTCCAACTTGGTAATTTACATATGTATGAATTTTCCCTTCCCTTAATGAAGGAAGACCTTAATTTCCGCTCCTGCAAGTTTGCCAAGTTAAAAGTGACCTGAATTACAATATATCTCCCGTACTACTATACGATCGAAAGGTCACTTGAACCGATGCTAGCGCAATATTTCCTGATAAATGAAATATGTATATACCTAATAACATTTTTATATTTTTTTATCATTAAATATTTTGAAAATAGAGCAATCAATAAATAAATCTTTAATTAAAAAGGCATATATTGGATCAAAATATCATTTATTATACCAATCAGTTTTAAAATGTTATAACGCCTTGATAAAGGTTGGCGTTCAGCCAACTGAAATATTGGTAAAATAAATATTTTGATCCAATATATGCCTTTTTAATTAAAAAAAAAAAAAAAAAACATTTATTATGTTACACATTTTCATTAGACATTTAAAAAAATAATTCCATGTATGAAATTCGAAAATAATCAATTTATATAAAAGAATTTATTTTTCAGATATAATATGAATTTTCTTTTTTTGTTGTTGTATTAAACTTAAAATTCTTGTGCCTCCATAATAAATGATAAACTCGCGAAACCTGAAGGGGGATTTACCATTTGAATATTTAACTATTTTCAATATTTTTCTTAAAATAGTTGTAAAGTATTTCTTTATTTGTTTAATATTTTTTATTATATTAGCGTTTGACACTAAATGTTTAAAACTTTAATAAGCCGTTGCTCGTCTAAAGGATTTTTTATATTTTGCTATAGATCTACTGCATCTTATTTTGAAAAAATATTTTGATAATTCGGGAGATGTTGTCTTATTTATTTTGGGCCTATATAAATAATATATATCTATTAAAAATTGATCAATCCAATTTATTAACATCAAAATAAAGGCATAATTAGGATCAATATATTCTCGTGCATCACGCGGATGATGGGCTTAGAAGGAGTTTGAATTCCTAGAGAAAGATAGGCGAACAGCCTCATAGAAATATCGCAAATATTTTAAATAAATTATATTAACTAAAATATTCCTTTATTTTAATAAATATTTATAATTATAGCTGTCAAGAAATTCTTTATTTAATTTTCAATGTCCCCATCTGAGATTTTCCCCGTTTTACTTATTTTATTCACATATATAATTATATGCGAGATGGAAATTTCTATTTAAAAAAATGCACTTAAAGAAGGTCTTTTGGTATTATCTGCTTAATTCACACTGCTTCAGAATAGTACATTTGATATAACGTCAATATTATAAATTTTCGACCCAATACCTAATATACATTCCATAGTTTCTGGTAAGATCCTAATCAGTATAGGGTTTCGGCTTCAATTTCCTAATGTCAAATAGGCTGAGCTATAAAAATCTGCCAAAATATATTACACCAGGTTAAACAGTATATAAGGCCGATTTATACCATTATACATTGCAATGTTGCGAGAGTACTGTTATTCTCGCTTTTTTTTGTGCGAGGGTTTGCATTATGACAAATTTATTGATTCCATTTCTGTCGATTGTTTCAGAGAAGATCAAGAGAAAAAGTCATTGCACTGATACATTTTAAGGCTGGAAGAAGGCCTTTGTTGTGATTGAGTGTATATTATATTTTGAAAATATATAAAATATATATAGAAATTTTAAACGGTTTTATTTTTAATAAACAACTATATATTAGAAATATAATCTTAGTAAAAATAGTATGAAACCAAATATTTCATACCTACGCATTAACCTTTTTTATGTTTTATTAATTTCTGAAGAATAGGTATATATGAATATGTGAATAATTTTATTATATAGACACCTAACAAGCAAAATATCACGATTGACAAGAGCGATATGTGAAACTATATGAAATGGAATTCAGAGAGGAAAGCCATTTGAAGATATTTCTTTAAAAAATATACAAAGCTTAACCCATAATTTCTAGAAATTATATATTATTCAAAAAATTATAAAATTCTAAAAGCATCTTATTTAAAACATCGAAAAGGGAAAGAATAATCACCTCCACTATCTATACGGTTGGTCCATCTTTTAGTCAGACATCAAAATCAATCTATATATCTTTTCAGGCTTCTCAAAATATTTTTTAAATGTACCTTTATTTCGAAATCTCTCCAAAATTTTTAATTCGATAGAAAGAAATGTGTGTTGGAAGCAAGATCAGGATAATTGATATGGAAGCTATTCCGTGTTAAGCCAAATTAAGTTGCACAATGCTGTGAGTTGTCATGATGAAAAAGTCAAATATTTTGAAGCCAGTTTCGTACGAATCTGACGCACTGCTATCTTTAAACGTCGCTATAAATAAAACTAGAGATATTGATTAATGGTCCGTCCCACGGGCACGGATTCATAGTTTGCCAATTCCTTTACATGAATTCATTTTCCGGGTTTCTTATCGGCAAGGATATTCCATTGTTTTAGTCAGTCGTAACGTTCTTTCAACCACCTTTAAATCATGCAAGCCATTCAAATGACTTTGATTGTGATAGAGAATCTTCTTTGAAAAGCATTTTTCATATTAAATACCATTCCGAAGTGATTTTCCTTAATTTAAAGCCAAATTCTCTAATCAGATTCGCATTTTTATAATACGGTTCAGATTGAAGTTATGCTTTGAGATATATATAAGCGATCTTATAAATTCGAAAAGCCATTAACGCGTGCGCCTGTGTGATTAATATTTTTTTTACGTATTGATTAATATTTAATCTATGACGTTTTTCCTAAACAAATATTTCATGATTGTGGATATGGGATCCGGTTTTCTTCCTGAAAATTATTAATCAAACGTTATTTATTTCCAAAAATAAATAGATATAGAAAAGGAAATAGAAAGTTTTATTTTATTAGAATAAATCCTATTTGCCCAGAGTTGTTATCTAGGTGACCTTGAACCATTGTGAATAAAGATTTCCTGAGGGATCTAGGCAATGGAAATATTGCCGGCATTATAAATGGGGATGGGAAGAAGTTTTGTGAATGGAATTGATTTATACAGAATTCTATGAAAGAGAGGTCTTATCTTTTATATGCAGCGGCGAAAATCTATTGATAAAATACGCGAAATATACCATAGCGTGAAGAATTGAAGGAACGGATATATATACAGTCAGAATATTAGATTTTTATGATAATATAGACAGATTTTACTTATATTTATTAATAAATAGGAGTCATAGAGAAAAATCTACAATTTACAAATAAAAACTAATTAACTAAATGTGGATTTTTATAAAGATAATGTCATATTTTAAAATAGAATCTAGATAAAAACAAAAATGGTATGTAGAGTGAAATTTTAAAAATTTTAAATGTGTAAATTTATCCTTTCTCGATTTGTAACTTTTAAATAATTTCAAATATTTATAATTCAATAATATTGTCACAGCCCTCGTTAAACAAATTCTATTCAGCTAAAACTATTCGGTTATGTCTAATGCCAAACCTAGATCTCTAGGATCTATATTTTGTCTTGTAGGTAATGGTTTATTTTTGAAGTTCACATAGAGAACGCAACAAATGATATCAAGTATTTTTAATATTTACATTTTATTTGTATTTGTTTAAACCTATTGTATTTAAATAAGGGGATATAAAGATGTAGCGTAAGTGAAAAGCGTTTAGTTATAGAAACATTGAGAGATTTATATGTAATTCTGCTGTTTAAAAGCTTATGTCCATGGTTTGCTTGAATACCTTCTAAGATTCCACTCGTCATTGCAGTCTATATAAGCAGAATATTCCAATACAGTATTGGCGCTCTAAGAGAAGCGGTCTGGTAGATTTAATTGGCGAAACCGCTGGGAGGGTTCACCACTGATGAGTCAAGCACTCCCAATATATTTTTTTCATCACAGTAAGGACAGTAAAAGAGTTTGTTTTGTGTTTGAAAAAAGAAACATTCATGCTTTATAATGCTTCCATTTCTTATGTATAGATGACACATTATCCGCTGATATTGAGAGAATTTAGATACTTCTAGCGCTACAGAGAGTCCGAAAATTTTCCTCATGGAATTTTTATTGGAGTAGTACCAAATTTTTTTTAGCGCGCGCTGGCCGACGCGTTGTATCTACAAGGTATATTTATATAACATAAAGTTTCAAGAAGATGAAATTCATGTAAAAAAGAGAAATCTCTTCCTTTAACAGTGCCATCCTTCTGATGCATAATTAAAAGGAGAGATGCCTCTTTTGGTAGATGGATGTCAACCTACCGCAACTTCATATTGTAATCTTGTCTTAGAATCGGACCTTGGTACCTTACCAGCTTAAACATATGTTTTGTACATTCGCCTGATCCCATAACCCCTCTCGTAGGATGTTATGAAATCGAAGCCGTCCCTGTACTAATGAGGGCCAAAGCCCAAAACCATGGTATACAGGTTAGTTTTTTATCTGATTTTGTCAAACCTGGTGTTGTGTGGGGTATTCTTTATCATCGCTAGTAAAATCTTTTACTAGGAGGAAGCACACTGCCATCGTTCTGATGAACAATTAAAGGAAGAGGTGCCTCTTTTGGAATACAAATATATATACAAAGGTCACTTCAAATGTTTTCGCAATCACTTATGTTTGTTAAATCTGCAACTTTAAAATTTTCAGAGTTTCTAAAAGTATTCACCCTTAGTACCTATGAAATATTTTATCCGTGAAAACCAATTATCGAAGCACTTACACCAGTCAACTTCGGGGATGGAATTTACGGCATTGATAAAGGTTTACAGTGTTTTTCATCATCAATGTCAAATTTTATCCCTTTCAACAATAACTTAACTTTTGGAAATAAAAAAGTCACAAGGTGCTAGTTGTGGTGAATATGGTGGATGAGTGACTAATTGTACACCAGAGTTGGCTAAAAAGTCTAATGTTTGGGTTGAGGTGTGCGGTCTTGCATTGTCATGGTGAAGAAGGACTCCTCTAAGTTGAGCTCTTGGTCTGCTTTGCTTGAATTTTTCAAATATTATATACCAGTCATTATTAATTGTCTTTCGATCTTCTAACTTCACAATATCAATGAAACCACTTTTTGTAAAAAAACAAGCGACCATTTGTTTTCCAACACTTCGAACTCTGCAAACTATCTTAGGAGGAGGTGATTTTGAAGCACACCAAAGAGTAGATTGCCGTTTTTTGGGGATCAAAATTGTATATCGAAGTTTCGTCACCTGTATTAATATTAAAAACAGCCTTTGACTTGCATTCATCAAATTCTTTAAACGTGAAATTACACCATTTGACGCGACCAAGGTTTTAGTCTTCTGTCAAGCTGTGAGGTACAAATCTCTGTTTTCTGTATTTTAAATGATCATCAATGATGGAGACGATTGCTGCCGATAATGTTAAATACTGTTTCTACCTTTCCTTTTCTCTCTCTCTCGCTTGTCTAACAGAAACTATATAAAATAATTTGATTTGAATTATTAACTATTCTTATATTGACAAGCATGAAGAACAAAATAGTTTTTATTTGTTAGATATCTGGATAATTGTTGAATACAATTTATTATTTTTTTCAATTTGAACTCGAAAAATTCGAAAACAAAAGATCTTATTGATTCAGTTTTGCCTGATAGTACAAATATATAAATTTCCATATATATATATATATCAATATAGTTCTCAATTTGTTTGTAATATATCGAAAAGGATGGCCTAAAAATATAAATAACATCTATATAAATACGATACTACATTTTTAAAATTAAATTGAAGCAATTTCTCCATCAAATTACGATAATCATCAATACACAATTTCTCGTGGTCGCGTTACTACATTTCCCATCATTATTTTAACAATGTAGAAACAATTTTATTATATCAAATTGTATTTTGTTCTGAATTCTTGTAACATTTATTTACAAATGTAGCCAATTGATTGAAGAAATATGATATTTATTTCAAGATGTTTCCCGAAATGCAATTTAATTTCGAAAGATTGTTTCTTCTAAAATAAAACAAAAATAAAATTTTGCTTTTAAAGTAAATTGAAATGTTTTTTGAAAAAATTATATCTACAAAATGTTGTTTACAAGTTATTTGATTCCTTTTTTTTCATATTACAAAATAAATTGTAACGTTTATTGGAAAAAATATATAGTAACTCGAATAGTTTAGTTATATTGAATTATGCGACAAATTATTAAATTTGAAAGTAGATTTTCTAAAATAGGAAACTATTTGAATCAAGTCATTTATTAGAATATTGATGGTTCCATTAACTAGAAATATGTTGTGGAAATTGTGGTAAAATATATAATCGAACTTTATTGTGATTCTTTTTTTTTTTCGCCTTTATCGCAACTTGCTTGTGACTACATATTCAAATATCTAATATCTCAACTAACTTTCTTGATACTATCACATATATTGAAGTTGTCAATATCGCACTTCATGTTCTTAATACTATCATATCTATTCAAGATGCCAATATCGCACTTTATGTTCTTGATACTATCACATATATTCAAGTTGTCAATATCGCACTTAACGTTCTTGCGACTATTACATATATTCAAGTTGCCAATATCGCACTTAACGTTCTTGATACTATCATACCTATTCAAGTTGCCAATATCGCACTTAACGTTCTTGATACCATCACACCTATTCATGTTTCCAATATCACACTTAACGTTCTTGATACCATCACACCTATTCAATGTTTCCAATATCACACTTAACGTTCTTGATATTATCATACCTATTCAAGTTGCCAATATCGCACTTAATGTTCTTGATACCATCACACCTATTCATGTTTCCAATAACACACTTAACGTTCTTGATACTATCATACCTATTCAAGTTGCCAATATCGCACTTAACGTTCTTGATACCATCACACCTATTCATGTTTACAATATCACACTTAACGTTCTTGATACCATCACACCTATTCAAGTTTCCAATATCACAC
This sequence comes from Cordylochernes scorpioides, assembly GCA_030710605.1. NCBI lineage: Eukaryota > Metazoa > Arthropoda > Arachnida > Pseudoscorpiones > Chernetidae > Cordylochernes > Cordylochernes scorpioides. Next base: position 151,671,193 of record CP092886.1, read on the forward strand.
TTAACGTTCTTGATACTATAATACCTATTCAAGTTTCCAATATCACACTTAACGTTCTCGATACCATCACACCTATTCAAGTTGCCAATTTCGCACTTAACTTTCTTGCGGCTATCATATATATTCAAGTTGCCAATATCGAACTTAACGTTCTTGCAACTCGCGAATATAATGATTAGATTATTAAAAGGCGCGTTTTTATGCGAAATAGAAAACGTAGATTAAAATTATATATTAAACGGGAGAGGCGACCCTTGTCTCTTTAGATCAATTTCCTCTCGGCAAGATATCCATCTATATTTTAGCCATAGATATGGCCCTGCCACTTTGCCAGCTAAACACCTCTTTGGCAGATTGCCAAGATTCCATTATATCCCGTGTGGACCTCATGGAATAAAGTCCGCCCTAGACTGACGAGGGCCATTAGCCCGAAAACATGGTCTCTAGGTGGACGCTTTTCAGTTTGCCAAAGCTGGTGTTGTGGCTTTGTCGCCGACTCGAGGCTGCTAGTTGCGGCGACTGTCAATAGATGGCGTCTGGTTTTAGACGTCTATTTAAACGGGAGAGGCGATCCTTGTCTCTTTAGATCAATTTCCTCTCGGCAAGATTTCCATCAATATTAAAATATATGCTTAAATATATAAACGTATTATAATTACAATTATATTCTCACAATGAGTATCTTTTTTTTATATATATAAACGTATTATATATAAATTTTAATCTGTATAATTAT
>CP092886.1:151672028-151735295 GCA_030710605.1 Cordylochernes scorpioides
AATAAAAAAATGAAATAAAAATACTTGGAAATAAAATTTAAACATACAAAAGGGGGATTATGCAGTGTCTAGGACATTTAACTAAGTTTCCTAATTATTATAACGACTTGGTCGACTGGTTTTGTTATATTTTTACAAGAAATAGAATCTTATTAAGAAAATAAGTAGATTTATTAAAAGACGAAATTATTTTTAATTCTGATTAGAAAACGAGCAATACATAATAATATCTTTAGATAAATCATTTTTGGATCGGAATAATAGTAAAAATAGTTTCGATCCAATATTTGCCTTTGATATATCTTCATCCCCAAATTTAAACCAATGTTTTTGGATGGAGATCCAATGGCGCATCACTCAGTTCTTTTGGTATTGCCCGCTCATCTACTTATTAACCCTAACCTCATATGATCCATAATTTCATTTTATATTCAAATGTCAATAATGATTTTGTAATCATTTTAATAATAAAAGTATACACCGTAATAATATCAACAAACAAGTTCCATTCACCACTAATTAATTTTTCTCCAAATTATTTTTTTTCAATATTCAGGAAAGTATTTTCTAATTAGTAAGATATTGATAATACAATAGAATCTTTCGTGATTGTTTACTATATTTTAAAACAAATTTTGCGTTTTCAATTAGAATATTGATATATAAAAAATGGAATATAATTTTGGAAATGAAAGCCAATCTCTCTGTTTTCAAGCGTTTTCTGGTGCAAATTAATTCATTAAAGAGAATAAATCGATTTGTTTTAAATATTAATTAGGCCTGAAAATAAATATATAAAAAATGTCTAGAATAGAATATGCAAATCAGTTAAATATTTACCGAAGGAAATAATGAAATTATTTCGAATAATTGAATAGAATAGAAAATGCGCTTTTACATATTTTATAATATAAATATACCAGTCCAATCATTTTAATACATGAAAAATATTATTGAATATAATTTTTGAATATAAAATTAAGTATAAAAAAATATCATTTTAAAAATATAAAATTAAGTATGAAAAATACCATTTTAAAAATTTAAAATAGATAATTTATATAATTTAATATTAACTAGTTATATTTTCATAAAATCTTTGAATAGTTGGTGTTTTAAATGAAACTTTCTTTTAAAAAATTGATTCTATAATATTTATCAATAAAAATTATCAATCGTGTTGATATATGAGCTATATATAATATATGATGATAAATACTATTTTTATCTATATTTATATATATATATATATAGAGAGAGAGAGAGAGAGAGAAAAAGTAATCTTGTAAAAAAGATTTAATATGAAATTCTCTAACTATGGCATTTGTATTATTCGATATTTTTATATAAGGCAAAATATGTTTTCACATTATGGATATATAGGTATTTTAAAGGGACAATTCACAACAATCAAACTTGGGATTGATTGGACAATATTTTAAAGTTATTCTCAAAGTAATTATATGTATATTTCTCGATCTCTCACTCGTCAGTAGCACAATGAATTCGGCTTCCCCCTGATGTTAACCCGGATGTATATTTCAGCCTCATTTAGATAGAATGCCTAGTCAGTTAAATACGTTTAGTTTAAAATACATTGTTCAAAGAATAACAACCATAAAGGTTATAAATTATCCCTACTGATCTAACACCGAAGGATAAAAATTGAGCAGTAGAAATACAGAATATTGCTGCTTTATTTATTTAAATTCAGACATAATCTTGTTAGCTTGTAAATAGCCCATATAACAAGCTATATCTTCAGGTACCTTAATTTGAAATATATTGAGCAGAGATTCATTAGGTTCAGTGGAAAATAGATAAACACATCGATTAGTATTTCATTCTTATCTATATAAGGATATCGCTCGATACAATTCAACTCTCCATGAGTATTCATAATTAATAACATTTTACAATTTTAATATATTATATTTATTTATTTGACAGTCGCAAAGACACGCCATATCCACAATTAGGATAATTGCGTGTAAATCTGAAATTATATACAAATCAAATCATCGTGAAATTAACATGATTAAACATTGGGAGGCACGCAAATTATATAAAAATGTATATCTTTAAACAAATATTTGGCTCTTTATTTTTAGAATAGCTCTGCTCTTGGAAATAATATATTGATATAAAAATATAAATATTAGTATCTATGTTTTTTATATTTTATATATTCGCTATTTTTCGTTATTATGTAACTTTGTGTTGATATTTATTTATTTATTCACGCGAAATTAATAGATATACTTCAAGGAAACAGCACATCATATATTTATATCGTCGTGAAATAAAATGAAAGATAATGATATTTTTATAATATTCAATATTGGGAGGATTCATCACTGATGAGTCAAACCCTCCCAATATTTTTACATTGCAGTAAGGGCAGTAGAAGTTTGATTTATTTGTGAAAAGAAACATTAGTGTCTTAACGTTTTCATTCGTTATGTTTAGATGGCGCGTTATTGCCTTGTATCCAATATATACGTATATCTTATTTATTGCATCTTATATATCTTATTCATTATTTTTTTAAACAAATATTTCGAATCAATACTCCATGTACGTATTCTTTAATATTCCGTTTCACATAGGGGCTATATAAATATACGAGATGTGTGCTAGTAAATCTATATGTGAAGTGTCATTATATAAAACTCAGAAGAGCGGGTTCAACTCGAGCACATGTAACGGAGGATATGGTATCGATGCCGCCGGGATGTGAATCGGCTCATTAGCTCGGGCCTGGGCTGACAGCACCAGCTGCGTCTGCTCCAATTTGGCGGATTCTGCCATCTCCCAGCCAGCCAGATAGTGTCTGCAAACCTTCACGTGTGTGCGAAGGTTTAAATCAATCTTTTGATCTATTCTTACACTACCATCCAATAACTTATATATTATTGTGTGGATATATATATAGAGAGAAATATCTCTATATATTTTTTTTATCTTCGTTTAATTAGAGTTATCTTCCTATAAACATTTCCAGAATTTTTCCAAGTATATAAGCAGTATAGCTCATCTTAAAAACTTCTTATGGGCCAAAAATAGCAGATTTTTATTAGGCATGGTCTTTTTATATAGAATAATGATGATGAAATTATATCACATTATAATTAACATTAATCATAATCATTTTGCCATTTCATTTTATGAATCGAAAGGAAATATTTTTTATTCTGAAATAGAGGCCAAGGTTGTTCGCTATTGAGGGACAGAGGGACATTATTAGGTCTATAGGTCCTTTTTTATAATTTTATTAGTTTATAAATATACTTTTAAATAAAAGAGTATATATTGGATGAAAAATTATTTTTTTTACCAATATACCGATTAGCAGCGCGTCAATATTTATCATGGTACAAGATTAGAATAACGGAGTTATTGTTTTACTAGTCAGCGCCGTACCGCGCCAGGGAGTGGAATTACCCGTCGAATTTCGACAGCCCAAACCCGGTATAGGAACACTTTTTATGAATAAAATGTTTCAATGTCCCTTCGAATTTTGAAAAAGTTCAACCTCACTAATGAACACAAGTAACCAATGTTGACATGTGTTGCACTTACAGTAAAGGCAGTCGCCTACTACCTATATGATAATGATGATGATTTATTTAGAATAAACACCCCACCACCTTACTACCTTTATACTCTCAAAAATATATCCTGCACAAGAGATCTTTAACAAAATCTGAGCTAAACTAGAAAAAATCGATATTTTTTGTGAATTATATCGAGGAAATAGTCACTATTTTATTGACTTATTTTAATGACGCTTCAAAATATTCACAGTAATATTCATAAGTTAAAAATATATATTAATGATAAATTTGAACAACACGCTAAAAATATGTTCTGCAATAAATCACCTTGATTTCTATACATAAACTAGAACAAGATAAAGAGTGTCATATGTATTTATTTATAGTACATTTAAATTTAATTATACAATCGGTGTATATCTCTCAAATTTCCAAATACTTGTTTAAAACAATTTAGTTCGACACACTGTTACTATTTATTTGAGGATAAATTATCTAACAGATAAAATATAGCTCACAATATAATTAACATTAAATGGCAATTGAATAGAAAGAAACCTGAACCCTTTGAAATCTCTCCAGTTACGATGACACAACCTTCCAATTAATTAACGGAATTTATTAATAAATACATAGGACATTGCCCTTCTGTCATTCACATGTTAAATATATAATATATATTTACAATTATCCATAGATTTAATAGAAATAGAATGGGGTAAACTACTGGTATCATTACAGATTTATTGTTCTATTGATAGAGTTAGATTCCTTTCATTAAATCCCTATTAATGGATTCGGCAGGATTACTATAATCGGATTAAGCTCCAGTTTTAAATAGCTGGGCTTTTATTGGTTCTTGCCTTTGTCTTCAAGAAATCTTTGTACACCTCACAATAGATTACATTGATTTATAGGAAATGATTATCAATTATCTCTTCCCTCAAATATATATATGTTATAATAGAAAAAAAAAGATTTTTCTTTTTGATTTTTGATAATTAGTTATATAGAATTAATACTTGATGCTGATTATTTTGAAAATAGAAATATTTGTTGAGCAATCGTGGCATAAATATTGAAAGAAGAATAATAAAAATGTTTTATATCAAATATTGCTTTAATTAAACTTATGGAATATATATAAAATACATAATTTGGTAAAAGTACTGCCTGGCTTAAGGTGTAAGAATAAAAAAAATGAAAAGCTTATTTACATAATGTACAAAGGTTTTGAGCCGGCCATTGGGATAAAACAACAACGAGTTTTTATATGCGAAGCGTAACCTCTGGCGGTCGATTTAACAGAATATTTGAATCTATGATATATAATTTTGAATAAAATAATATTTTATATAACATTTAAAATAAAATATTTTAATATAACATTATAGTTATCAATTTAATTTAATTAAGCAGTATATCGATACGCATAATTATAAATAAAAGCTATAATTAAATACTCATCTGATTATCTATAGTATTTAGTAAAATATTCGACTTTCTATATATATTTATATATTTTCAAATAGGATATATATATAGAATATAAAAAACGCAATTTTCTTTAATATTAGTATGCGATATAACATGAATATTAATATGGTAAATAATATATGTGTATATTCGCGTGCGCTTGTGTAAATTGTGTTACACATTTTGCAATGAATAATAACATTTTAAATATATTAAAATAATAATAGGGAAATATAACTATGAAACCACAGAGAAATTCAATTTTATGCATTTATCGAAATAATATTTATTAAGGAATATTTTTTGTTGATACTTATAAGTGCTAGAAACATGTAGGTATTGTGAATAATGTAAATAATTGTTAATAACAATAGGTAAATGTCAAGATAACTTCGAGCCTCGTCCGCGGAGATTTTATATATTCCGATATATAAACAATGTTGTGTGTTATAGATAGAGTTAGTCAAGAAATATAACTGTAGAAGAGAAAGCTAGCTGTTTTTAAATATTATTGTAATGTAATGTTATGTGGAGAACACGAATTTATATACATTCATTGACAAAACATAAACAGGTTATACCTTCTAGCATGTATATCGTAATTCATACAATAACATTGTAACATATTTGATAGACAGTGGCCTTTATTGAAGACACACGAAATAAACAAGTGTGAAAAAATTGACTCTATCTCTTTAGGAGAAAAACTGACAATCGGCATATTCAAAATATTTCTACTTCCTTAATTTTTTTTTATCTTTTCAATTATTTTCCATGAAAATTGTTTACTGAATACTCCTAATTTACTCTTAATTTTTCCAGTTTTCTGTTAAATAAAATATGTAATTATGACTAAAGGTTCAACAAACCCTTAATAATATGCACATCAACATAATATCTTAGGTTAAATTAATATTAATATGAGTATAGGCTAAAAAGGTTTATGTATTGGTTTTTCATATTCTCTCTATATATATGTCTATTATAATTCACCTATTGATAAGAGAGACAAATGATATATGCTGGTATGCATTTGAGAAGAACGGTGAGGAAAATATTATTGGCAAGTCCGGTGACCTATTTCTATCTTTCTTTCTTATCTTTCAGCCTTATAGAAATATAAAGTGGCTACGATATATATTCTAGTTGAAAGGTGTATTTTCTTTTAAATGAATAGGTCAAATGTATTTTATTTTGACAAGTTGATGATATTTTTATCACAACCACTCTATTATTTCTATATAAATTAATTCGGAAGGGATTTTTAAAAAGTCTAATTTTAAGATGATATTTATATTATGCAAACGCTTTCAAACCCAAATTCAAAAATACATTTCAATAACGCTTTTAAAAAAGGATTTACAATGATATCTATTTTCAAAATATACGAAATCCTTCTATTACGTTAATTATTAAATCAACAAATTTCTATATTATTTCATCCAATATCTGTTTTTCGGTAATTTTTAAAAGCTTTTAGTTAACACTTGCGCGCTTATCTATTAGTCTATTTTTCTGTCTATGCTTTTAGACTTTTAAACTATTTTTAATGCATATGATCGCAATGTATGATCTAAATAAAAAAAATCTGCTCCCCTTACTGAAATTATGAATATTTTTCGTCTGTTGGTCGACAAAAATGGCTAAACGTTTATTTATGATTTTCCCCTGTTATTTGGCCAATATTTTCTTTCGATAAATAAATAAAAAATCCACAAAGAGCGCGTTTAGGGCTGGTGGCCCTCGTCATCCTGGTTCAGACTGTTCCTCAGCGACCAAATATATGTTTCAAAGTGATTTTTTGATTTAAGGTACAACCTCGCTGACAAGTACCTACAGCACGAAACGTGTTCGTGGTTGTCCTTTCATGTTTATCATGAAAATGGATTGCGGTATACAGGTATCATGGAACAAGCTTAAAGCAATGTTTAGTTGATTTTTGCTCCATTAGATGGCGCTCTGGCATCTAATTTTCTCACGTGAACGGTTAGAATGTACTTTTGTATGTTTTAATATCAACACCTGACAATTATTAATATATTTTCATCATTAGGTCTAAACTCATGGACAAATCTTCATGAAATTGTACCTTTTAGCATGTAATTCCGGATTCAGACAATGATTCTGAGAGATATTTATACAGTGACTTTTATTCAATAAACCCAATTGTCTCTGTTTCCTTAAAATAAGCACGACCGGTGACATCAAACACTTTCCACTTCCTTAAGTTTTCCCCGTGAGTGGATATGAGTCAAAAGCGACGGGTGACAATCATCATGAATTTAAAACTAAATATGATTCAATTATTTACTAAATATTTTATCTCATTATTAATATCCGATATTCGTTTTCCGTCAATTTTGTTTTAACAAATTTAGATCTAATTGTCTAATGGTGGAAGCTGAAATATTTATTCTCTTTTTTTCAGTACATTTTAAAAAACGTTTTTTTAGAAATCTTCCTTATTAATTATTTTTTTTAATAGACTTTCATACCTCGTTAAATATTTTCATAGATAAATACGAAGCGTTATAATTTTGGAAATTCCCCAATGTTATTTGATTGAACTACATTTAAGCCGTTGACGTGTCAAATATAACGTGCTGTCACACCTAAGTCTCGAAACTCACAGAACAAAGCCAAAGCGACCAGATGGCCTTAGAATGGCGTCTGCTGATAAATGACGCAAGCATTAGAGCCCAGGTAGCCCATCTATCCACCAGTGCTGATAAATGAAGGAAATCAGCACGCATGCGCAAAACGATTACCTCAACGCTTCGTTGGAAATATTAGCAAATTACATTTACCTTTCAAGCCTCGTATGTTATTCATTATTTCTTGTTTCCTCAATCCAGTCACACGTGAGGCGACTCTTTTAGGTCTCATGGTGATGAATAACTGGATGTTCACTTTGGAATTCAGAATTACCCGCACTAACAAATGGAATGTGTACAAAGGTGCCATAAAATATGCTATTATTTGTTTTCTAGCTACATGGTGTTTTTATATACTAATTAAAATTCATTAACTATATATTTTTTGATAATAAATATTTTATTCAATCCAATATATACCTTTTTATTATCTGAATAATTAAATATGAATTGATCTCTATTTTCAGATATATATATATATTATATAAATAATGCTCTATACAGGTTTCTCTCTGGAGATGAGTTTCTTTCATCTTTATTAACGCGTAATCTCGAGATTCAGGTATTTCTACCCTTCTACAGGAGTACATGAATCGTATAAACGCCCTTAACAGCGTTAAAAAAATTTACGTGGATTTGTGAAAGAAAAACAATATTTTCAAATTATTTCAGCAAATTGCTCTTTCTTTATCAATTTATTATACAAAAAGCTTAAAAGGTATTTTAAAAATTCTTGAAATACAAGGATTTGAAAATTACTTCAAGTTTTTGTGCAATTAATTGATAAAGAGGGGGAGTAATTATTAGAAATGTATATATATATATATATTCAAGTTTTTCTTTTACAGATCCAGGTGTGCCCATTTTTATATAAAAATATTGTAGGTTTTAATACTGTGAACCTGATTGTTCCAGATATAAAGAATATGTAAGTGCCTAAAATGAACATTTCAAAGCCCTCGGATATTGAGAACACGTACAACATGGTGATTCTTGTTGGTTAGGAAGAGATTTCGCAAACATGACTACTGATGATCCTATTTGTAAACTTTAAAACCAAAAGAACGTCAAATAAAGGTCTACAACGGAGACTACCCCTAAGGTAGTTGTACGTTTTAGCATGTATTTCGGGTTTCAGACAATAACCCTGAAAGATAGTTGTACACACTTACCTTCATTCAAAACAAACAAGACAACCAAGTATGAACAAAATTGTCTCTGTCTCCATAAAAAAAAAAAAATAACAGATGACCCCTAGGCGATATTTAAGACTCTCCACTTCCTTAGGTTTTGTCCATGAGTGTATATAGAACATATCTAAAAAAAACACTTATCTTTATATTGTTTTTTTTTTAAATCGCAATCCATAAGATTCAACATTTAAAAACGGCATATCTTGGATCGAAAATAATATATTGCGTTTTTATTTGCAATAAAAAATTTCAGTTTAGTTTTTCGATCAATATATGCCGATTTTTATTTGATTGTTAATACTATAGCCGATACACATTATATCTAAACGAATAAAAATAAAACGATAAGAGGAGCTTCTTTTATAAATTTTAATGCGCAAGCTTTCGGACCTAACGTCCTTCTACAGGCATGAATAGTGGTAATACTAACCTAGTATTACCACTATCCATGCCTGTAGAAGGACGTTAGGTCCGAAAGCTTGCGCATTAAAATTTATAAAAGAAGCTCCACTTATCGTTTTATTTTTATTCGTATAAACCAATTATTAAGAGTTCCTAATCGTCTAACATTATATCTAAGAAAATTAAAAGAGGCTTAGCTCGATCTGTGTGAAGAATTTCGATAGATCTCTCCCCCATTGAAGTTCATTTAACATAAGGGTTAAGACAAGCTAAGTAACTTATAAGTTAAATAAACTAATGAAGAGAGAGCGATAAATTTCTCTTAAGTTTAAAGTTCCTTTTTTTCCCACATATATCCAGATATACACTTCTTTTACTATCTTATGTAACCATTGAATATTTTAAAATAATTTATTTATATTTAAATATGTTCTATATTAATATATTGAATTAAATTAACATTGTGTAGAGATTTATATGAAGTGAAAAATATCACAAAAGTGAAATTATATTTAGGAATCAGATGGATAAATTAATAAAAAAGCATCTCAAGGCACGATCATGGATATGAAGGTTTATTGATTTTATAAATTTCGGAAAATTAAACGTATTTAATTTTTATATATAGACAAGGTGGTAAAGGTTAATACAAATTCGGTTTTCTGGGCTTATAAATACAACCTTAAGATTTAATTAATAATTTTCTTAAAGCCATCTCAGATCTGAGGATAGAATACTGGTCCAATATATTCTGAAATACCAATAATTGGTTATTGATGGGTGTAACCTATTAATATCTTTTTATTTTTTAAGTGAGTCAAGCTTTCGATAAAATTTGCTTTTCTACGAACTGTTTACAATATGACGAAAAATTATGAAAGTATTTTTTTAAAATATAATACTGTCGTCTGCACGAACGGACGGTTTCTGAGTAACCCGGTCACCAAAAATATAACTTCAAATCCTCTATCAAAATCGAATTCAATACACTCGTTTAACTGTAAACAATGTAAGTAGGGAGGACCCGTAGAAAATAGAAACTACACAAGCAGACCATGTTGGAGAAAAAGGTATACAGACGATAGAAAGTTTATTTTCAATATGTCTATACACCACTGGACATACATTCGATCTCAAACATGTAATAGCCCATTAACCGAAACATTAAAAGCAGGCAACAACGATTATTCCTGCAAGTACTGATATAATCAAAATCGACCATAATAGGAAATTCGACCTCCCTAACCAATATGACAATACTAGCCGAATGGCCCGGGCAACGCCCGGGTTTTACCCGATTAAATTCTTTTATTCAAATACTATTCGTTACAATTATAAATTGGCGCCGTGGATGTCATTCTTGTATAATATATAAATGAGTTTTAAAAATTGCAAAAAAAAAAGAAAAAAATGCATCGGCCGGGAATCGAACCCGGGCCGCACGCGTGGCAGGCGAGCATTCTACCACTGAACCACCGATAGTTATGAGAAATGGCCATATTTGGGTATTTATTACATTCACAAAAGCAAACGGTGACAGAATTGATTAAGAAAGAATTGATTATGACGCTGATAACTGTATATTTTAATCTTAGAACCATATTTCAAAATTCCCAAAAACATAATTTTTCATTATTGTTCTTTGAAAATAATTATACGATTAACCTCTCATTTTCAATCTCAATTTTGAAGGCACTAAAATAGATTTTGCTCAACGAATAATTTTAAAATATTCCATTTATTTATGTATATTTTACATTATATTATTATGTATATATATTTTTTGTTTTGAAAATAGAGCAATCCATATTGAATTCATTAGATAATAAAAAGGCATATATTGGATTTAAAACTTTAATTAAATTAAATATTTTATTAAATCCAATATATGCCTTTTTATTATCTAATATTATTATATATTTTTAATATTTATTTTTAATATATAGTCTAATGTAGGTCCGCGGGTGTGTACACGCCAATATTTCGTTTCCTTTGTTTTGTTTTTTTAATAGTTTCATTTTTTTCCGTCATATTGTAATGAGCACGTAGAAAAGCAAATTTGCTCTAAAGAGCTGGTATTAACTCACATATTAAAATATACGCTTCACACATAAACCAAATGTACTTATGTAAAGTGTATCAAAACATTATTTCAGGGATATAAAAGAAATCAATGTTCTACTGAATAAGTGTTTAAATCTAGAAGGTCGCTGAAGGTCACTTACGTTGCAGTCGAATCTCAGGCGCCGACTCGGCAAGGGCTGCAAACAAATGGCTATTAGAAATATACACAATGTGTGTATGAGATAATTATAATATATATAATATAATATTAAAATATGCAAAAAAATATAAATATAATTATATTTTGCAACTACTATATATTTATAAGAATAGATATTTTGTCAGGAGGATATTAATCTATAAAAATGAAGGTCGCATCTCTTTATAATACGTATTGTATAAATTTCTAAAGATAATTTCATATAAATATGTTTTAATATCAACATGGTGGAGGTTGAGCAAGCTTGTATTGTATGTACGCTTCAAAAGCCCTGTATCTTTGACATATAATGAAAGTCATTTGACATTGTTTTCAAGGTAAAATATATAGGTCAATTGAAATTTTCACTGATTAGCGTTATTCTAATATCGTGTGATTTTTATATATATGAACACTTTATGTTAAAACTCAAGCGGCGCTTGAAACGAAAAATCAAACTCTAGTTCTTTTTCAAATTTCGCTTTAATATTTGCTTCGAATAGTATGAACGATTTAGAACAATTTCTTAAACAATAAAATTTATTAATGACAAAATAATCACGTTTGTACATTTTTTGTTGTATATACTATTTTATCCATCAAATTGAGCCTGCAATGTTATAATGGAATTCATTGTTAGAACCATTTTAAGTAGAAAGTTAAAAATTAATTGGCATAGGTTGGAAGATGGAAAACCTCTCCTAGACCGTTAGAAACGGGCTGAAGTAGCATCATATATTAATACAGACCTTAATTGTCAAAATATAGATGCCCTTTGTCCAGTCTGACACCATTTTGATCTAGCAGGCCTGAAGGTATATTTATACCGAGAATTGAGATATTTAGACAGTTTGTTAGCAGCTCTACCCAAGATCCCATTGGATTGCTAGTCGGCCCAGATATTGAACCAAATTGACTACCGAATACAATACTCTGCCATGATGTAAGCCATTACAGTGCCGCTTTTTATTGAATCTATATGGCCCTGAGCCAACCAAATAATTGGAAAATACACTATTTTTTATATCCAATATATGCCTTTTATCTCATAATGGATCGATGTATATGTTGTATACAAGTTTTATATATACATTCTTATAGCGTATTTGTTTTACAATATAACTAATTTAATTTATTTATATATACATATATAATATCTCTCTAGATTATATAGTATAACACACACTAAGAATATACTTTATATAAACAATTAAACAACAAATTTTTATATTTATAATTAGAAAAAGATTCACTATTAATATTTTTTAATGCAAAATAATTAAATTTAACTTATTGATATACTTCTTCAAATAAAAAACAATTCGACCAGTAAATCTTTTTATTGTCTCGACAAAAATCTTTTGTTCTCGTCAGGAGCTAACAAAAATTTAAATTTGAAGAAATATGAATGCCGGCCAGGCAGCAGGCAGCCTCTATCTTTATTGATATGCGTATATTTATCTGAATAGGAATTGTATAATACGCGCAAAAATTCTATATCAATTACTATATTATTTATTTACAATATAGTTGGCTTATAAATATTATTATATTTATTAGTAAGTTATGTAAGATATACGGATATAACTAACAGTAGAAAGTATTTATACTTCCAAGCAAACACCAGATACTCACCAAGGAAAGGGAAGGAATGGCTCTGAAGCCATTACAACGATTAACGATACCAACTCGCGATGTACTTCAAAGAATCTCGCTTTTACCTTGATTAATTAAAAGGATTGGATTTTATTTGTTTTGCTTGCTAAGAAATTAATTGCTGAAATCAATATCGCAATGTGTGATTGTTTTTTAGTTCATCCATTTGATAAGAATCATCCCATTTATATCAAAGAAGGATGAGTTTATATTATGATTTACTGAAACATCTGTAATCCGGAATCTTCTAGTCATTAGTAAAATAGTATTTAATTATGTTTCAAATATCACCATATGATCAATATTCCCCATTTATTGAAAATAGATACAATAAACTGTTTATTGTAGTTATAGTTTCTCAAATACCTTTTATTTTACATGTATTATACCTGTATATGATATTTATAAATTTATTCGAATCATATTTATTTCGGCGTTTTATATTTGATTCGTTTTTGCTGTTCCTATTTCATATTTAAAATATTAATACATAATTTCAGTAAAATAACATATTCAGATAGCTGAACTGGCCATATTCCCACTATCCTAAACAAATTTAAAAAGAAGATCCCTTGTTTATAGCTGAGGTTCAGGATAATTCCAAGTATCTTCAGTTTGTCGACTGAATACACGGATACAGAGCACTTTCCTGATTCCCTATAGAGCTTGTCAAATGTCATGATGACATGAGGTCAACATTCTGAAATATAATAAAAACGATGAGAGTTACCAGGATATTCTATTATTTTTATATTATTTTACAAAATATTATAGCAATTAATAATAAAAGGAGATTTAAATCTCAACGTGTAAAGCCTCAAATGATTAATGCTTTGAGTCAAAATTATTTACATTCGTTGGTGAGCTTTGCACTCATCGGTATTTTGAGTTGTTAAAATATTGAACTCGGCGCGCACGGAATTTTTCTCTACAGGTTCGATAAAATGTGGCCAAATAGGTTTAAAATTTGTGCCTATCTTCAGATGGGTATCTAATAGGAGATCAAAAATTATTTAGCAAAATATTTAACTTTTGTATCCTCTTGAAATAAACTCTTTGCAACTCATATCGTTATAATTATGGATACAAATTCAGTTGATAGTGAGCTTTACAAGCGACTTCAAGAAATACACCCAACTCACAAAATGGAAGAATATTTCAGGGTTTAATATTAAGTGCCATTAATATTATCCTTCTCCAATTATAAGAATAAAATATTCTAAAGATTTATTGTTATATAGTTTTCCAGACAGTGATCGGTATTCATGGTAAACGGTTTGCGGATTTCGACAAATTAGAAAGAAGGAATCATATATCGCCGCAACTCTTTTTATTATTATAGCGGTTAAGGAAGCTTTCGGGCAAGCCCTTCTTCAGCTAAAGTGATCGGTATATTTATCATGAATTATACCGGATATATTCTTTTGACTTTATTTTGAAGAAGTCAAAGTACAGATCAACAACACTATGTTAGATAATGGTGTGAGATCATTACAATGTATCGACATAACTCATTCATAATTGAGTAAGCAAATAAACTTACAGTCAGAGCTTCGTTTGAATATTTTAGTTATTGATATGAGGGTAAATATATTGAAAATAGAGAGTTAGTAAACCTATTTATTGAACAATTCAATCCTAATCCTATCATTTTGGCTATTTTGGCTTTTCGTCATATTTAATATGAAATTCAGAAACACATTTTAAAAGAATGAAAAATATTATATGTATTCATTATTGAATGTTACCTCCTAAATTTTATTTATTTGGCCGAATTAACATTGTGGAAAGGGTTGGAGACAAACACTCAACAGGCACAGAGATAAATAAATTCAAGAAAGTGGAAAATTACCTTTGCATTTAAAACGAAAATGGAAAATATTTAAAAAGTCAAATATTTCTCTTTAATATAATTTAAATATGTATATATATTATGTTTTGGTGTTTTGTGGGGATTTAAATTGAATAAACTTGCATAACACATATTTATTTAAATTAGCTATAACGTATGGTCTCCAAACGAATTTGATTATGATTTAGAAGGCGAATAAAATGTGGAAGGAAATAATCATATGGATGCTGCAGAAAGGTTTTAGCGCTAGAGTGAGAATTGCTATGCACATATTTATCACAGAGTCCTTCTTCAACTCTGATTGAATTTCTGGTTTGATAGAGGGAAGTTCGCTTGGAAGTTGGGACACCTATCTTTCACCCTGGGGGCATAGCGTGCCCAACTTTGGTTTTTTTCTTCAAGTAGCTAAATTTTCTACATCTATTGAGATTTTCATCTTATATATAATGAGAGAAAATATATTTTCTAATAAAATATTGAATTTTTTTCTTATAAGCTTTAACCGAAGATTTTAAGACGAACAAAATATATGCTTTAGAAATTTCCCTTATAAGTCTATTTCTATCGATTTAATTATAGATATTTCTTTGCTTTAAAGTTTGGGAACATAAAAAAAGGATGACGTCTTTTCAATTTTTTGGGAATAAATAATTCATATATTTGATATGCTATTCTGTGACAAATATATATAACTGTTGGATCATATTTGAAGACAACTCTCAGATTTATAAAATTAATTTATTAAACTTTAAACATTTTTAGATATATATATATAGAGAAACGAGTTAATTACCTCGTATTTAAAGCAACAAAATAATCATCTAATTTTCATACATCGTTCTAACCAGATTCAACTTGTGCAAAACAGACGACAAAGAAAAAATAAACAAATTAATAATAGAGGGTAAGTTCCTATTTTCTACAAGCTTTCACACAAAAGGCTCACACTTTTCTTGCTTCAATAACATTTAAAATATATTAGACATAAATATATATATATTTATATTTATCGCACAATTCAAATATAATACTACTACTTTGAAATATAAATAAATTTAAGACTTATCTTTACCGCATTATATTTTCTTTTATAAATCAATAAATTGAAAGGTGAACAAAAAGGATATATTTTTTATAATTCCAATATGCCGAAAATGCTTATTGTAGGTACATTAGTGAGATATGTTTCTGATGAAATAAAAAGCGAAAAGAAATTTTACTAGGCTACGACCATGTCATAATATATTAGTCGAAATCTTAATTTATTTCAGAGAGGATTACCTAATGCACTGGACTTCTGTTTTCATCATATTATAGAATATAATATGTTATATATGTTTTAAATGTAAAAGAGAGATAAATAAATTAAATTTTTACTCATTTAGGTGTGAGCAATTGTTACCCAGAAATTATTTGAAAAAGTAAAAATAAAAATCAGGTAAAAAGTTTCTTTCAATTTTAAATTTGCAAGCTTTCGTGCAAATATACTGATCTGCAACGAGCTAATACTCTATGTTCAATCTCAAAATAATCTTTAGTTTTCAATTATTTTGTATAAATATTATTTAGAGATTGTACATTGTGAGTATTAGCCTGTTGAAGAACAGTATATTTACTCGAAAGCTTGCAAATTTAAAATTAAAAGAAACTTTTTACCTGATATTTATTTTACTTTTTCATTTAGGTGTACGAAGGTCAAATAGAGGCCACAGACTTGGAGCGATATAATTTATTGTTTACTTCCTTTATGGTATGCAGAGAATCCAGATGGAGAACCCAGTTTATTGTTCTTGGATGGCGGTGTTGTCATAAATATGTCGGCACATTCCACTTATGTTCTTTTATGTGTAGTTTTCTATCATTAACTATCATAACATATTTTCTCAAATTTGCTGTTACCCATTAAAATGATCATATTATAAGTCTAACTTCTCAACCTGCTCGCATCATTTCATCTACCTAAAACTTGGAAATAATTCTTGTACATATTTCAATTGTGTTGATAATTTTCGCTTTTCATCTAACTAAAACTTGCATACTAATTATTGTCATATTTCAAATATCTTTCTTTACTCTTTCAATGTTTAGTTTACCTTTGTAGTGCAAGTGTCCCTAGGGGGATATAGCGCTCTAAGAGAGTCGAAATAAAATAAACCAACAAATGATCTTCTGAAAAAAGAGAGAAATGTAGAGTTAAAAGTTTACTAGCCGATATTTCAACGCATTATTTTGTACATATTGCGATGCCATTCCATGCATGCTCCAGGAGCCCGAGGTATGTCTATCTCTTTCTTATTCCACATGTCTCGTTATACACTTAGACATAAAATGAAATAACCATCAGCTATAGCAAGTCATTATTGTTTCACACAATACGTAATATACCGAATTAGTAGTTATAACACAAATTTCTATCAAAACGATATACAAAATTGAAGTTTACCTTAATTTTTGAAACGCTTTTACTGTAATATATATAAATATATATATTTGGCTTATCCCTAGTACACGTGGTACAGGCCATGATGGCTACCCAGGTAGACGACTGCTTTTACTGTAAATGCACCAAATGTCTACACATGTGAAAAGCAATTCGACTTTGCACTTACAAATGTGCCAGGCACTTGCTGGTGGGGTTGGGCTTTTGCAAGAATCGGGCACCATTGAAACAATTTTATAATCAGAAAAAAGTGTCCAATGCGGGAATCGAAACCGGGTCGTAGCGGTCGAAAACCAACGGTTTAGACCACCCTTCCACCGACCCCTTATCAATCATATATTAGTTAATTACACATATATTCATACTTATATTTGTAAATTGAGATGATAGTGTGTGATAAATCATGTTTAATTATACTACACAACATCAAGAAAATTTAGCATATTTTATGGTATTTCAATATGCTAAATATGAAACATTTAAACTATCATAAATTTCGTTTTTATTCAAGATATATCTTTTCATATATAACATAAACTATTTCTATAGTTTGAAAAATATTAAAATATTTTTATTACAAATTAAATATAATTTCAATTAGATGAAATATATCGTTATTGATGATTGATGATTTTGATCCAATATATGCCTTTTTAATTAAAGATTTATTTATGGATTGCTCTATTTTCAAAATATCTTTATATCTTTAAAATTAACAAGCAAATATTCTGACAAAAATAGTTTTGAGAATGTAACATAAGATAAAATAGCTTTAATCATATATTTTATATGAGTTATATGGTATCTTCTTGTGAAACAGCATCGCTATATTCTCCCTGATACATTTTGTTACAATATCATATGTTTCAGGATTTGTTTCATGTAACAACATTAGATTAAGTTCAAGTTTTTGACAAGGGCAGTAGTTTCTGGACTTAAGCTGATTATGCTGTCGGTGTCGGTTGACAGCTTGGATTAAATTTCGGTCGGTTACATATATACACTCTACAGTTCAATCTCAATTTTTATTCAATAGGTCGAGATTCTTGAAAATAAAGTCTTTTTTATTGATCTATTGTAGAATATCTGCTCTATATATGGATTATTATTACTCAAAGCAGGTTTTTCAAATATTTGTCTGATTTCATTTTGAAAGGTTAATTAACTATTTATGATTTAAGTTATTTTAGTTAGAGACTAATTTGACTGCAGGTGTAGCTCATGTCTACACATTTAGAAAATGTATGCCATTATTTGAATATATTTCACATGAATAAAATATTTAAACTGGTAAAAATGATTTGTGCTAATCGGCGCACACATGCAATCATAAATTATATAGAGCTGACAAAGAGAAAGAGATAGGAGAAATTGTGTAAATGTTTTTTTTATATTATGTAAATTCAAGAACACAGTTTTTCATACGTATATTAAATATATTATAAAATAAAAAGATTAAGCACGGAATTTCTTTCACACATAATAAAATATTCTACTATTTCTACTATAATGAAAAAATATATTGGGTGGGCTTCGTTCATCAGTGGTGAAACCTCCCAGCGGTTTCTCCAATTTAATCTACCAGACCGCTTTTTAGAGCTCCAATACTGTATTGGACGATCAGGGTTTTTGGTATCTATATGTTAAGTTTGTTATTATTCTTATTTTTTAATTCATAGAGAATTTTCTGGCAGACATATTCAATGTTTTATCATCATCATTTTTTTATTATCGTGAAGATAGAGGCTGCCTGGCCGGCATTCATATTTCTTGAAAAAAAAGACACCTCGGCCAGTATAAATCTTTTTATTACCTCGACGTTTCGACAAAAAGCTTTTGTCCTCGTCAGGAGCAAATAAAAATTAAAACATGTAGCAAGGCGATAAAAATTGGTCTAAGGCTCTAAGGGCGTTCTCACGCGATATTCGAAATTTTGTACAACATCCAAAGCACGAGTCAAAAATAAATATTTAACTCACAAAGACTACGATCTTTGAAATAAAATTATGATATACATATTTATATATATTAAGAAATTGTAAACAAAAATAAATATAAAAAATAATAATAACATTTAAAAGATTTCACAATAGTATATATTAATCGATATATATTATGTATAATTTATACTTACCCTTTATAACTACTTTTTTAAATTTAAAAACAAATTGTATTGCAGCGGAATATCTTCATATACATTTAAAGCATGATCATTGCTGACATCGTAATGGCATCAGTAGATAAAAAGGCAATCTTGATTGAGGGAATAAGAATCTGGGGCCGATATATAGATGATGTTTTTGCAGTGATCCGCAAAGAAAATCTTAATGAAATCATGGTCACGTTGAATAATTTCGAAAGAGGAATAGAATTCACGGTTGAAACAGAAAAGGAGGGATTTTTATCATTCTTAGATGTAGGACTAACTCGCAAAGAAGATGGTTCAATTTTAACCAGCGTTTTCAGAAAGCCAACAGACTGTGGTATACATCTAAATTTTAACTCCAATAATCCTATGATGCATAAAAGACAGGTGATAAAATCTCTTGTACAAAGAGCCAAACAAGTATGCACAGACAGAGATATTTATAAAAAAGAGATAATGAAAATTCGAAGCAGAACTAGAACAATCTGATTATCCAGTTGGTTTCATAAACAAATGGATTAGAAGATATGAAATAGATAGGCCAAATTCAAATAGGAATAAAGATGATTGCAATAATATAATTATTCCATATTTAAGAGATATAGATAACGAAATATCTAGAATTTTGAGAAAATTTAAATATAATATTTGGTATAGTACGGGGACAAAAAGGGAATTTTTAACTAGAAATAGAATAATGAAGGATAACATAGGTACATCAAAACCAAGTAATGTAATTTATGGAATTAAATGCACACAATGTGACAAAATTTACGTAGGAGAAACAGGCCGTAATTTAGAGACTAGGATTAAAGAACACCAACAGGGTTTAATGGGGAGAAGGGCGTTAAGCAAAATTGGGGAACATGCATTATATTCAGGACATAGGCCAGATTGGAATGATATTGAGATATTTCATAGGAATATAAAATTTAAAAAAGAAAGATTATTTTTAGAGGGGTGGGTATCACGGGAAATGGGGAAAAGAACTTTAAATGTATATGAAGATATTCCGCTGCAATACAATTTGTTTTTAAATTTAAAAAAGTAGTTATAAAGGGTAAGTATAAATTGTACATAATATATATCGATTAATATATACTATTGTGAAATCTTTTAAATGTTATTATTATTTTTTATATTTATTTTTGTTTACAATTTCTTAATATATATAAATATGTATATCATAATTTTATTTCAAAGATCGTAGTCTTTGTGAGTTAAATATTTATTTTTGACTCGTGCTTTGGATGTTGTACAAAATTTCGAATATCGCGTGAGAACGCCCTTAGAGCCTTAGACCAATTTTTATCGCCTTGCTACATGTTTTAATTTTTATTTGCTCCTGACGAGGACAAAAGCTTTTTGTCGAAACGTCGAGGTAATAAAAAGATTTATACTGGCCGAGGTGTCTTTTTTTTCAAGAAATATGAATGCCGGCCAGGCAGCCTCTATCTTCACGATAATCAAGACCAATTTTGGTCCCGAGGTATTCAAGATGGCAAGGCAACTAGAGAAGACTATGATCAAGTTTGCAAAGACTAAACATTCTTTATATTTTAATCACCGTATTAAAGATCTCAATATCATTCCCCCGAGCCTGAATGTAAAAGCGCTGGTTAGAACTTCCTTTGGAAGACAGATTGCTAGAAGAGCAAGTCTTCAGTTCGTCAAGGCACGCATCCAAGAATCTCACAGAATGGTACATATACAGAGGCAATTATTAGCGAGTCAGCGAAGTGCTATTTCAGAATTATTAGATGAAAATTACATGAAAAGTCTTGAAGAGAGTATACAGAGAGGGATAAAGAAAATAGAAGAACGGCTAATGATCACAATGAGGAACAAACTGGACAGATGGGCTCCTAGAATCAAGAAGGTCGATCCTAGAAGAGTATGCAACATCTCAGGAAGGATTTAACAGAAGAGCAGCTGAGGCTTCTTGATAAAGGGTCAAACTATAGACCTATGCCTCTCAAAACTGATTACATTAGATTAATTTCTAACATTGAAAATGGGATTAGGAATCTGAATGAAAATGATAGAATTAATATTAGAAACAAAATTTCAAATGTTATATCAAGGACAACAAAAAACCAAAATAAATTTGAGTTAGAGAAGACAAAACGCTCCGAATGGGAGGCTATAAAGAAATTAAAAAATGATGACGACATAGTTATAACTAGAGCAGATAAAGGAGGCAAGACAGTCGTGATGAAGAGAGAAGATTACAATGATAAGATAAAGAGCCTTCTCAATGATAATAATACATATGAAGAAATTCGCGAAGACCCTACTAAAAAGATAAAACTCAAAATATCAAAATTCATCAAAAACATGAAGTCTAAGGACATTGATAAAAGAAAAATGAAGCTAGAAGATGTTGCCGCACCTCTCTTCAAAGGACTACCAAAGATCCATAAAGAAGGAGTTCCCCTACGGCCCATTGTGTCAGGATTCAAGGCCCCCACCAGACGTTTAGCGGACTGGCTTAAAAAACAGATACCGAGTACAAGTAAAATTTCCGGGTTAGAGATTAGAAATAGGAAAGAGCTTTTAGATATCGCTAAAATTTTGAAGTTAAATGACCATGAAATAATGGTATCCTTTGATGTCAAATCACTTTTCACCAATATCAATAGAACTCTAGCTCTAAAAGAAATAAGGGAATATTTTGAGGTGAAGAGACAAGATTGCGAAAACAAGGGATTAGAAATCAACGAAATGATAGAAGGCTTTAGGTTATGTTTAGATAATATTTACTTCAGATATGGGCAATAAATTTTACAAGCAAAAAGACGGCACTGCTATGGGTTGCCCTACAAGCATGATCATTGCTGACATCGTAATGGCATCAGTAGATAAAAAGGCAATCTTGATTGAGGGAATAAGAATCTGGGGCCGATATATAGATGATGTTTTTGCAGTGATCCGCAAAGAAAATCTTAATGAAATCATGGTCACGTTGAATAATTTAGAAAGAGGAATAGAATTCACGGTTGAAACAGAAAAGGAGGGATTTTTATCATTCTTAGATGTAGGACTAACTCGCAAAGAAGATGGTTCAATTTTAACCAGCGTTTTCAGAAAGCCAACAGACTGTGGTATACATCTAAATTTTAACTCCAATAATCCTATGATGCATAAAAGACAGGTGATAAAATCTCTTGTACAAAGAGCCAAACAAGTATGCACAGACAGAGATATTTATAAAAAAGAGATAATGAAAATTCGAGCAGAACTAGAACAATCTGATTATCCAGTTGGTTTCATAAACAAATGGATTAGAAGATATGAAATAGATAGGCCAAATTCAAATAGGAATAAAGATGATTGCAATAATATAATTATTCCATATTTAAGAGATATAGATAACGAAATATCTAGAATTTTGAGAAAATTTAAATATAATATTTGGTATAGTACGGGGACAAAAAGGGAATTTTTAACTAGAAATAGAATAATGAAGGATAACATAGGTACATCAAAACCAAGTAATGTAATTTATGGAATTAAATGCACACAATGTGACAAAATTTACGTAGGAGAAACAGGCCGTAATTTAGAGACTAGGATTAAAGAACACCAACAGGGTTTAATGGGGAGAAGGGCGTTAAGCAAAATTGGGGAACATGCATTATATTCAGGACATAGGCCAGATTGGAATGATATTGAGATATTTCATAGGAATATAAAATTTAAAAAAGAAAGATTATTTTTAGAGGGGTGGGTATCACGGGAAATGGGGAAAAGAACTTTAAATGTATATGAAGATATTCCGCTGCAATACAATTTGTTTTTAAATTTAAAAAAGTAGTTATAAAGGGTAAGTATAAATTATACATAATATATATCGATTAATATATACTATTGTGAAATCTTTTAAATGTTATTATTATTTTTTATATTTATTTTTGTTTACAATTTCTTAATATATATAAATATGTATATCATAATTTTATTTCAAAGATCGTAGTCTTTGTGAGTTAAATATTTATTTTTGACTCGTGCTTTGGATGTTGTACAAAATTTCGAATATCGCGTGAGAACGCCCTTAGAGCCTTAGACCAATTTTTATCGCCTTGCTACATGTTTTAATTTTTATTTGCTCCTGACGAGGACAAAAGCTTTTTGTCGAAACGTCGAGGTAATAAAAAGATTTATACTGGCCGAGGTGTCTTTTTTTTCAAGAAACATTTTTTTATTATTATTGTTTTTTTTCTTAGTTAGTTATCAAATCATTTGCAATATTGTAGCTTCTTTTTTGTTTTATTGTGTTCCTTTTTAAGCAATAAAATATATATAACTAAGGTGTAATATTATATTCGAGCATATGGAACCAACATCGATTCATTTTTAAACAAAGAAAAATCATAAGCTTATATAACTTTCAATTTTTCATACACAGGTTATATATGCTTCACTGAACGGTAGATTCTTAGAAATGGTATTCAACTAAGCTATGGACATACGATTTTATGACAGTAGAATTACATTCATCTCAGATAGTAGAATTTGTTTTATGTGTGAAAGAAACCTCCATGTTTAAATGTTTTCTTTTCTTATATATAGATGGCGCGTTATTGCCCTATAATAATTAAATATTTTATAACCTGAATATATAATCGAGGTCTGAATTGAAGCTTGAAAATTTTAAAACCATGTCAACATATAATTATTTTTCACTGAAGCTCGAATATCTATTATATCATTATGAGAGAGAGATATATGTGGAATAATTATAATTATAATATATAATTATCTCTTTAAATAAAAATGCATATATTGGATCAAAATATAATTTATTTTACCAATATTTCAGTTGGCTGCACGCCAACCTTTATCAAGGTATTATAACATTTTATGGGACACACTTTAAAATGTTATAATACCTTGATAAAGGATGGCGTTCAACCAACTGAAATATTGGTAAAATAAATGATATTTTGTTCCAATATATGCCTTTTTTAAGGGTTATTTATGAAATGCTCTATTTTCAAAATAATTATCTCTAGAATTCTTTAAAAATGAAATTAATATCAATTAGAGTAAATTAAAACGGAGAGAAACAAATGTGAATAATTTATAAGGAAAGACATAAAGGAATAACCTTAAAGTACATTTCGTGCAGAGAGAATTAAAGTTTGAAACATTAGAGAGACTTGCAGTTCACATTAACATATGTAGTCATTTTGTTAAGCACAGAGTCTTGGCAACTTTAAAGTTTGTTCTGGCGTAATAATATTTACCTCACTTTAATGTTTTCATTTCTTACCTTAGTTTAATTGTTTGAACAAATTCTATTTCTATACTGATTCACCTCCAATATCCCAAAACAGGAATATATTATTATATTTTATTGTTTGCTTGAAAATGAAATATTATATTATATATTAATGGGTGTGAACCTTGAATAATAATTTTAAAGTGAGTAATAAATGCGATTTTATCAATGTGTAAATATTTAATTTTAAATACCCCTGGGGTGTTTTAATGCATTCTATAATATGATGCACTAGCGCGCCATCTGTTATCAAAATTCAAAACTATTTTAAAGGCTTAAGATTCTTTTTGATATTAAACAATTTCTACTGCCCTCACTGCAATGGAAAAATTAATGAGAGGGCCTGGCTCATCAGTGGTGAACCCTCTCAGCGGTTGACCACTGTGAGAGGGTTCACCACTGATGAGCCAGGCCCTCTCATTAATTTTTCCATTGCAGTAAGGGCAGTAGAAGTTGTTTAATATCAAAAAGAATCTTACGCCTTTAAAATAGTTTTGAATTTTGTTAATGCATTCTGTTTATATTATGTCTGAAATAATTTTATTTGTTATATGCATGATTAATATATTGATATTTATACATATTTATACATTTCACATATCTTATAGTTCTCTATACCTTTTCTATGAGTTTATCTTCACTGCCTTCAGTATCTTCAGTATAAAAGTAAAACAGCCCAATACAAATTATAGCTATAGGTTAGATTAAACTGGCAAAATGCTGAGAGGGTTCACCACTGATGAGTCAGGCCCTCACATTATTTTTTCTTTGCAGTGTAAAAGCAGTAGAAAAAGGTTTTATTTGAAAAAGACATACGCATTTATAAATGTCTCATTTCCATATTCCCCTTTGCAATTATACGTTTGACTTATAAAATATAGATCCTTTTTTCCGCCAAAATAGACGCTATCTTCTAAGCAAAATTTGATCTAAACATGAATATAATCATATATATTCATTGTTATTTTGCATATTAAATAATATTTATTAGAAAAAAAATAGTATAAACACATTTATTTTAAACAAAATAAAAGATATCAGAACTTATAAAATAAAAGAAGTTTATTTAGCTTCTTTAAAAATATTTACATAAAAGCAATTTAACAAAACAAATTTAATCCAAAAATTAAACAATCCATTAAACATTATATATGTATATATATAATTACATTCATGTTTATATCAAAACTTTTATGTGTAATATATATGCATATATGAGTAAAAAATTATATATAATATATATATATTATATAAAATATGAAATCTTCATTTAGGTTGTGAATATAATAATATATTAAATTCACTTTTAATAAAATAAAATGCAATCAAATTTCAAAATCTGATTTAATGTTGAAAAATGTTTTGAAACTAAATGGAGTAGAACTAAAGATAAATTATACACATCATCTTTTGAATTGTAACATTAAAATCAATTCCAACTAATCAGAATAGAGAAATTTAACCTAAGAATTTGCTTGCTAACAACGTCCAACTTGGTAATTTACATATGTATGAATTTTCCCTTCCCTTAATGAAGGAAGACCTTAATTTCCGCTCCTGCAAGTTTGCCAAGTTAAAAGTGACCTGAATTACAATATATCTCCCTTACACCTATACGATCGAAAGGTCACTTGAACCAATGCTAGCGCAAAACTCGTATTTCCTGATAAATGAAATATGTATATAACTAATAACATTTTAATATATTTTTATTATTAATTATGTTACGAATTTTCGTTAGAAATTTGAAAATAATACTTCCTTCTATGAAAATTTAAAATGATCATTTATATAAAAGAATTCATTTTTCAGATATAATAAGAATTTTCTTTTTTGTTGTTGTGTTAAACTTAAAATTCTTGTGCCCCCATAATAAATGATAAACTGGCGAAACCTGAAGGGGGATTTACCATTTGAATATTTAACTATTTTAAATATTTTCCTCAAAATAGTTGTAAAATATTTCTTTGTTTGTTTAAATTTTTTTCATTATATTAGCGTTTGAGACTAAATGTTTAAAACTTTAATAAACCGTTGCTCCTCTAAAGGATTTTTTTATATTTTGCTATAGATATACTGCATCTTATTTTGAAAATATATTTCAATAATTCGTAAGATTTTTTCTTATTTATTTTGAGCCTATATAAATAATATATATGTTTAAAAAAGGAGCATTCCATTTTAATAACATTAAAATAAAGGTATAATTTGGATCAATATATTCTCGTGTATCACGCGGATGATGGGCTTACAAGGAGTTTGAATTCCTAGAGAAAGATAGGCGAACAGCCTCATCGAAATATCGCAAATATTTTAAATAAATTATATTAACCATAATATTTATTTTAATATATATATAATTATAGCTGTCAAGAAATTCCTTGTTTAATTTTCAATGTCTCCATCTGACATTTTCCCCGTTTTACTTATTTTATTCACATATATATTTATATGCGAGATGGAAATTTTTATTTTAAAAAATGCACTTAAGGAAGGTCTTTTAATATTATCTGCTTAATTCACACTGCTTCAGAATATTTATATGGAAAATTTCCTCAACGTTTCGACAAAATTCTTTTGTCTTCATAGGAGAAGTGAATAATTTCAAATAGTACATTTGATTAAACGTCAAAATTAGAAATTTTTGACCCAATACCTAATATACATCCCATAGTTTCGGCTATGATCCCAATCAGTACAGGGTCTTGGCTTCAATTTCCTGATGTCATATGGGCTGAGCTATAAAAATCTGTTAAAATATATTATACCAGATGAAACAGTATATAAGGCCAATATTAGACCATTATACATTGCAATGTTGCGAGAGTACTGTAATTCTCGCTTTTTTGTGCGAGGGTTTGCATTATGACAAATTTATTGATTTCATTTCTGTCGATTGTTTCAGAGAAGATCAAGAGAAAAAGTCATTGCACTGATACATTTTAAAGCTTGAAGAAGACCCTTATTGTGAGTGAGTATATATTATATACGGAAAGTAATATATATATATATATATATAGAAATTTTAAACAGGTTTTTTCAATAAACTATATATTAGAAATATAATATTAGTAAAAATAGTATGAAACCAGATATTTCATACACACGCATCAACCCTTTTTTAGGTTTTATTAATTTCTGAAGAATAGTTATATATAAATATGATAATAATATCATTATATGGACACTTAACTAGCAAAATATCACGATTGACAAGAGCGATATGTGAAACTAGATGAAATGGAATTCAGAAAGGAAAGCCATTTGAAGATATTTCTTTAAAAAATATACAAAGCTCTCTTAAACCATAATTTCTAGAAATTATAAATTATTCAAACAATCATAAAATTCTAAAAGCATTTTATTAAAAACCTCGAAGAGAGAAAGAATAATCACCTCCACTATCTATACGTTTGGTACATCTTTTATTCAGACATCAAAATCAATCTAGATATCTTTTCAGGCTTCTCAAAATATTTTTAAAATTCACCTTTATTTCGAAATCTCTCCAAAATTTTTAATTCGATAGAAAGAAATGTGTGTTGGAAGCAAGATCAGGATAATTGATATGGAAGCTATTTCGTGTTAAGCCAAATTAAATTGCACAATGCTGTGAGTTGTCATGATGAAAAAGTCAAATATTTTGAAGCCAGTTTCGTACGAATCTGACGCACTGCTATCTTTAAACGTCGCTATAAATAAAGCTAGAAATATTGATTAATGGTCCGTCCCACGGGCACGAATTCATAGTGTGCCAATTCCTTTACATGAATTCATTTTCCGGGTTTCTTATCGGTAAGGATATTCCATTGTTTTAGTCAGTCTTAACGTTCTTTCATCCACCTTTAAATCATGCAAGCCATTCAAATGACTTTGATTGTTATAGAGAATCTTCTTTGAAAAGCATTTTTCATATTAAATAACATTCCGAAGTGATTTTCCTTAATTTAAAGCCAAATTCTCTAATCAGATTCGCATTTTTATAATACGGTTCAGATTGAAGTTATGCTTTGAGAGATATATATAAGCGATCTTATTATATCGAAAAGCCATTAGCGCGTGCGCCTGTATGATTAATATTTTTTTTACGTATTGATTAATATTTAATCTATGACGTTTTTTCTAAACAAATATTTCGTGATTGTGGATCCGGTTTTCTTCCTGAAAATTATTAATCAAACGTTATTTATTTCCAAAAATAAATAGATATAAAAAAGGAAATAGAAAGATTTATTTTATTAGAATAAATCCTATTTGCCCAGAGTTGTTATCTAGGTGACCTTGAACCATTGTGAATAAAGATTTCCTGAGGGATCTAGGCAATGGAAATATTGCCGGCATTATAAATGGGGATGGGAAGAAGTTTTGTGAATGGAATTGATTTATACAGAATTCTATGAAAGAGAGGTCTTATCTTTTATATGCAGCGGCGAAAATCTATTGATAAAATACGCGGAATATACCCTAGCGTGAAGAATTGAAGGAACGGATATATATACAATCGGAATATTAAATTTTATCATAATATAGACACATTTTAGACTTATATTTGTTAATAAATAGGAGAATCACAGAGAAATTTTACAATATATATATAATAACTAATTAACTGAGGGTGAATTTTTCTAAAGCTAATGTCATGAATTAAAATAGAACCTAGCTAAAAAATTGTATGTAAAGTGAAATTTACAAATTTAAAAGTGTAATTTTATCATTTCTACATTTGTAACTATATCGGCGCTGGCCGACGCGTTCAATTTACAATGTATATACATATATATATATGAAAAACAATAGAAAAAATAAAAGATAAGTGGGTCAGGTGTTGATATTAAAAATAAAGAAGGCATCTCCTGACCACGAGCACATGAAGCTCTGCCATCTAAAAAGCACATGTACTTGTGGTCAGGAAATGCCTTTTTTATTTTTAATATATATATATCTTGAATATTGAGCAATCCATATGAAATTATTAATTAAATGGCATATTTTGGATCTAAAATGAAACAAAACATTTTATTAAAACAAAATGCCAATTCAATATATACAGTATTTGTGTGTATATATTTTAAATTTTAGCCCTAGAGTTGTAAATATTTTATATATCGTCGCGTGAAGGCATCGCGTGATAAACCAAAGCAGTTTGAAAACAAGAAGAGCCCTGACGAAGTTAGGCGTACAGCCTATTGAAATATTGGCATTTTGTATTAAATAAAATGTTTTATTTTATTTTAGATCCAAAATATGCCTTTTAATTGATATATATAAATATATATAATAAAAGGTTTCAGGAAAATGATATTCATGTACCAAAAGAGACACCTCTTCCTTTAACAGTGCCATCGTTCTGATGCACAATTGAAGAGAGAGATGCCTCTTTTGGTACATGAATATCATCTTCCCGCATCTTGCCTTAAAATCGCTCCTTGCCACTTCACCAGCTTAAAGACCTGTTTTGTATATTCGACCCTCTCCACAACTCCTCTCGTAGGATATTATGAAATCGAATCCGCCCCTGTAATAATGAGGGCCAAATCCGAGACCTTAGTATACAGGTTGGTATTTTATATGAATTTGCCAAAACTGGTGTTTTGGGGCATTCCTTATCATCACTAGTAAAGTCTTTTACTAGGAGGAAGAACAGTGTCATCGTTCTGATGCACAATTAAAGGAAGAGGTGCCTCTTTTTTCAATATTTAGATATGTTTTTTATATGTTATACAGCATAATATCTAAAAACGTAGGTTACCTATCAAGCACGTTCTCGTCTTCACGGCTATTTCTACAAAATTTACTTCATAATTTTATATTTTGGTGGAAAAGTGTTACACACATCGTCGATTATCGACAGCCACAACCCAATATCGCATTGGGCAGTTTTTCTGAATTTTTTTTTTGCTTATCCTTAGTACACGTGGTACAGGCCATGATAATCATGTTGGGCAGAAGGAGGCGATTTTTTTTTACTGTAAGTGCACCACATATCTACACATGTGAAAAGCAGTTCGACTTTGCACACCTAACTATGAGTTATGCCTTAAAAAGCTTACCGAAGCTTGTAGAAGGCACAATAATAGTATAATAGTTCGACTTTGCACTTACAAATGTGCCAGGGCCCCGTTTGGGTATTTGCACTCACTGGTGGGGCTGGACTTTTGCAATAATCGGGGGGCCATTGGAGCATTTTTTAATCAGAAAAAAAGTGCCCAATGCGGGAATCGAATCCTGGTCGTAGTGGTCGAAAACCAACGGTTTAGACCATTCTTCCACCGACCCCCTTTTCTGAAAATAAATTGTTTAAATGGCACCTAATTCTCGTAAAAGTCAAACTCCACCAGTGAGTGCTAATTAACCAAACGGGTAACGGCGTATTTCTCAGTGCAAATACGAACTACATTCTACGAGTGCAAAATGTGGCGGACTTAGAGTAAAAAAGAAACAGTCGCTTACTACCAACCATGTTAAACAAGGCGTTCTTTGCATTAGCAATAGATAAATATATAAAACGTAAATTTGCAGTAAGGATATTATATTCATGTACCAAAGGTGGCATCTCTCCCTTTAAAAGTGCTTTAAACCAATGCATTTGATTTATCACTCAGGTTCCAAACGCAATTAGGTGATAAATAATGAGCCACCACACCAGTTTGGGAAATTTCAGTCAAAAACCAACTTTACGTTGCATTCTTGCCGGAATATCAACCCTGTTACTTCACCAGTTTGACCTTCTTTTCGGTCAATTTGACCGATTTCATAACTCCTCGCAAAGGATGGTATGAAATCTAACCCGACCTTAAACCAATGAGACCATGTTATACTGGTTGCATATTTGTCTGAATTTACCAAAACTGATTTGATGGTTCATAATTTATCACCACAATGTACTGGGGTACTGGGGTTTTTAAAGAGAGAGGTGCACTTTTTGTGTGTATATATATATGTTATAAATAATAAAGAAAATGAAAGAGATTTTCTGCTTGTATTTGGAATTGTTGAGATTATGCTATGGTGATGCAGTCGTGGCTAAATCTTTAATAAAATATTGAAGATCAGAGATTTTTTTTTCTTCAATTGAGCTGAGGAATATATAAAAGAACATAATTTGATAAAAGTACTGCCTGACTTAAGGCGAGTAGAACAAGGAAAACAAAAGATTATTTACATAATGTACAAAAGATATATATATATATATTAATTTTATTATTTCTACACATAATACAAATAAACAATACAATTTTTATTATAAAATAAATAAGCTTCGAGGGTTAAGTTTCTTGTGAAACCTTTTATTTTCAAGCTTTCGGACTTGTCAGTCCTTCAACAGGATTATCACGTTAACAACCTCATAATAATTAATATTTTTATATACACATTATTATATACATATTTTAATGTGTATATAAAAATTGTATTTATTATTAATTTTTTAACGTGATAATCCTGTTGAAGGACTGACAAGTCTAAAAGCTTGAAAATAAGAGGTTGCACAAGAAACTTAACCCTGAAAGCTTTATTCATTTTATAATATTATAAATCAGGAAAGAACGTTTATTTATAACTAGACGAATGGCCCGGGCAACGCCCGGGTTTTACCCGAGTGCGAATATGTTTTAAAAACGTTGTCTTGGGTGGTCGCTATAGACAGGGTGGTCTGTATAGACAGGTGTATGTATCACAAAGCTGATAACAGGGTTGTCTAGAGTGGCCGCTATAGACAGGGTGGTCTGTATAGACAGGTTTATGTATCACACAGCCGATAACAGGGTTGTCTAGAGTGGCCGCTGTAGACAGGGTGGTCTGTATAGACAGGTGTATGTATCACACAGCCGATAACAGGGTTGTCTAGAGTGGCCGCTATAGACAGGGTGGTCTGTAAAGACAGGTGTATGTATCACACTGCTGATAACAGGGTTGCCTAAGGTGACCGCTATAGACAGGGTGGTCTGTATAGACAGGTGAATGTAACACACTAATGATAACAGGGTTGCCTAAGGTGACCGCTATAGGCAGGGTGGTCTGTATAGACAGGTGGATGTATCACACAGCTGATAACAGGGTTGTCTAGAGTGGCCGCTATAGACAGGTGTATGTATCACACAGCTGATAACAGGGTTTTCTAGAGGGGGGCAGGGAGGACACGTGTTCGCCGGCGGCAGCCAATGGGCGCGCATTCTATCCGTGAGCTTCAGAATAAGGCAATTATATAAGTAGATACAATTTTTAATATGATAATTTCTATTTCTGTGCTACTATCTTAACACATCTATTTTAGGTGGAACTTCGAGGGTATGATCAACGTGCATTTCGTTGATAGAAATTCTGAGCGTTGAGACCTTTGAAAAATTGGATTAAAAATGTAAAAATTGATCAAAGATAATATTTTCAAAAATATATATTTCATTGACAATTAGAGTGAGAATGTTTGAACGTTCGCTTTAATGACGCTCTTCTGTTCATTTTAATATATTTTCAAAATTCAGATTTCAGATTATTTTTTTATTCCCCCTTTAGACCAAAACCTCAGAATAGCGTTGAAATAAAGGTGTTTGTCTCATTATAGGTAATATTTATACATACTTAATATCTTATATTTATTGAGAATTCAGAATTTTCTTATTTTTACTTTAATAATGTTAAATACTGTTTATATATTTTATATCTTTCCTCTTTCTCTCTTTCTCGCTCAAATTAAACTATATTACATAATTGATTTGAATAATTAACTATTATTATCTTGACAAAAATGAATATCAAAATAGATATTATTTGGTAGATATCTGGACAATTGTTTAAAACAAATTTATTATTTTCAATTTGAACTAAGAAAATTTTGAAAACAAAAGATCTTATTAATTCAGTTTTGCCTGATAGCACAAATATAAATTTGCATATATATCAATATATTTCCCAGTTTGTTTGGAATATATCGAAAAGGATGGCCTAAAAATATAAATAACATCTATATATATATATATATATAAATACGATACTACATTTTTAAAATTAAATTGAAGCAATTTTTCTCCATCAAATTACAATAATCATCAATACACAATTTCTCGTGGTCGCGTTACTACATTTCCCATCATTATTTTAACAATGTAGAAACAATTTTATTGTATCAAATTGTATTTTGTTCTGAGAATTCGTGTAACATTTATTTACAAATGTGGCCAATTGATTGAGGAAATATGATATTTATTTCAAGATGTTTCCCGAAATGCAATTTAATTTCGAAAGATTGTTTTTTTCTAAAATAAAACAAAAATAACATTTTGCTTTTAAAGTAAATTGAAATGATTTTTGAAATTATATCTACAAAATGTTGTTTACAAGTTATTTGATTCCTTTTTTTTCATATTACAAAATAAATTGTAATGTTTATTGGAAAAAATATATAGTAACTCGAATAGTTTAGTTATATTGGTTTATGCGACAAATTATTAAATTTGAAAGTAGATTTTCTAAAATAGGAAACTATTTGAATCAAGTCATTTATTAGAATATTGATGGTTCCATTAACTAGAAATATGTTGTGGAAATTGTGGTAAAATATATAATCGAACTTTATTGTGATTCTTTTTTTTTCGCCTTTATCGCAACTTGCTTGTGACTACATATTCAAATATCTAATATCTCAACTAACTTTCTTGATACTATCACATATATTGAAGTTTTCAGTATCGCACTTTATGTTCTTGTTACTATCATATCTATTCAAGTTGCCAATATCGCACTTTATGTTCTTGATACTATCACATATATTCAAGTTGTCAATATCGCACTTAACGTTCTTGCGACTATTACATATATTCAAGTTGCCAATATCGCACTTAACGTTCTTGATACCATCACACCTATTCATGTTTCCAATACCACACTTAACGTTCTTGATACTATCATACCTATTCAAGTTGCCAATATCGCACTTAACGTTCTTGATACCATCACACCTATTCATGTCTCCAATATCACACTTAACGTTCTTGATACTATCATACCTATTCAAGTTGCCAATATCGCACTTAATGTTCTTGATACTATCACACCTATTCATGTTTCCAATATCACACTTAACGTTCTCGATACTATCATACCTATTCAAGTTGCCAATATCGCACTTAAGGTTCTTGATACCATCACACCTATTCATGTTTCCAATATCACACTTAACGTTCTTGATACTATCATACCTATTCAAGTTGCCAATATCGCACTTAACGTTCTTGATACCATCACACCTATTCATGTTTACAATATCACACTTAACGTTCTTGATACCATCACACCTATTCGAGTTTCCAATATCACACTTAACGTTCTTGATACCATCACACCTATTCATGTTGCCAATTTCGCACTTAACTTTCTAGCGGCTATCATATATATTCAAGTTGCCAATATCGAACTTAACGTTCTTGCAACTCGCGAATATAATGATTAGATTATTAAAAGGCGCGTTTTTATGCGAAATAGAAAACGTAGATTAAAATTATATATTAAACGGGAGAGGCGACTCTTGTCTCTTTAGATCAATTTCCTCTCGGCAAGATTTCCATCTATATTTTAGCCATAGATATGGCCCACAGCCACTTTGCCAGCTAAACACCTCTTTGGCAGATTGTCAAGATTCCATTATATCCCGTGTGGACCTCATGGAATAAAGTCCGCCCTAGACTGACGAGGGCCATTAGCCCGAAAACATGGTCTCTAGGTGGACGCTTTTCAGTTTGCCAAAGCTGGTGTTGTGGCTTTGTCACCGACTCGAGGCCGCTAGTTGCGGCGACTGTCAATAGATGGCGTCTGGTTTTAGACGTCTATTTAAACGGGAGAGGCGATCCTTGTCTCTTTAGATCAATTTCCTCTCGGCAAGATTTCCATCTATATTAAAATATATATATATTTACGCAGTCATTTATAAGTATTAAAATATATGCTTAAATATATAAACGTATTATATATAAATTTCAAATTTTAATCTGTATAATAATGCTTTTAAATTGATTTTTATTATCGAGCTCTCTCTATCTGAAATTATCGTTGACGCTAATTTAGAGCTATTTTTTCAATAAAGCAACTTTCTATTGTCCAAACATTGTTTCAAAAATTTTATAATGCCATGACACATCGGTGATCAACTCTTCCAGCAGGTTTTCCATCTTAATCCTTCATAACTCTCTAATATTTTATTGGACTATACTGCTGATTAGTATGTGGCTCGGTTCAACTGGCTAAACCGCCGAAGGGTTCACCACTGATGAGCTAGACCCTTCTAATATTTTTTTATGACAATAAGGACAGTATAAATTCTTTTATTAAAATATTTTGACCCAAAATATAGTTTCGATCGTTGAAAAAAATAAATCATATAATAATATTATTATATATCCAATATTGTTATAATTGAATTTAGAATTATATTGAAAATAGAACAACGGGAAAGAGTGGCCAGAAAATTATGCAAATTTCAGGGTAGACGCCCCTCAACAAGTTATGCAAATGATGTGAATTTCATATCTCTCGTACGCAAGTGATGTAGGACATAAGGGAAGGAACTTGAAAAAATTACAGTATTCGTGTCGTTATTTCTTCATGGAAAATCATCGGAGAAATTTTGTTCTAGTTTCAAAAGACACGGGTAAGCGCATATAATACCAGGCCGTCGTCAACGAAGGCAGTTCCAGCAGACAGATGCTTCTACGAAGGGCATGGTGATCGGACTGAAAAGAGCAGGTTGGTCCATACGTCAAATCGCAACTAACAAACTTTCTACTGTGCTTACTCCAAGATAAAAAGCGTTTAAACTACAAAATAATTCTCACAATGAGTTTCTTTTTATTAAAAGATACTCATTGTGTGATAAAATATTTGTTGTTTTAAAACTGTGATTCCTTCTATTAAAATATTGAAAGAGCATAGCTCATCGGTGATAAACGCTTAGATTGGTGGATTAAATTAAAGACACCGCATAGCCATACCCCACTGAGGCCCACACAATATTTTTAATCGCAGTGAGGATATCAGAAAGTCGTATTAGTTGTAAAAAAATATATGGTGAAAAATAAATTTCAAATTTAATACTAATTTTAACTTAGAGATCATATTACATAATGTATTATATATATTGAATTAAATCTATATTGAATAATACTACCCTAAACAAATTCTCTTTGAGGACGATTGCATTTAAAGATAGCTTTTTATCAAGATGATTTTTAATTAAACGCCCCGGTCTTTATCAGACCGGTCTTGGTAAATGTCTTGGGGCGCCATTTGGGACCATTTTACTGCACTTCCTCCATCAACTTGATTAGCTCTCAGGTCTGAAAGAAGCTCTTCACAACCAATCTCATTTAACTTTGACGAAAAATCTCTAGAAGCTAATTTGCTTGAACTTGCTTTTTTCGGATGGTATTACGGGAATGATAGGTCGTTTAAATAAATAAATCCCTGTTCAGAATCATCAATTAATTTTTATCAGACGTATAGAGCTCTTACTATATACATATATGTTGAAATTGAGAGCAATCCATTTTATAAATATATTAAATAAAAAACCTATATTAAATAAAATGCCTCTGGGAAAACCCCAGGACTATAATAGAAAAGCTGAGAAGATGGAACCTAATGGAGATCGTTTAAACGACGTGAGGAATAACCAAAACAATAAAAAACTTATTCACGTGTTTGATAAGCTTACAAGAGTTTGAATCGCAGTAGATGGGCGAACACAGAGTCGATATTTTAAATTAAATACGCTTGATCTAAAATATACGATTTCTTATTCTATATATAAATATTATATTGGAATATTTTCTAAATATATTGGGATAAATTATAACATTAACATACGAGGAGTATTTTGGATTTTATATAAACACACTCTTTAAAAAAGGCATGATTTATATATTTAGAATAGCTGAACATATTTTTTTAAACATACAAAAGAAATTACATCGGCTAGAAATATTTATATAAATTTATTAAAATTGGTGAGATATATAATGGTAATTATAAAAATGTTTGTGGCTTAAATAAAAAAAAGGGTTCAAATTTATAGAGGTACACAGCCTTTATTAATATTTAGTGTGTCCTCCTTTGAGAGATATACACACAGCTACACGGAGGATATGTTGTCAAGGGAGATGCTAGACTAAACTATTTTAATTTTTTGCCGAAGCTGTTAAATATTACTTATCAATGGAGATTGTCAAATATTCCTCCCCATCATGTCCCATACATTCCCCAATTGGGAGAGGATTTATAAAACCATCGGGCCAAGAAAATATGCTAACATTTTGAAAGATGGCTACTGAGATGTTGGCTATATGTGATCGGTCATTATCTTGTTGGAAAGAGAAGGGGAATACAACGGGTTGTAACACATCTGCAATTTTTAAATGTTTTGAGTTAAAGTGTGGGTGATTTAAATCCAAATACGCCGTAACATTAATAAATTTCAATTCACTCTATTCTACTTAAATTTATATTTTCACCAGGGGCGCTATTCTTATATAATTCTTATAACTTTAATTTCTTTAAATATTTTTTTTTATTACCAATAAGATATTACATATATAATAATGTTATAAACGATATAATATAGAACAATGCTGAAGCGATAAAGAAACCAGCTAATATGTATGTACTCCCTGCAGGGTGTACGTGGATTAACTGTATGGAGCTACGACGCAATTACCGTCTGTAATGTTGTCACTCACTATCCTGTCACTACGATAGAACTTTCAAAGTCTATAATATATCAACTGAAAACCACTTAGCAGCACAAAATCTACCACAAATAGGCAAACCTTTTAGGCCAGCTCTTTAAACTTAAAATTTTCAATTAGATAACCTTTTGACCTTGCTGTGTCCATCACTACAGCTGCACCACACAAATAACATAGGTCCACTTCGATTCTATGCTGAAACTTCATTGTATCCTTACAAAGATTTCCAAGGTGCGGCCCACGTGGTAAAAAGCCATCTGAGGTTTGAAATCAATAAATACATTTTGGGATTTCTTAAAGATGTAGAATAAACATTTATGAAACAGGTGATGATACAATAATCAGAAAACAAGAAATTGCAGTACAACCTTAAAATTTATAGCATTCAACACCTGATAAACATTATCGTACTACGACCACGTGGATTCATTGTATCCAATCAGCTTTTCCGGGATGACGTCAGAGATCACCATAGCAACCCTTCTAATCTGCTCCTCGTGGGATCGTTAATAAAGGCGGAAATCTTTGTTGCCCCACATTGTCGCGGCAGGTGAAGTCCTGCCATTACCTAGCAGTGATCAAAACCTCTACACTCTCCTTAGCACTAACATTTCTCTTTATTTATACCTTATGGAATGACCTTTACAGAACATAGTTTCTGCCGAAATTATAGGCCAAGGTCAAGGTCATATTTTGTATTACTCCGCTAAATAATATGTAAAATATATATATAATAATAGTCTATCTTGCAAGAAAGTACAATTAATTCCTTTAAAAATATATAAAAATTAATTATCAATAATTGTTGCTGTCTCAAATATTCTTGCTACCTGACACTATATTAGATGGCCATTTATATTGCCATTTAAATATAAACTCATATTTTTCAGAAAAAAAAAACTCTCAAAGTTTTTTTCTTTCTTTCTAGGCAGTCCAATTATAAATATTATCACAATAGCATAGCAATGATAAAAAAAAAATATTTTCCCGTGTAGAGGTAGAAAAATACATTAGTTGTTATTTGAATACCTCAAATACACGTCGTTATAAAATATTCAATTTTTTTTTTAAATAGTGGGTAGGATGTTAAAGAAACCGTATACCTGTGATAGCTTCACAGGAGATAGGCCAATATTTTTACTTTATACATTTAAACCTTTATAAATTTGAATATCACTAGTGTCTCTTCTCAAACGATTGAAAACTGGTACAATTAATGACTTAAAAAGAGCTCGTTGAATATGCGTGCTACAGACGCAATCAGCTATAAAATGACTCCAGAAAGAAAATTTATCGATATCCAGGCAGCAAATAAAAGAGCTTGGCAAAGCAGATTAATTTAGTTCTAAGATTCATTTCCAGGATAATCAACGAAATTCTTATACTGACCGCTTACAAACGACGCACAGGGGTGAATTGATAGCTCCTGCTTTTGAAGAAATTAGAAGATTTGGTTAAAATGTTTTTGGCGCAACTTGAGGCAATCTTTCTCACAGACGAGTAAATATATTTGTGGATAAGAAGATTGAGCATCAGAATGATAGAATATACGTATCAGCTCTCCATTAATTAATTTTATACCAAATATTAAATAAAATAAATTAATATTCAATTGACAAAAAAATATAAATTTAATTGGATATGATTAGAAAATCTTCAGGAGTTTAGATATTCAAGAAATAGAGTTACTCTATAAATGTTTTATGTGTATAGAGCTAAGAAGAGAGTAAGAGGTGAACATTTAAACAAAAATATATTTTAAAATATTAATATCAATATTAAATAGCCATCTATAAAATGATTATATAGTGAATATTCACTTTAAAATGTATATAGTTGTATTTTATAATGATATACATCATTCCTTCACTCCTTATTCATATTAATACATATATATTTAATGGAGTGTGCTATAGAAACGCTCGTATATTTATACTCTTTTGGCTAGCTGATTTAAATCATTTTCCAAACACATACTGAACATAAGGCCTAGGCCAGCCGTTATATATAAGGAAACTATTAATCTCGGAATTTAAAAGTAAACTAACCTAAACCTTTACTGCAATCGCGAAATATTTAGAATATCCTGGTTCAAAGTAGCGAATTGGTTTCGCCACTTGTATTTCATCATACCACTCTGAGATTGTATTGGAATTTGGCACTTGTGTATCAGGTACTTGAGTGAAATACCATAACCAATAATTTCTATCGAGTGCCAGATATAGAACTAGAATAGTCTGAAACAATATAAGAGTTGTATGTCGGGTCAAAATGACAAAAAACCACTGGAAGAATACAATACTATTAACCTTGACTATTCCAATAATTTAAAATGCAGTAAAGAAAAAAAAAGGAAAGTCATTTTTCATGTGAAAAAATTACTCTAAATAGTTACCTTATTATTCATCATTATTGAGAGAAAGATAATAATAAATAAGAAAAAGAACCCTTGTATAACATAATTTTGCTATATATTTTACGTAATTTAAAATATATATACAGGGTGATCCAAAAGTCCCGCACTATTTAAAAAATTAATAACTCCGCGAATATTTGCGCTAGAGCAATGCGGTAAACACCATTGTGTTCAGGATGCAATGGGATTTTTTATGGCAAATAATGAAAATTTCGAAATTGATTTTAGTTACAATTTTATTCGCCAGATGGCGCACTACCAAAATCAGAGATTCAGCGGCCAAATTGTTTGATAAACTGAAAAATATAACTGATCGACACGTATTTTTCCTTTTTGAATACCAGGAAAGAACCCTAATAACATCAAATAACAAATTAATAAAACACCACTTCGCCAAAAGTATGAAGAATTGGTTAACAATTTTTAAATACAATCAGAGATATGTAAAATAGGTAAATGCAAATTAAAACATGTAGCAAAAAAAAAATTGATATTTTAGATACGGTTTGTGTTTCCGAAGATAATAAATTTCTAATATTTTTAATTCAACTCTCTCTCATACTGTACCCAATTTTAAAAAATGTGTTCCCTCAAATAAAAATATTTTTCAAATCGACCTTTTGCGTTGAAAAACGTGGTAGTAAAATCATTTATATTATTTTTTGCACAAAATTTCTAAAGTTATTGGTGTACAGAAAATATTCCTTATGCTATTTCTTCTAATGAGCGAAAAGCGAAAAACTAAACATAAGGGGAAAAATTGTGTGCACCAGTGTTATTCGAGAAGTTATAACACTCTGGTTTGCACGAAATATATGTGAGCAAATGACAAACAAAATATTACTGTTCACAAAAAAAAAGAGTCAAGATGTGAGGACAGCATTTATTATCCCCATATCCCAACACAAATAGCTGCAAAATATTGGTAGATAATATAATACATGGCAGCTTATATAACACATGAGGTAACTGCCTTCTCTCTTGTATTAGGTCACAATCCTTGCTCAATGTGGCACCCTTCATTCTCAATCACCGCCTGCAGACGATAAATGACAGAATGGACAGCATTAAATAACATATTTGTTGAAATTGATAAAACGTGTCATCTGATAGAAGCCTTTAACGTGGCCAATGTGGTAGGCCAGCATCGATAAACACACGATTTTCAACGAACGTATTCTTCAGCAATTGTTTGGCACCTTGGGAGATATGAGGAGGTCCTCCAACTTTCATGAATGTTATTTCGCTTAATGCTTTTTCCCTGAAATATGGGAATACCCCATATGAACATAACGTTCACCAGTTACAAAAACGGTTTTAAAAGTTCTTCCATTGATTTTTCAAAGAAAAATGGCCCAATAATAAAAGAAGAAGTGAACCCACACAAAACTGTAACTCTAGGCTGATAAAGTGGCATTTCTGTAAAAATCCTAGGGTTTTCTGTTGCCCAAAAGCGGCTGTTTTGAATGTTAGATTCTCCGTTTATAGAAAAGTGAGCATCATCTGTCCACAGAACATTCGACAGCCAGTTTTCATCAATATCAATTTTCCGGAAAACCCATGCAGCGAATTCTTGACGCATCTCAAAATCGCCAACTTTCAGCTCGTGAAATCTTTGAATTTAGTATGGGTACAGACAATAGAGACCTTAAGTGAAGCCTCTTCGGATATCACAATCATACTCGGCGATTTTAACGCCAAAAGTTCAACTTGGGGATCATCTGTCCAGGATAACAAAGGTCACCGACCTCGACCTTACACCATTAAATAAGGGAGAGAACACCTATCTATCCAAGTCGACAGGCACAGAATCCGCAATAGACATCACAGCGATAAATTTCAACATCGCACCCACAACACAATGGAAAATCCTGAGAGGTGCAATCAGTGACCACAGACCAATTTTAACAACCCTAAACTTCAAAATTGAGAATATCCAACAGAATAAAAGAACATGGAACTTTAGGAAAGCCGACTTGAAAAAAAATTGACAGAAAAGCTTGAAGAACTGTGCAACGAAAAATTGAATTACAGAACGCTTGACAAAAACTTGGAAAACTTCTCTTCGAATATATCAAAAGCTGCAAAAGCATCGATACCTAGGAGACGTTAGACCTGTGGATACCTTACTGGAAGGACCACAACATCGAGGCAATGATTGCAGAGAGAGACAATATCAATGAACTTCTTAAAAAAATAAAACAGAAGAAAAGAGAAAGTAACACATTGAAATTAGTCACAAAATAGAACAAGAAATTTGGATATGCAAACAAGAGAAAAATGGCAGAGTTCTGCGAAAAAATGGATCCAAGAAAGGACAGCCAACACTGGAATATGATTAGAGTGTTAGAAAACAATCAAAACCAACACCAATCCTCCAATACTCTAACCGATATGAATAGAACAGCGAGAACGAGAACAAACAGATGACTAACATAAATGCTGTATATCTTTCAAGCACTTCCATACTAAAATATACGATTGAAGACAGGACTCTAAAAATAATATAAACCAGTTAGTTAAACAAGCAAGAAACTTCCATCAACAAGATATTTTCTCGAGAGACTTCACACTGAATGAGCTAAACTCATCAATAAAAAAATCTAAGAGGTCACCAAGAGATAATCTAATCTTTGGTCAAATGATTAAACACTTTGAAGTCAAAGCTAATAAACAACTCCTACGAATACTGAACATTTCATGGTAAACTGGTGAACTCTCAAAGAATTGGAAGATATCAATTACTGTGCCAATACTGAAACCAAACAAAGATGCCAAGGAATCCAAGAACTATCGGCCAATTGCTCTCACCAGCATAC
The DNA here is from genome assembly GCA_030710605.1 of Cordylochernes scorpioides. Taxonomy (NCBI): domain Eukaryota; kingdom Metazoa; phylum Arthropoda; class Arachnida; order Pseudoscorpiones; family Chernetidae; genus Cordylochernes; species Cordylochernes scorpioides. Next base: position 151,715,917 of record CP092886.1, read on the forward strand.
TTTATGAAATAACAGAACGAATTATCCACTCTAGGCTCATAGTCTGGCTCACTAAAAATAATAAAATAAACCTCTACCAAACTGCCTATAGATCCCAGCACTGTACGACTGATCAACTGTTCTACTTCTGTCAATCAATAATAGATTCTTTCCAGGAAAAACCGCCAAAGAAGACCACGGCTATATTCCTTGATATGACCTCAGCTTTTGATCGAGTGTGGAGGGAGAAATTACGTGAAAGGCTGCACAACATCGGAGTAAGAGGAGAAACCTTAACCTGGATTGCAGGACTTCTTAAGGGGAAGAAGGTTAAAGGTTTTGGTCAATGGAGAATTTTCCAAGGAAGGAAGAACGTGTGATACTGCAGTCCTGGATCTTTCCAGTTGGTCTCGAGGACCGCGCCATCACCATCTCCTAAGCGGCGAAGTACGCGATCTAGGTATTCATCGTAGATCGCAAAATGCGTGGTGTCGCTGGAGACCCACTGGCGATTCTCCACCAAACTCTGCAGCGCTGGCAGAGGCGCCATATTCATTGTACATAGTGTATGTGATGATTTAAGACCATGGAATTGTTGTAAATAGTCCAGATATCTACTACCACATGTTCCACCACGTAATTGTATATAACTTCTTATTTACTGCAAATAGAACGCCTCAACTAACATCAATCTGTACCGCGTAAGAATCTAATAAAGTATAGCAACTGTACAGATAGAAGGAATGGAGACTAACAGGAGAAAATTAAGGTTAAAACTAATCAGGCTTAGGTGAAAATAGGAGAGAAGGCCTAGCAAACCCAGTCCAACTTTTACGAGGTCGTGGCCCTCCTGGATAATAAAACTTCCCCCCCCTGTTTACGTCAGAAAATAGCAGTGACCTGTTCGGACCCAGCTCAGCTATAAAAGGAGGCCCCGATCCTCAGTTAGTCAGTCCTTAGTTAGTCTTTGTTCCAGTCCCTGTCCACCGGACGCTCCGATAAAAGGTAAACCCTTTCCTGCCAGAAATCTCCTCGTCCCATTCCTTCTTGACGTTCAGACGCTTCTAAGTGGAATCTCTATTGGCTTATTTCACCTTTGGCCCAGCTGTGTCGCCTTCCACCACGACTGCACGGTAGAGTTGACATCGAGGTAACACTGGTCCCAGAGGTCCCAAGATATCACATGTATATAATGCATATTATCTTTTTTTAAATAGTGCAGACTGTGCACTTTGTATGTATTGACAAGATGTCAATAAAATTATTTTAACTGTCATTGATGAGGAATTGGAATTTTCAAAACACATACTTAGCACCTCAAATAGAGCTACCAGAAAACTAAACATTCTGAGATGGCTATGTGGAACAAATTGGGGAGAAAAACCCAGAATTCTCAGAACAACATATATCACCTTAATAAGGCCGATAATGGAATATGCAACACCGGTCTGGGCTCCCTCAAGCTCATCACTAAAAGTAAGACTAGACAGTGTTCAAGCAAAAGCGGCCAAAATATCACTGGTGCTGTTTCATCCACCAACAATGAGAAAATTCAGAGAGAATGTGTTCTAGACCTACTCGCTCGAAAGCAGAAGATAAAATAAAAACAACTTGGATCGGCACTTCAGAAACGAGGAACCAGAGGACGAGATCTCTCTGACCACTTGTGGTTTGGTGGATCCGCCCTTTTCTGAGAATGAGGTGAAACTGACGGCTTTCAAGTTCGGGAAAAGGAAATCTCCTGGTCCCGAAGGGATCGATAACACGGTCGTGAAAGCCCTGTTAAGAATGCACCCATCACTTCTTGCCAGGTTTTTCAATAGGTGCCTGGACACTGGTACTTTTCCTGAGGCATGGAAGGTTGCCCGAGTAGTGCTTCTCGAAAAGTCTGGTAGAAAGGGTAATTCTCCTAATGATTATCGTCCGCTTTCTTTACTAGTGTGTCTAGGTATGGTCCTGGATAGCCTACTATCTCAGCGACTGAAGCACTGGCTAGAGAGTAATGAGCTCCTTTCCTCTTTCCAACATGGTTTTAGGGAAGGGAACTCCACAACCACGGCTCTGAACGAGGTGTTAGAGGGGGTTGAGATGGGCTTAAATAAGGGTGCTTGGGTTCTTCTCGTGGCCCTGGACATTGTTGACGCGTTCAACTCCATGAGCTGGAACAAGCTGATGAAATTTGATCGACATGGGTTGTCCTGATAATTTGTGCAGCTTGGTTCATGACTTCCTGAGGGATAGACGGATTAGCCTCAGTTTTTGTGGGCGGAAGTTGGAAAGAAATTGTGCTAGGGGTTGCCCCCAGGGCTCTTGCTGCGGCCTTTTTATGTGGAATATCCTGGTAAACACCGTTTTCCAGGTGGAGCTACCTGAGGGAGCCTGGCTGGTTCTCTATGCTGACGACCAGTTCCTCATCATTGAGGCTGCTTCGAGAGCGAAGGCTGAGAAGTGTGTTGAAGCTTCTCTCCAAATTCTCTCGAACTGAGCCCATGACTCTGGCCTTAAGTTCAATGTCTCCAAAACTAAAGCCCTCAGCTTTAAGCCTAGGGACATAAGAACTAAAAGGAAAGGGATCAAATGGGAGCACAAGCCGGCTATCCGGATGAAAGGACGGAGGGTAGCGTTGGTCAATAGGATGACCATCCTGGGGGTGGTCATTGATGACAAGATGGGTTGGCAATACCAGGCGGAGGAGATGGTGACGAGAGGCAGGGAGGCGTTGTGCAGGCCTGTCCTGGTTGGCTCTCAATAGGGGGGGGGGGAGAAGGAGGGTACTATTTTTAGGAACCTCTGCCTCTCCTGTGTCGAGCCAATCCTGCTATAACAGGGATCAGAAGGTGGCAAAAACTCTAGAGAGCGTGCAGAGGACAGCGGCACTCAGAATCACAGGGGGATATCGCACTACCAGCAGTGAGGCCTTTTTGGTCCTCGCTGGGCTTATTCCCCTGGGATTGAAACTAGAGGAGGAGACCATCAGACAGAAGATCTGGGAGAACAGGGAAGATGCCCTGGGACTTGAAGCGGGTGCCCTGGAATGGAAGAGGGACCCAAGGAAGCCTCCGCAGTGGTTGCCAAAGTGGAATTGGAGTCCTGGAGAGCCGACAGGGATCGACACGGAGGTTTTCACTGATGGTAGTAAGTCTGGAACCAATACTGGAGCTGGAGTAGTGATTTTCACTAATGAAGAGCTGATCTTCCAAGAAAGCTTAACACTCAGAGTGGACGAATTGGTCTTTTCAGCCGAGCTGGTTGCGATCAGGGTAGCCCTCAGAGTGTGTGCCGAGAAGAACTTCAGCCCGGACCGCCTCTATTCAGATTGTATGTCGGCCCTCGTCGCCATCAATCTGGTGAAAGGGCAACTCGCGCATCAAATAATCCAGGAGCTGGAGATGATAACGCGGGCTCCGGAGGGTTAGGGGACACAGCCTCATCGAAGGTAATGAGTTCGCAGACAGGCTCGCTAAGGCAGGATGCTTTAGAGGTAGATCACTGAGGACCCCAGTGACCAAGAAAGAAGTTTATAGGAGGATCAGGGGGCACGTCCAGGACTTATGGTTGGACAGATGGAGGAAAAGTGTGAAGGGAGAGAGGTATTCATTTGGGTAACAACACCCAAGTACCTCTGTAAGGTAATGTCCCACAAATTCATTAGGGTAGTTCGGGACATGGGCTCTTCCCCAAGTCTCCACAGATTTAAAATTAAGAGAAACCCTGATTGCGTCTATGAAGAAAGGGATGTGGATGCACGCCACTACGTCTTGGATTGTCCAAGGGTAGTGGGCGTGCAGGAAGAGAGAAGGAGGGCGAGGGGCGCGATCGAGAGTAAGCTGCTGAGAAACCACAGCAAGCTTCTTGAGAAAGCCTACGACGTGGCATCTGAGCTTTACCTCAACTGTGAGTGAACAGAGTCGACCGGGGGCCGCCTCCCCGCGGTCCCTACTGGACACAGTAAATACTTTCCTCTTTTGCTGTGTTTAAAGGCCTCCGGTATAGAAATCCTTCCAGACACGTTGTCTGGGAGGTGGTGTTTCCAGGTACAATGTCCAAGCTCTAGCTTGGATACCGTTACTTGGCTTATGAGTTGAACAGAATAGCAGCGAAGGGCATGCTTCGGATGCCGGCTTGTGGACCGAAAGGTCTGGGTGGCCATCTGCTTCTAGGGTGTACTAACTGTGCTTAGGTGGGATCCTCCAGTTATTGTTTATTTTTGTTTTAGCTACTGTTTCTATTTCTTTAAAAGTAAGTTTATTTTTCTGTAGTAAGGGTTCTTTTGTGCCTTTTTTCGCTAGCGCATCAGCAGCTTCATTGCCTTCAATGCTAACATGTAAGGGTATCCATTGAAGGTGAATTTTTGAGGTATTGAGAGTTTTTGGAGAAAACCAATTATGTTCCTGCTTACTTTGTCTCTAAGTTCCCTTGTGTGACTCAAGTGTTGTATGGCACTTCTACTATCAGTAATAATCCATATATCGTGATGTTTAGTGTTTCTGATGGATTTTAAGGCTTCATAGATGGCTATAAGTTCGGATCTGAAGACTGAGCAAAAATCTGGGTTTCTTCTGTTTATTTTCTGATTGCCATTTGTGGTTTTAATGAGAGAGTCACTGTCAGTGTGTCCCAACTCGTCTCTGCTACCATCGGTATAGATAGTTATTACATTTTTAGGAATTTTATATTAATTATTTCTAATGATAATTGTTTTAAGTATTCTGGATTTTGGTATTGTTTATTGGTGGGTTCATTTAAAGTGGCATTAAAAATAACATTTTGTTAGTGATTCGCATGGAGATATTTTTTCTGCTAAATAATATTTTTCCACTTTTTATTTTAAAAATCCATTTCTTTTAGCCAGGTGGAGAGGGCCTTCTTTTTTGAGTCTTATATTGGATTCCCAATTAAGTATGTAATTGAAAGTTCTGTGTTTGTTTTCATAACTCTTGATTTTGTTTATATATTTTGGCAGATTGTAGCTTTTTCTATCCTTTAAGGGCATAATGTCTGCCTCGTAAAGTACAATATTATTAGGGCAGGTATTTCGAAGACCTGTAATAATTCTAGCTGCATTTAGTTGTATCTTTTCCAGTGATTTTAGATTTGTTTCAGATGCTGTACCATAGATTTGATATCTATATTCCAAGATAGGTCTCATTAGAGATGTGTAAGTTAATTTTAGTGTTGTTGCTTCAGCTCCCCACTCTTCCTGAAATACATTTCAAGATTTTTAGTCGGTCTCTTCCTTTTCTAACAACTCCTTCAATATGTTTACTGGAGTTAATGTCTGGATCCAGGGTGTAGCCGAGATATTTAGGATGTTTATTATATTGCAATTGTTGTTCTTTCAGAATAATATTTGGTCTTATTTTGTATAGTTTCTTATCGGTAGTAAAAAGACAGGTTTCAGATTTTTGGGGGTTAAATTCTAATTTATGTTTATTAGCAAATTTTTCTAGGTGGAGAAGAGTCTTGTTCAAATCTCTTTCAGCTTTTTTCCAGTTAGTGTTGCTGCTCCATAGAATAATGTCATCAGCGAAAAGTCCAATATTGGTTTTATGTGAAAATTATTCTTCTATGCCTGCAATAAATAGGGTGAAGAGATTTGGGCTAAGGACTGATCCTTGTGGTAATCCTTGATACAATTTGAAGGTTTTAGATAGAGTGCCATTATATTTGACCCTGATGTATCTATTTTTAAGGGAATCATTTATCCAAGTGATAGCTTTTCCATCAATTTTGAAATGTTTGTATAATTTTGTAATTAACTTGTTTTTCCATACTTTATTAAAAGCTTGTGTAAGGTCTAGGTCAAGGTCTTGTGTGGTTAGTTGGTTTTCTGTTTTGTGCATCTTTTACCTTTTGTGTGAAAAATAAGAGTTGGTCTATTGTCCCATGTCCTTTCCTAAATCCATATTGTTCTTCTGGTAAGAGATTTCTTGTGTCGGGGTGGTAGGTGAGTCGTCTGAGTATAATTTTTTCCATTAATTTTCAGCAAATAATTGTGAGGGAGATAGGTCGGTAGTTTTTTGGGTCATCAGCAGATTTGTCAAGTTTTTAAATGGGAATTATTGTTGCATTTTACAGTCTTGAGGCAATTTTCCAGTTTTCCAGGAGTTATTGAAAATATTAAGAAGTCTTTCTTTGCCAAATTTGCCCAAGTTTGAAATCATTCGGCCATGGATTCCATCTGGCCCAGGAGTCTTGTTTAGGTCAGTGTTTTCTAATGCATAAGCTAGCTCTTTCATATTGATTTTTTCATGGAAAATATTATGAGTGCTGGTGACATTTTTACAGTCATGAATAATCCTTCGGGCCTTTGTTTCAACCTTGATTTTACTACTTATTTGATATGAATTACCTAAAAGATTGGCAGCAATTTTGTCATTAGTTGCTGGTGCACCATCTGTATTCTTAATCATATTAGTTTTTTCGCTTTGTGACTGGGATCTGTCAATTTGTTTTGCCAAATTCCAAAGTTTTGTATTTGGGTTTCTTGGGTTCAGGTTTTCACAAGTTTGTTTCCATTTTTCCCTTTTCACATTTACGTATAATATTTTTATTTTTGCATTCACAATGTTCAGTTCAGTTCTACAATTTGTTTGGTTTTGGGTGCTCTTTTTTGTAGTTCATTTCTTTTAGTTATAAGTGTTTGAATATGTTTTGCCTGGTGTGTATAATTTGGAATCCATTTCTTAATATTACCTCTTGGTATTGAAACTGTGGCTGCTTTAATAATGGTGTTTTCGAAAGATATCCAATTAGCCTTTTTGAAGTTCCAGAATTTTTCTTAATTGAGCTGGTTTTGGTCTTGGTGCTAATTTCTATCAAATTAGGCAAATGATCACTTACAATACTTTTTAATATTTGCTATTTGCATTTGTAGAAAATGTCAGGATAGTAAAAACTTATATCAAGGGCTTGTGCAGTATTATAGCTGTATGAATGATGGGTAGGATTCCCATCATTTAAGCACATGATGGCATTGTCGTCAAATATGTTTGAAAGTATTTTGCCTCTTGGGTTTGGCGTGGAACATCCCCATAGTTGATGTTTGGCATTAAGGTTACCTACAATAAGAGTTGTCTGTAAGAAATTGAGCCATTGTTCCATCGTCAATAAATTTATTGTTTGGAGGGTGATACATATTGTATATGTTGATGGCTTTGTTTTGATTGAGGTAGACTTTGATATCTTGGGCTTCGAGGTCTAATGTGTTTGAACGGCTATGTTCTCATAGTACAAATTCTTGATTAAAAATGCTAGGCCACCCCCTTTAACAGCATATACAGATGGATCTTCAGACCTTACCCTGAGTTATGGAGGGGCCGGAATTAACATAATACTGTAAGATGGAACGCACAACAAAATCAAAGAAGGAGCCGGACAGATTTCGTCAAACTTCACTTGTGAACTGACGGCTATCTGGAAAGCCCTTGATGTATGCTTTAACCAACCATCCCTGCATCAAGCAGAAGGAAATTTAATATACAGCGGCTTCATATCCGCTCTAGAAGCAATTCAGAAGGGCAATACTAAAATCACACGGAAAAAACACTCGTTACTTACCCAACTGGAACCATTGGAGAATAACTGCATTCTACAATGGATCCCTGCCCATGCTGGGATCGGGGGTAATGAAATGGCATCTGAATTGGCAAAGGAAGCCAGAAAATTGAGCCAAAGGAAAGAACAAATGTCATTATTTGACGCTGATTCTTTGTCAAAATACAAGATAATTAAACAATAAATAAGAAAAGATCAAAATGCGAAATAAACTCTGAGAGAAAAATGACAAAAACTATAACAAGACTTGGAACAAAACACTATAAAGGAATGACAATACATCCAGATGGCACAATAACCTATAGGGCATGCAACAATTGTCCTGGTGTGGAACTTACACCTACCCACATATTCTCATAGCCAGCAATGGCCGCAGCCTTGCAGGAATATGACATAGACCCAGAGCAGCAGCTTTACACACCCAAGATAGTGGACATTGCTGCTGCTGTGATGGAGATGCATGGATACATCTGAGGCTCTTTATTGGACACGACAACAACAACGGCTTTCCAGAGTTAAATAAATTATCAGAGATAGATACATATTTTTCAAATGTATTAAAATAAATATAATCGATACTGAGAGAGAGTTGAATTTAAAAAATATTAGAAATTTATTATCTTCGGAAACACAAACCGTATCTAAAATATCAATTTTTTTTTTGCTACATGTTTTAATTTGCATTTACCTATTTTACATATCTCTGATTGTATTTAAAAATTGTTAACCAATTCTTCATACTTTTGGCGAAGTGGTGTTTTATTAATTTGTTATTTGATGTTATTAGGATTCTTTCCTGGTATTCAAAAAGGAAAAATACGTATCGATCAGTTATATTTTTCAATTTATCGAACAATTTGGCCGCTGAATTTCTGATTCTGGTAGTGCGCCATCTGGCGAATAAAATTGTAACTAAAATCAATTTCGAAATTTTCATTATTTGCCATAAAAAAATCCCATTGCATCCTGAACACAATGGTGTTTATCGCATTGCTCTAGCGCAAATATTCGCGGAGTTATTAATTTTTTAAATAGTGCGGGACTTTTGGATCACCCTGTATATATATAAATATATAAATATTATATTTGTGATTGTTTCTTGAATGTTTTTCTTCATTTTGAGGGTTTTTAAATAAATTAGATACAACGATAGACTCTTTAACAAATTTTTATGTGATACAATATAGTTAAATTGTTAAATTATCATACGGATATTGTTCTCTTGCTGTAATAATTTATAGTCTGAATTATAATTTGATATTTCCCTATAAAAGAAAATGCCTTAAAGATCTCAAATTTATTAGGTAATTAGGTGTCGTCTTAGTGTGCAGCGGGGAGTAATTAAAGATTTATTTCTGCCTAAATTTAGGGTTGACTTTAATGAGCTTTCACACCAGAACAAAATCTATTGAGTTGTAAAATATTTATGTCGTTCTCAATGGTTAAATTACTTCAATTTCTATTTTGGCAAAACATCTGTAATATTTCTCGATGAAATTTTAGTAATTAGCAATTAGTTATGATTATCTTTTAATTACTTTTAATGCTATCAATATTCTTAAAATATGTTATTAGATAAATTAGATACTTGGTGTTTAATTATATAGTGATATTAAATAGTTCTAATTTGCGAATTTCTAATATATGACAATAAATATTCTGTCTATACTAATACTAAGAACTATATAAAAACTACGTGTTTTTTTGAAGATTTGATGCGCAAAAAGAAATCATAGGAAGACTATCCTAAAGACATCCCATAATCTTCAGGTAGGGTTTTCATTCGTATTCAAAATTTCTAAAATTAATTAATAACATTTGACTAATAACTACAGAAGAACATCATTTAAACATATTGAGTAACGAATAGCATATAGGTCTCATCAAAGATTAATTATACTAAACATCTACAAAAACCTATTCATGTGAGTTATTTTAAAGGCCAAAGTGATTGGGTATGACAGTCAAGCGAACGAACCTAAACTGTTGCCAGGTTTATTTCTGACGATACCCGACCTGGCACAGAATTTTTAATTTAGGCTAGTTATTGTTGAAAAAATATATATAAAATACATATTAAACAATTGTAAGAGAAACATACAAAATATTTTAAAAACTAAATAAACTCTGTTATTATATTAAATTATATAGTAATTATATAATAATAAGATAGTATTAAAATATTATCTGTTATAGTATACATAATTATAATGGTTTAGGCTCATTTACTATTCTACCTCTTTTCATTTCTTCGTTTTTTTTTCTGTTCTAAATCGAAGAGGTGAATCTGCCGAAGTTTATGCGTTGTTACAATCTATATTTTTTAAATTTAAATAAATATAATTCGGCATATTAAATATATATTTATTTTACCCTTTTAAAACATTCTCTTTTCATCCCTTTCAAAATTTTAATCTTTTTAATCGAAAATATTTTAAATTTTCTTATATATTTATATTAATTAAATATAGCACAATATATATATATATATATATACATTTAGAAATACCACCATTCAAATCCAACCACACACACATAGCCAATATCAGGAATATATAGATAAATATTCAGTTTTTATTCCAGAAATACGATAATATATACACGGCTATATTAAAATTTTATGAGGCTTCAGTCAATCAAATTTTAATTTATTTTTTGTGCGCAATCATTAATTTTCACAAAATATTTTTTTTGAAAAAAACATTTTGTAATTTTCTCCGCGGAAAATTCTTTTTTTTTTTACTCCTAAAGTCTTCATGATGCTGTCAACTTACAAAATTAAATAGGATTTTTTTTGTTTTCCTATGAATATTATATTTTCTCTCTGCATTGATCTTCTGCATGAGAGAGAGAGACTCCAGAACTAGTTCTATTTTAAGATAATGATTTTTGTGACAGATTAATTCATATATACATATATAATTCAAGCTATATATTCATTCCTAGCTATATATAATTACTAATTTAAAAAAAGTTCGAATCGAATTAACATTCAATTTTTTTAATTAATAATTTGGTGAGCTACATATAGAGAAATATATAGGGAATATATATATATATATTTTTAAAATTTTGCCCTTTTAATTTTATTTTCATATATTTCTCTCTCAGTATTAAAAAAATATTGCAATAAATAGAAACTAAGTTAAACGGTGAATAGGGAATTTTACGAAGGGGAAAGAGAATATTTAAAAAAGTAAACTAGCTCACTAAGTTAGCATGCGATGCAAAATGCTTCGAAGTCGCTTGCTCGTTTATTGCGATAGAGCGGGTATAGCGTTGGTAATAGACTCTCTTCTTTTGTTTCGTAGGTCGATCATTTTCTTTTCTATTTGTTTCTCATACAAAACGGGCAGTATTAGAGAATACTAGACATTTGAAGTAGTCTCAGCAGAAGGACGATTTCAAAGTATTAAGTATGGTAATAGTTATTTGAAGGAGATATTGAGGTCTAAAAGTCAAATCTCTCTCACTCTACTTGCAGTCATTAGCCAGCGTATATCTAGTAACCGCTGTGACAGTTACTCGGAGTAATGGATTTTCACACACGTTTGAGGAATGCCGATAGAAGCAAAGTTAGGTCAGCAATCCTAGACCTACGAATCTACCATCAAACAGTTGTTACCTTCAAACAGCCCGCATGCCACTTTCGTAACCCTTTTACAGTACTCCAGTGTTTTCATAGCAATCAACATTACGAAATATTAAAAGAATTTAATCCCACCTTATTCATAGATGGAAATGTCAATTGTTATTGTGACAATCAGCAAAAAATACAATACTAATCAATTTCTTATATATTTTCTAAGAAATCCATAAATTTATCAAAGCCGAATTCATTTTTGTAGGTTCGTCTGTATTATTCTAACACATAGGTCAATCCTATCTATTAATAATTTGCAGAAATATATATAAAAAAGAGAACGCTGTCATTAGTTAAAGCCAGTTTTATCACACATGAAAAATAAAAATAAAAATAGAATTAAAACACATTGTAGATTTATCTCTGCGAAGCGACTTGACAATAATGCGAGTCTCTTATGAAACCGTCGTTCTTTTATAAAATGCTGAAAAATAAACTATGTTTATCTTAGATTAATGTAAAATATGCTATACAACGTGAATGATCATTTGAGTAACACATGTTTATTGAATTGATGTTAATTAATGACCAGTCCTTGTGATGGAAGTAAAGGACACCGATGAAACCAAAACATCGCATTGATTAGGTAAATGGCAGCTGCTGCTCTTGCAAATTCCATTAACCGTGTCAGCTCTGAATATTCATGGCCTTATTAAAATGCCAAAATAGACATTAGAGCTTAGTGCCTTCATAACTTCAGGGAATTTAAATATTACTTTTTTCTTAAATAGGATCCAATTAATAAAATTATCGTTTATTTTTGTTTTAATTAATTTACTCCGTCTGTCTCGGAGAGATACAATTTAAGCTAATATATAATGTTTTATTCATTCAGAATATATGAATAATTTTCCGGAGATAAATATGTATTATTTTTCTATATTGTGATTTTTCATAATTTAAATAGTGGTATTTTACATCCTTGTTATAAATACCACGCGACATATTAAGATTATATTTTTATAATGAATACAGATAGTCTAGTGAATATATTGTGAAATCCATGTTTCACGATAAACCTTTCACTTTAAAAAATATGTATATGGTATAAGTTTTTATATAGTTATCTCGTTTTTATTGTGAATGACTTTATTTCATGAGATAAACGGGAAATAAAATAAAATCTTCGCAATTTTCCAAAGAGCTGTTCATTTGAAAAAGTAGCTAGTCAATTTCTATTTTTTTGAGACGACATCTTTTATTATGAGTTATCATCATCCCAGGAAAAATGTCCATATATATATATATATATATATGACTAAGAATATGAAGAATAACAGAAAATAAAAGACTGCATGCTTCCTCACCAACCTTAAACATATGTGGCTTGGGGGGGGGGTGAGATTCTTCTCGGATAAAAATAATTTTGACCTGGACCAACGGTTAAATGCCAGGAGTCTCAGGACCATCAGAGATACCTGTCGTGAAGCACACGAAATTCCCTGCCTCCGTGATGGTTCTTGGCGTTATCAATAGTGAAGGTGATGTCATGCCTCCCCCATTTCTTTGAAAAGGACCTTAGGATGAAGGCAGGCACCTACATCAATGTACTGGAGACCGGTGTGAAGCCTTGGATGTACATGATGCCGAAAAGAAAGTATCTCTTCCAACAGGTTCCCCTCCAGCCCACAAGGCAAAAAGGGCACAATTGTGTTTGACACATTATATTGCTTGAGGCATGTAGAAGGCGGATTAATAGTCACGTGGCTGACACTCAACGTCCCCAGTCACCAAGACCTGATATTTGGCCTCCAGACTGCAAGCCCCTCGACTACTATGTATAGAGCATTGTTGAGAGAGATGTCAACTAAGCCCTCCATAACACCATCCAGTCTGTCAAGAAGGCAGTTCATACGGTGATGACCCAAATGGACAAAATCATTGTCGCCAAGACCTGTGCTTCATTCCGCACTCGCCTCTACATTGTTGTAGCTAATAATGGAAACAACATTGAATAATACAAAACTATATTATTTTATCTAATACTGCGTCACACACAGATTTTTTTTCTATATGTTAAATTTTACTTTGAATAAATTTTAGCTAAAATTCTATTGTGATTAATCCCAATTTACCTGATACAACCTGTATATACCTGGTGCCAATCTTAGTGATAAATAGGTCAGATGATAATTTTTTTCCATCCAATATTATTTATTCATGTTTTATATATCGGTTATTGTGTGATTCTTTAATATTATCTCCCTCGTTGTTTTACACCAGTAGCAAGCATAAAAAGCTCCTGATGCGGTATATCAATTGATGTTATTTTATTTTAAAAATTTGTAAAAATATTTTATCGTTTTTAAAGCTTATACAAATGACAATCTGGTGTAAAATAGAGAGAAAAGAGAGAGAAGAATACAATATAAGATATTATATATTAATGATAGTAGTAACCTGAACTATTTCATATTTAGACGATGTCTAATGCTCTCATTAGTTCAGGGCCAAAACCAAAAACCATGGTTCACAGGTTTGCTTCTGTTCGTTTTCCCCACATCTTGTGTTTAGATTATTCTTTATCAGCACCCTAACACTTTATACCGGGGTGATACGTGATTTGAAGTATTTTAAAGGGATAGATGTCATGTAAATCATCCTTTAGAAAGTTTTAGAGTTTATATATATATATATTATATATATTATTTAGATTATAGCTATTATCCTCTCACACTATTTGTCCTCTTCCTCAATTGGGCTTATCTCATAATGAAATTAAGAGAGAGATTGAGATTATATAACGCGGTATGTGAAGCTTTTCAAAATATCATATATAATATCAGGTTGTCCCATAAATAATGGCCGTTTTTGGAAACGCAATTTTTAAAATGTATATATTCACATAAATAATTTGGGACCACGAATTCCACGAATGATAAAAAAATATATATATAATTTACAATATTGAGCAATGGAACCTAGGAATTTGCGCATTATTTTGCTTCACGAATTTAAATTTGACCCTTCGGCCGCCCAGGCAACCAAAAACTTTTTATTGAAGCGTTGTTAGGTGTGATGAAAAGTGCATTCTCTTTGACAAAAAAAAAAACAGGAAGGGATCAAGGCAAGTGTTAGACAAAGATGAGGACCCAAAAGCCTTCCAAAAACCAAGCTTGCATACAAAGCGGATTATGCTCATTGTTTGGTGGTCATATGCCTGATTATTACATTAAAGATTTTTGAATGGTGGCGAAGAGATAAATTCAAAAGTGGGTTGTCAAGATTTGCAAGCCATGCATCTGAAATTGTCAGAAAAAATCCCAGTTATTATAGACGTTATTCTGCTTCACGATAACGCACGGCCACACTCTTCATTTACAATTCAACAAAATATTTCTCAATTAGGTTATGAAGTTTTAGATACCCTCCTTTTTCACCTGATCTGATAACTACCGATATTCATTGTTTAAATCATTTGAATAAATTATTTCGTCGAAAACGGCTGATCAATCGGAGAGATGTGGAAAACGCCTTTTTAGTATTTTTGGCCTCAAGACAATCAGACTTTTATGAAAATGGCATTAAAATTTTACCATTACGTTGGCATAAGTGCTGTGATTCTTATGGTGCCTCTATTTTGTTTAAATAAACTCATTTCTGGCTTAGATATGGTGTTTTTAATTGGTCGCTTCCAAACGGCCATAATATATAGGCTAACCTGACCTAATATGATATGTAAGTTTAGGGCAGAAACGATATTCAATTCAATATATGCTGAATCTATTTTGCGAATTTTATATAACATTAATTTGGAACGAAAAAAAAAAATTTGTTTATGAAAATATTCTAAAAACCTTTATGTTATCATTCTCTTCATTGATTTCTACTACAACTATATATGGCCAAAAGTTACCAATATTTTAATCAGTAATTAATTGGAAATATTAAAGTAAAGAGATAGAAGAAAATTGAAATCATATTCCTTAGCAATAGATAGTGTAAAATGTATCACTTTTACAATTAGGATAAACTTCTTTTGAATATATACTGATGAAATCTTACACATATAAAAATATCTAGATATTTCTAATTCATTAATATAATAGAATTAAAATATATATACTAAATGTAGAAAATAAGGAGGTTTAATCATTAAATTCCTAATCAATATATAAATATTGTAAAATGCGCGCATCGATTGTAAAATATAAAAATATTATATAGATTACATTTCTGGTAAAAAGGCAGACAGAGAGAAAAATCATATGTTTATAGAATCATTAAGATAAAAAATTCCTAATATACTAAATGTATAAAATAAAGAATATTTTAATAGATGCATGTAGATATAAATGCATTAAAATAGGGTGGGTATCTATATTTGCATATGGAATAAATGCATAAGAATGAAAATAATCCTATTTGACCAACAAAAATACGCCGACATTTGCAGAGCAATCCTGCAGACAGAGTTTGCTCAAGGTCCTTCAAGGCGACCTCCTGGAAGTTTCTGGAGTGACGTCATCTCTGACGTCATTTCTCACCCTATACTCGCTGGGACGCATGCCTCAGCCGTTGATATTTTGTCCGCGCATCTACCTTTATATCAGCAACAGTTATATCTGATGAAACTATCGTTTGCTTCTATATTTGGCTGCGATACGAGAATTTATTTTTAATAATATTATATAATTTTACTTATCACACACATTTATATACAAATATTTCATAGGTTGGATTTATAAATGTTATTAATTGGTCACTACAACCTTTCGTATTCGTTATTTCCAATGTTTCGGCGATCCGCTACATTTTTGTAGAAGGTGAATATTTTAAGTTCTCTATGAAAAATAAACATTTCGGCCAGTTATAGTTTTTTTTTCTCAACGTTTCGACAAAAATCTTTTGTCTTCGTCAGGAGAAGTAAATAAAAATAAAGCATTTGGCAAGGCGTTAAAATTTGTTCTGAGGTTGCAAGGGCTTTCTCACGTAATCTTTATTTACTTCTCCTGACGAAGACAAAAATTTGTCGAAACGTTGAAAAAAATAAAAAAAACTCTAACTGGCCGAAGTGTCTATTTTTCATAGAAATATGAATGCCAGCCAGGCAACCTCTATCTTAACGGTATTTTAAGTTCTGTTTTCCCTATAAAAGTTTACAGAGAATAGCTGAAATGTCATAAAGAAAGAAAAATATTATATTGAATGGTATGGCATTTATTAAATTAAGTTATTAAGTGTATATATAAATCAATATTCCATTAAAGGCAATATTGAATTAATTAATTTTTTTTAAGGAAGTTTTGAGGAATAAATAATTTTTTCAATTATTATTATATCACTGTGAAAGAATTGTTTAATTCATTTAAAAAATATGAAATATTTTATCAAATTCAAAAATGTGAAATTCTATATATCTAAAAAATTAATTAAAATTAAAAATGTCGATAAAAATTCTATGTATTTTTATGACCCTTGTTTTTCTGAAGGTTCCAATAAAATACATTGATTTATAAACCATTTCATTTTTTTATATTTAATTCTATGAAAATATATGTATTCACGTAATTAAACCTTCAATTTACATTCTTCCATTTATTAAAATAATAATAATTAAAGGAATTAAACACAAGTTCATATTTATCTTGGAGAAATTAATAGAAAAATTCAATTAAAAATTTCATTAGTGGTCATTTACCCAATCAATTTCTATCAATGTGCTTTTATCTATTGTTAAGGCTTTGCCCCTGGGTTTAATGGAAGAGCGCTAAAGAAAAGTATTTTCTAAGTAAACACCGAGAAAATTACCTAAAGTTTTTCGTTTTATTGTAAAAAGCTATTGACTTCGGCAGGAATTGATCTCGAGAGAAGGATGTTGGTTGCCGAAATTAAATTTGTTCCTTTCTTTCCAACAGAACGCTGCTTTTTGAACAGGGACGATCACCTTTGGTACTATATGGCATTCGCAAATTTTGCCATTACTGACATATTTTTGGAAGTATAAATTTTCATATAATACCATTTTGAATCTTCTCAAATATACAAAAGTCAAACTTAACACACTCCTATATATTAAAAATAAAAATGGCATAACCTGACCAGGTTCACATGGGCATTTCTAGATGGCAGAGCGCCATCTAGTGGCACAAAAATAAAGTAAACGTTTATTTAACTTGTTCTGTGATATTTGGCCAACTCAATTTCTTGATAAATCAAGAAAAGTCAACCACGAAACGCGTTTTGGGGTGCTGGCCCTCGACAGCGCGCGGTACAGACTGTACCCCTACCACCAAAATTTGGTCCCAGAGGCTTCCTGAGAAATCAAGAAATAGTTGAAATAAATATAAGGTATTCTCCTGAAAGTCAGTATGCAATAAAAAAAAAAAAATACTAGAACTATTTAATTTATTAAACAAAGTATGCAAGGAAATATGTATATATATTTCTATTGTTCTCAAAAAAAAAAAAAAGCTCCATTGTTCATTTGAATACCTTTTCCAAGAAAACCCTTACAGTACCTGGTATATGAGCACAAAGGTCGGACACAATGCTCGAGCGCTATGGTATATCTATATGGCGAAACCTTTGGGAGGGTTTACCAGTGATGATCCAGGGCCTTCTCATATTTCATTGCAGTAAGAGCAGTAAACATTGTTTTATTTTAAAACGAAATCTTCGAGCTACAGTTTATATTTCTAAAGCTACGAGGATTTTCCCTCATAAATATATATGGTTTGACCATTAAGTTATTAAGATGTTTTATTAAATATGAAAACATATCTACGGACAAATACCTCGACATGTCCACAGTGGACACGTCCACAGTGAACCGGTCGACACGTCCATAGTGAACCGGTCGACACGTCCATAGTGAACCGATCGACACGTCCACAGTGAACCGGTCGACACGTCCACAGTGAACCGGTCGACACGTCCACAGTGAACTGGTCGACACGTCCATAGTGAACCGGGTCGACACGTCCATAGTGAACCGATCGACACGTCCACAGTGAACCGGTCGACACGTCCACAGTGAACCGGTCGACACGTCCATAGTGAACCGGTCGACACGTCCATAGTGAACCGATCGACACGTCCACAGTGAACCGGTCGACACGTCCACAGTGAACCGGTCGACACGTCCATAGTGAACCGATCGACACGTCCACAGTGAACCGGTCGACACGTCCACAGTGAACCGGTCGACACGTCCACAGTGAACTGGTCGACACGTCCACAGTGAACCGGTCGACACGTCCATAGTGAACCGGTCGACACGTCCATAGTGAACCGGTCGACACGTCCATAGTGAACCGATCGACACGTCCACAGTGAACCGGTCGACACGTCCACAGTGAACCGGTCGACACGTCCACAGTGAACTGGTCGACACGTCCACAGTGAACCGGTCGACACGTCCACAGTGAACCGGTAATATTAAATAATATTTAATATTAATAGAATCTAAAGGAAAATTTTCTAGTGTAAAATTTATTAATTCCAACAAAGTGATAAATCGCAGAAGTATAAATTTAAATAAAGGACACAAAGGAAATTCCCTCCAGGTAAATGCAAGTTTCAGATTCTCAAAGTGAATAGTAAAGGCGTTGTTGCAGTTGAAGTGCTTGTAGAGGATAATGATGTGTCTCATTTAACGCGGTTGTGACTCCTAGTTGTCGAGATGAGAATATTCAGGATGGTTCTTAAACCACCAGCGTGAATAGAACGAAAGATAATACAATTCTATTATTTTTTGCTAATACAATATATATCATCAATGTTACTTATATATTTTTTTATTTTCATTTCGAATATTCACACAATACTGTTATCACGCCATTGAACACACGTTAAATTGTAAAATATAATTTTGGTTTAAATATAAATTGGAAATATAATATTTTAATATAAAAATGGGATATCTAAAAAAAACATCAAATGTGTATTATCGATTATTAAAAGGAAATAAAACTTGAACTGGATATTCGGAATCTTCTCTGTCTCTGCCCCTATATTTTGCTTGATTTAGTTGAAGTAGCTAATTATAGATAGGTGTTTCTCTCACAATACTCAAATAGTTATATTTTTATGCGAATTCTTGTATGATCATTAAAAGGAATTTATATTCAATAGGTTCCTTTTCTACTCTTCAAACGCTTCAAATATTTGAGATTGATACCTTTTAAATAGAGCCCATAGAATAACTTCAAAGGAAAATATTTATTTAATCTCTATATATGATATATAATTTGCTCAC